>VUYV01000157.1:267387-362295 GCA_008711295.1 Anarhynchus alexandrinus | reverse complement strand
GGGCCTCGGCGGGGCCGCCCCCGGCTGCCTGCAGCGGTGCGGCGGGGGGCCGGGGCCGACGGAGCGGCGGGCGGTCCTGACCGCGGCCACCTGCGGGAAGAGTTGCCGGGGCGACGTTTCACGCGGAGTGGCTCGGGGGGTCCCGGCGCGCTGGGGGGGGTCCGTTACCGGCGGACGGGAGGTGGTCGCCGGCGGTGCCTCCGTCCCTGCCGCCCCCGGGGCTGAGCCCAAGCGGGACGCTCCGTCCCCAGCCCCTGGCGGAGCCCCCTGGTGCGGTGGGACACGGCTCCCCCTTGAAGGGTTCGCCATCCTTCTCCCCCTTAAACGTGTCAAAAGTATTTTTTTTCTACAAAATAATTTGCTATTTAAAAAAAAAAAAGAATTATAAGTACCCTCGCCATGAGGGCGGGCCAGCGGCAGTGGCCCACAACGAGCCCCGGGGGTCGTGCCTGCCGGCTAGCCAGTAGAGGTGCTGGGGTAGCCCCCCCGGTTGCCTCCACCAGGCGTGGAGGATGCTGTCCTGGAGCAAGAGGGAAGGGAGAAGCCGGAATACCTTCAAATTTGAGGGCGTAAAGGTTTTAACCCCTCCTTCCCCGGCTGTGTCACGTTGACCATGTCATACCCTTGCAGGACAAAACTCGGCAGGTCTGCTGCAAGTGGTAGTCGCCCAAATGCACGGAAAGGTTGCGGGTTTGGGCGTGCTGAGCTTTGGGAAAACAGGGATGAGGGGAAGGTAGCCGGAGTATGTAGGAAGTCCATCCTCTCTAACAAGGCTGTGCCTGCACCCTGTGATACTGCAGTGCTCCTGAGAGCTGTAGGTCTCACCGAAAAGGCAGCGTGACCTGTGCAACGGAGCAGGTAGCCAGGAGAGTAGCACAGTACTGGGACTTCGCAGGGAAAAGCTGGTTAGTCATCATGCGTGGCTAGTGGGGATGATCGGCTGTCATCTCGCTGGCTCGTACTGGAAACCAGCTGGCGTACCGCTGAACACGCAGTTACAGCGTTGGAGACTAAGCCCTGTGAGCACGTTTGATTTCTGGTTATTAAACAACATCCTGGTAGCTGGGTTCCAACAATGCCTGGGTTTGCTCCAGGTTCCTTGTGTACAGATGTGAGAAATTTAACGACGAAGCGGCGCTTACTAGTTTTTATGATAAAGCTGTCTATTAATAACACGTACAGAGCCAAAAGTAGATTAGTGAACAGGGGTGCTAAGAGTGTGTTAAGTGCTGCTTGAAGTAGAGTTGGAAAAATATCCACCCCAAATTAAACATTATAGGTATGCCTCCTTTGGGAGGAGGTGGTTATTTTTCCTATCTCTTGTTTAGTCATTTCCTGGGCTGATATTATAGGTATTTTGAGGAAGAGTAAACCTCTCTTAGATCAAAAAATACTTGACATGACTAACTCACCATTTGATTACAATATAATGGAAACCTTGTAGTTCTTCCTTTCATGCATTTCTGTTTACTCTGTTTCCTGGTTATGCTGCAGAGGTTGTTTCTTTAAAGAAAAATGCTAAGAAATAAAAAGAAGCAAAAGACTTTTTAAATTCAGGGGTTTTGTTTTTGTTTTTGTTTTTTTTTTTCACAGGCCTTGTGTCTGGGTGCTGTAACAGGCAGCTGTTCATCCACATTCACATGTTACAGGGGAAGACAAGCCTGAGGTGGTGGGATTCTCAAAGGCCCCTTGGCGACTCTATTCGGTGGCCTGAACCGTATTTGGTATCTCTGGTCCCAGTTTGTTCCCAGCCTCTTCCACCCAAGGACAATCTCTATGCTATCTTTTGTCTGCTAGATGGCCAGTGTTTTTTCATCAGACAGGCACTCCAGCGCCCGTTTCCCTCACTGCTACTTTAATGGACCTGCCCTCTAGAGAAGACAGGACCGAGAAGAGGGTCATGAGCAGAACTTGACATGTATCCTGGAGAGGCTCATTTTTTCTGTAAAAGTAGAGCCCCTCACAGATTATCAAATATACTCCTGGAGAGGCTTCACCAGCAGACTAAAGTTTGCATTTTATTTGACCCAAAGACTTTGAAAAATACCATTGACAAAAACTCAAACAGAGAGGATGCAGTGTTTGTCCTCCTGCCCAACCTGCGGTCACCGCTTGGCACAAAATATGAGGGAAAAATGTAAGGGAGTATATATAGGCTTGTTAGAGTTTAAATGATTATCTCTGCAAGATGACAAGGAAAAGCTCAGATGAGACATATGGGGAGACAGCTTAACAGCTCACCACTCAAAACAAGTCTGTGTGCTGTTTGAAATTCTGTGGATGCTTGCCTCTGGCACAAGAATGCTATAAGGATACAACAGGTATGATATGGCCTCTTCATACTGAAAAGGATAGAGATGCTTTGATTTCAGTTCTCTTTGGGAAAGAGGATCATGTTGTTGACTTTTGAGTCAAAGGTGAAGCTCACTTCTCAAAGGAAGTAATGGGCAGGCCTGGCAGATCTCAGCAAGTTCCTCAAATCTCCTAGCCTGCAGTCCATCTGGTCCAAGCCAGACATTTTTTTTTGGTGGTGGGTAGACCTCCAATGGTTTGGACGTTGACTTCAAATAAAATTTTGAGGCTGAATTCTCTATGCAAATGTTTGAAAATTGACTCTGTGTCTTTCTGTAATCCCATGACTAATGCAAAGGAGAGATGACAAGTTGGATTTTTTAAAAATGCAAACATATTTGTGATATTGGGATAAATATACTTTTCTCTCTGAATGGCTAACCACACCGTGGAACTAGTGAAGTTGCGTGTGGGCCAGAAACACATTCATATGAGGTCTTTGAAGCATCTGATTTATGTTATGCCACCTTACCATGCATCATATTCAGCATTCAAGAAATTCAAGTGCATTTTAATCATGATGAAAACAGATTTACACAGAGAGTGCTCTAAACTTTTACACAATGATAGAATAATTCTGATTGGAGATGACTTCTGAAGATCACGTGCTCCACCTTCTTTGTTAAAGCAGGGCCAACTTTAAAGTTATATTACATTGTCCAGAATCTTGTCCAGTCAAGTTTTCAGTATTTCCAAGGATGGAGACACCACAGCCTCTCTGGGCACCAGTTCAAATCTTCAGCCAACCACCCGAGAAAATTTTTTTCCTGATACCTATTTGGGATTTCTGTTGTTGCAGTTTGTGTCTGTTGTGTCTGTTGCTTCTCATCACCATTCACCTCCACGAAGAATATGACTCTTTCCTCTCTCTACCCTTTTATTAGGTAGTTGAAGACAGCAGTAAGGTTTCTCCCCCTTAGCCTCGCCTTCTAAAGGCTGAACAAATCCATTTCTCTCAGCATCTTCTTGCGACAATCTTGATGGCCCACTGCTGGTCTCACTCCAGTAGGTCAGCTGGGGAGTCCCAAACTGGACATGATACTGTCACTAGTGCCATTTACAGGGGTATGATCACTTCCCTTGACTATTCGTAATACACCCCAATATGCGGTTAGCCTTCATCACTGCAAAGGCACGCTGGTGGCTCGTATTCACTGTGTTGTCTACCAGGTCCCTCAGGCCCTTCCCTGCAAAGACGCTTTCTTGACAGTCAGCCCTCAGCATGGGTTTACTCCATCCCAGCTGCAGGACGCCGCATATGTTCTTGGTGAACTTCAGGAGGTTCCTGTCAGCCCATTTCTCCAGCCCGCTGACATCCCTCGGAGTGGCAGCCGTGCCCTCCAGCTATCAACTCGTCCACCACAACCTGGGGAGAAGGAGACAAATACCTACAGTCAATGAAAAACTCACAGCTATCAGAGGCGCGCTCTCTCTCTCTCTAAAAATAAAAATATGTAAATATACTATTTAATATAAACATATAAACACACTATTTATGTATTTCTGCCTTTCCAGCCACTTTTTAAAGAACTGTAACAAAATTTACTTTTAAAAAAAGGAAAAGCTTGCAAGACAAAATATCCACTTGCCTGTGAGGACTCTGGTTCTGGCTCTCGAGCAGAAGGAGTATGTGGGCAGAGGGTATATTATGTGGAGTGGTTGGAAGTGACTCCAATGAAAGTGCATTGACTCAACGTGTTTACATGTTTTCTGATTGTGAAAATTAATTCTGGTACAGGCCCTTTTTTGTTTCTTCTACAGAACGTGGAAATACTTGGTGCTCTGCATCATAGGAATGTGGATTTTATTTCAGCAGTGGGACTCTGACTTGCTTGTACCTTGTTTATACCTTACGTCGCTCACTTGCTTTGTTTCATGTGCTTTTCATGCTCTGAATAAAAGCAATGCGAAAACTCCTAAAGATGTCGGTGAGAGCAGAAGTAGGTCTAATGTGAGATGAACGCACCATTTCTGCCAGCATGAACTCCTGTGTCATATTATCACAGAAGTGCAGAATATCCACAGGTGTGAACTCTGCTGCTGAATTAATTCAGAGGGTATGTCAGAATATGTGTCTGATGTTATGGTGATGAGACTGTATCTGCAGGGGAAAAAAAAAACAGTTTTGAGGGTTGTTTTTCTCTGTTAATCCCCCAAACAAAAAACACTTAGAGCCTTATTTTTGCACATGATTCTGCTTAGGAAGATCACCATGTCATGTGGCGATCAATGAAGTTATTCTTACCTTTTCAAAAGTACTGTGCGACCTTTAATAAGCATGAGGAAGCTCTTTATCTCCGGAGAAAGGCCCTTCAGAAGTACAGTGCCTGAGGCATCATAGCGATGTGGAGGAGAAAATGCCACTTATTAAGACATCAATCCTACTTCCCGCAATACCAGATCTCCCGTCCGTGCCTGCAGCAGCCCCCAGTATTTCTAGGCTTATCAGAGCTGACGAGATCGAAGCCGTTGGTGCTCTTGCCAGTTTGCGAGCAAGAGCACCAAGTCAATTTAAAAATAAATAAACACTAGCAATACTTGGACCGATACGTTTCCTCTGCTATCTCTGATTTCTACTGCACCACCCTCTAGTCAATATTCATTTCATGCACAGGATTTCCTTTTGAGAGACTTATGGTACTAAAATTCAGAGAGAGCATCTCCAGCAGAACGTGGTTACTGTGATGGTCCCGAGGCTTTGGGGCGCAATCCAGTCCTCCATGGAGCATGGGTCGGGTAGTCCCACTGAGGGCTGCAGGCTACCCAAAGAGGCCAAACCCACCAAATGGTATCAGGGCCAAATCCCTGTATATTTCATTCTTAAGCACAAAGTTTAGGGCATTACTATTCCAACCAAGAGGTGACCAAAACCTGTCAGTATTTTCGCTTTGACAGGCTGCAGGGACTGTAGCTAGATTCACCTTTCATGGCATGGTGCCTTTCATCTGTGGGTCCTTTTCTGACCATTGCCTATATCAGAGACCTGGACAGTGCAGGTTGGGGGCATGGGGAGGGCAAGCAAACATCCGAAGTTTCTTTTAGACTAGGATGGATCTAGGAATAAAACGGTTGTATGCATGGGTTTCATGCTGATATGCAACAGGGACATGCCAGGAGCCCTGGGGTGGCAGGTAGGAATTGGAGCCAGAAGATGTCTACCCCCCTCCTTAATTCAATGTACGTGGAGAACTACCTTCATTCTTGGTCATATTGAATGGCTAAAAACCTATGCTTTTAGGGATCTGAAAGGTAGAGACTCCTCTCACCAGCAGGACTTAATCTAGAAGGTATTTTCAGAGCACAAATATTGTACTGAATCAGGATGGGATTTAACAAAGCAGGAGCTGGAACCCAGGTGCCCCATTCCCTGGCAGAGGCTCTCCCTCTTGCTTTTTCAGACTCATTCTTTCTGCCCCTTCCCAGAAATATTTAGGAGGTGACACAAAGCGGAGTCCTGTCACAGCCCTGTCCTTCCCCAAAAATACTCTGTACCGCTGAGCGGTGAAAGCATTCATGCCAGAAAAGTGGGTTCATAAACCTTCTAATGATGGAGGACTAATAAATGCAACATCCTGAGCTGGGGGACAGCAGGTCTGGTTCAGGTACCCAAGCAGAAAAAAGGCCCTAAGGAGGGATCTTAATTGACTGGCAATCACAGTAGAAGTTGTAGCTGCTTGCACTCTGCGTAAATATAAGCATATATAAATGTAACATAAGCTGCCTATAAGCCTGTAAGAATTTCATGTTTGCGAAAAATTACGGAATGACTTTTTCTACAAGAATCTACCTGCAAGTATCCTGAAAATAAACATCTAGTTTCACAGTAAACATCATCATCACGATTTTGCTTCTACAGCCTCTTCTTACTTTCCATTATCTGCTCCTTTTTAATGCCTGTAGCTAAATCTGCTAATAATGGGATGGAATAGGGATTAGCTTGTTTATGTGCTCCCGTTGGCGGCTTTTCATAGGGGAGGTGGAGCAAAATGATTATATCCTCTCTGGGGCTCCTTTGCCCTGGCTCCTGCGAAAGAACACCTTGCCCTGATGATGATGTGAGATGCTTCAAAATGTCAGCAACGGCAACACTTTTGCTGGCAGTCTCAGCAAAAAAAAAAACCTGAAAGCAATCGAATCAGTTGCAATACCAAGACAACAGGAGAGTGAGCAGGTAAAAGGACGTGTGGGTATTTGGAGGTGCTTGGAGTTATGGGGCAGCACTAAAAGCTTGGCTGAGCCCAGGCACATGTGTTTTAACTGCCTCAACGTTTCGGATCGAGTGAGAGCGTGTTTCAGAATATAAGAGGGTCTTGACTCGTGCCTGAGTTAAGTATGAGTTAAACACACAGGGAAGTGTTTGGTATACAGCAAGCAGTGGGGAATTTCTGAGTGACCGGCTAGCTGCCTTCGCTGCAGGCGCTCCGAAAATGGGGCTGTTTCAGGAGTAAGCGGGATGGGTGGGTGAGGGGCTTCTTGTCTGCCGTCAGCGGTTCAGGAGCGGATGGCGAACACCAGGAAGGATCCTCTGCATACATCTGGGCTGCGGTGTCTGCTGGACAAGCTTTCCTGCAGCTCAGGCCAGCCAGGCACTGGCTTTCAACTGTGTCGGCCGGGGTCTTGTCTGCAGCATGGTTGAGCCTTAACCATCATGCCTTGTTTAAGTTTGACAGTACTACTTTTTTTTTTCTTGTTGTTTTTTTCTTTCTCCTTTTTATTTTGGACAGGTTGATTTTTTGGGGTTTTTTTTTGGTTGTTGTTTTGTTTTTGGTTTTGTTTCTTTTAAACATTGATTAAATATGCAGTTCTGGCAAAACTTCAAGGTTGGAGTGTCAGCCTGGGCATACGAAATCCCAGGTGCCTTACATGGCACTCATTCTCAGCCGGCCTTGCCAAGGAAGGAATTGGGATTTTGGAGCAAGTTGTCAAAACCCCGGGCTCCTAGACTTCAGGCTGAGTTTACCAGATGTTTTATGCTGTCAGAAGTCACAGCCCCGGCTATACTGAATGATGGCAGAGAAAGTTGAAGAAATTATGCTACTTTTGTATTTAGCTCTTGGTTTTCTGTTCATCTTCTGTAAGCACAAATATGGAAACTGTTTTTCCCATTCATTTTTTTCTTTCCAGCACTGCTTGTGAGCTGCCTGTGGCCCTGCATAGTCAGCCTGGCTATCTGCTTTCCCAAATATGTGACATTCTGATATTAACACACTATCATTCAGAATGCAATGAATAATATGCGGAATCTTGTCAATAGCCAAAGAAACAAGAAAAAAAGAAGGCAAAATCAAGCATTTAAAATTTATTGGCACTTCCAAAAGTCTTACAAAGACATAAAAGTGTGTATATAAATATTTATTATGTTGTGTTAGAGTAAAAAAAAAAGAGCTCTCCTGGTTTAGTTGTGTAATAAGATACTATAAATTTTGTCCTTTCTTCTACAGCATCCTTCAAAGGTCTCCTGTTATAATATCCGCTGCCTTTTTTTTGCAAAGACCTGTGTCAGTAGTATGGGACCTAAACCATTTTTAGCTTGGACAAGCACACTGCTTTTTTCCTCCCCCATACTTGTTTTATAACTTGACCGCTCTTTTTTATGAATGCTCCTGACAGTTTTATTTAAATGGATTCTTCCTCAACTTGTTTTATTTATTGGGGGTTTTTTGGCTTGATTTGTCTTTGGTTTTTACTTCCTTTTTTATGGACTAGAAGCTATGGCTTTTGACGTACTTCTGCAGAGTGGATTTAATAATAACAATAATAACAATAATAACAACAATAATAACAATAATAATAACAACAACAATAATAATAATAGAAAAGGAATATTTTTTTCTTGCTTATTCCTAAAATAGCTTGCCCAAGGCAAACAAAATGTGACAGTTATATCTGCTTCATTTCTCCTCATTTGAACCAAATCAGGGACTAAAACCCAGGACTTCATTCAGTACTGCAGTGCTGCCAGCCGAGGGACAGACACGTAAGAGAGCATTAGCAATTTGCCAGTTATGGCCATCCTGCATATAGCGACACTGAGGAGTTCCAGTGGTTGGGAACTGGGCCCGTTTCAGTTGTGTTGCAATACAGCCATCGGGGTAACTTAAAGGCCCTTCTGAGATCGCAGAAGCTGTGGCTTCTTTAGATGTTCTCAAAAAAAAAAGAAAAAAGAAAAAAAAAAAAAGAATGAACTGGAGGCCTAAAGTCAGACTAAAAGGTTGCATGAGGGAGAAGTCTGTTTGGCTCTGGAGTGGGCTGATGGGGAAAAAGTGCAAACAGGATTGTCCAGGCATCTCTGCTTCCGCAGCGGAGGCAGCCGCGGGAAATGCCCTAAGCAAACACGTTGCCACAACAATAGGCAATCTGCACGACCTTCTGCTTGCTCCAGCTGATGTATCTGAAAATCAAATTAACCTCTGACTTTTATGGGTCACGGCCTTTCAACTATTGTGTGTGACCTAAGAAACCGGATAGAAAAGATGCTTTTTAACAGATTTAAAGCAATAAAGCAAGCATCATAAACAACCAAATAACTGACATAAAATAAATATGTTGAACTTCTGGAAATATAATTATTTGTGATTGAACATCTGTGTTTACCATTTTTTTTTTTAAATACAGAGTGTTTTTAAAAAAGTCTCCAATGATTTCTATGGAGCTGTAGCCCCTTTTGAGAGTGATACGTGCACCTCAAATACATTTAAGTAACGAGAGTCAATAGTTAGTGTGCTATAACCTAATGCTGGTTATTGCCAATCGTTTCTCACCTTAGTCGCTGAAAACAAATCTCACCGTGGTGTCGGGGAGTCCCCTTTGCCCCGTGTTTTCAGACTCCTTTCCCCTCTGCTTGAGCCCTTGCCTGGAGCCCTGCCTGAAGCAGGGAGGTGCCGGGGGCTCGCTGCCCACGGCCGGCACGACAGCCCTCTGCAAACCCCACCGCCTCCGAGGCTGCGGTGCAGTTGTGGTACCCCATGGCTGGTCCAAAACTTGTCGCCGGCCTAGGTAAAACCAACTTTGGTCTCCCTGAAGATGAGCGTAAAACAACTCTGCTGCTGCTGCTTGCTGCCTGTCCCCAGCAGACACAGCGTGGGGCTGACAGTGAAGGTGGTGGGGCATTTTTTGGGGGTGCTCAGCCCAGTCTTGGTGCCTCCAGCCCTCAGACAACCGTCTACCTGTGCCAAAACCCAGGAACCATGGTCTCAGCTACACTCGCTTCTCCTTTGTCCTTTATGCCTGTGCTCTGCTATCTGAAATCAAAAGGTGATTCCCTCTGCACATTTCAGTATGTCAAAGGCTGTGATGTCTCCATTTGCACCTTTATAACTCCATTAAAAGACCTGTGGTTAATAAAAATCTGGAAACGTATCATCTATGTTTATGCATTATGTAATAATAAAGGGGTTTAGGTGGGTGGGGAGCACCGTAAGATATTCCCCTTGACAGTTTGCTTGAAACAACCTGGCTTTGGGCAGCCCCCCTATTTCAGCAGCAGTTAGTGGGAGATGCAGGTCTGGAAGTCAGGGTCAAAAAGTTTTCTGGTGTGATAGCAGGGAGAGAGCCTGCAGCTCAAGAGGAGACCGAAGAAAAGTGTTGACACCACAAAGACAGCTACGGTGCTCCATTAAATCTGATGAAGCCTGAAATTCAAAGCTGGTAGGAAAAGCTTGTCCAAACTGCATAGGAAGCATTTAAAAATGCTGATAAGGAGGTATCTTTCTGACCCTGTTGGCAGCTACATCGATGCAGCGGGTTTTCAAGGATGAAGCTCTTTGAGAGAAGTTTCTCAGGAAGGTTTGGCCTGCCGGTGCTTTCAGTCAAAACCAGCCACTGCCTGAAGTTTAAGCAAACATGTTTAAGGAAAACAGTGCAAGCACTGTGCTGCTCTGTTCCCCGCGTTGTTTTCATGTGCTCCTCATGGGGGATTTTGTGACATGGGATTATAGCTCACTTGTACAATTATCGCTTTATTCCAGATGCCCTACAGCCATTCAGTGAGTGTCTACATTCGGGTTTTTTTTTTAATGAGGGACTGAAACAGGTCTTTGGCGCTGCAGTATGCTGAGCTTGCTGCCCCTCTCTGGGAGCAGACAGGGGGCTCACGCAAGCAGAGCAGCGATGGTGCCTCAGGATTCATCATGTGGTACCTCTGCCTGGAGGGGTTTGTCCCAAGGAGGGGGGGTCTCTTCCCTGAGCATAAACTTGCAAATGACCAGAAATCCTTCAAAGGATGGAAACAGGGAACAGTACCCCTATGGGGTCACAAGTCCCAACCCCTCCTGGGAAAGGAACAAAATGTTCAAGACAAAATGAGAAGCGGTTTGTGGATGGTACCAGCTACCCCATAGGGAAAAATGGTTGAGATGGGGCAGTGGAGGGTTGAAGCAAGGCAGGAATAAGAGAGGTGTCTGGGTGAGGTGGGAAAAGGCATCTAGGAATCATAAAGATACTCATTTGGTAATACAGATGATGATAGTTTTGGACTATTATCATAATAATACCATTATAAGTTCCACAATAATTTTTCAGCAAAGACTCCAGTCCTTGGTGAAAATCAAAGTTTGGAAACTACTGATTTAATGAATAAAGGGTAATTTGGTAGGTCATAGTAAATGCTATTGATGTAAACAACATTGTCTGTAATTCTATAGCCCTGTATTAAACATTCTTATGGAGACCTTGCTGCAGGAAGTTCATCGCCGTTTAAGCTACCTTGATGTTGTTATTCTCCACAACACAGCCATGAGATCTTCATGGAAACTACGGGGGTAGAACTTGTTTCCAGCTGCTCCTGATGCTGCCAAGGAAAGCAAACCTGATTTTTAGAAAGTTCTTCCACTTGGCTTCTGTTGCAGCCACCTTTTAGCTTCAGCAAAATTAGTGTGTGCTTAGCAGCTCTGAGAAGCTGTGTGTTTTCCATCAGGTGCCCAAAGCTGTATTTAGGATCTGGAGTTGAGCACTTGGCTTTGATGTTCTGACTAAATAGTAATTCTTATAAAAAGTCCTGGTGGTTGTAATTCATCAGAATAGGGGCTCATATTGCTGCCTTCAACACTCATGTTTTCCTGTTGTTCCCTAACGCACACGTCATCAATTCTATCTTGAACACTGATTTGGAAAAATAAACTTACTGTATCATAATAGTAATACTGCAAGATTGCATAAACCCAACTACGTTTTTATATGACAGTTTGCCAGAATTGCTCACCCATGTAAAATTAGCGATGTGCCAACATTGGCAGGGTTAGGATGTAACCATATTTTCTGTTCTTATTTTTGTGATAATCACTATACCAAAGGTAGCAGTGAAGGAGAGTCACAGTGCCTGTAGTTTTAGTTTTGATAGCTTGGGTAACAGCAATGGTCATAGTCAAATGAAATAATGCAGGTGTCAGCATGACAGAGGTGCCGGAGGAAATATCCAGCATTATTCTTGATAATCTCCTCACAACCTGTGCTGAAGCCCAGGCCGTTGCTTCTCCCCAGTTAAACGGAAGCACTCTCAGCTAGGGCTGCCCTGATGAAATCATACTGCCCAGATGCAGAGCCAGCACGGCCTCTCTGTGACGCAGAACATGAGACCCCAGCGGCTTGTGCTCCTCAGGCCCGCGGACAGTTACCTTTTGTAGAAATACAATGCTGAATACATTTTTGTATGAGTCATATGTGTTCTTCCCTTCAGTCTCTTCCAAACAAGTTCTCAGTATTTCTGCCTATCACTTCTAGCCCGCCATTAACAGAGCAGTTCCACATCTTGTAGAATGAAAAGTGCATATGAGCTCAGAATTCTCTTAATAAAATCTAAATTAATTCCATAACAACAACAACAACAGAATCTGTGCGGCACACTGTTGAGAGAAACTTCATGTGAGAATCTCCTTCAGGGTGGTACAATGATCTTTTGATATTTTTTTCATGTAAATGTCTTCAGACTGTTTTTTCTTTTACTTTAGCAGAAATAAAATAAAAATTTAAAAATAGCCAGAAGGCAAAATATTACCACATTTTAAATTTGAACAAGTTCTTCTGGTTTCTTTCATAAATGCCATTAATACCAAAAGGGAATTCTGCACTTACATACTGAAGCATCAATGTGATCATATGATTCACACTAAAATTCAATCTGAATAGCAATGTTTTAATGTGGTATAAGAAAAAAAAAAAAAGCTGCCCCAAGGCTGGCAGCTTCTTCTTATCCAGGACAGGCAAAGAATTCTCACTGTAGGAAATTGAAAATAGCTGTGTTACGCACAAGCTATTCGTGCGCCTGCACACATAATTGGTATAAAACACCTTAAGCTTTTGCAGATGACACATGATGCTATAACATACATGGGTTCAAGCGGAAGAAGGAGGTTTCTTAGTCTGGGTGGTATGAGTGAGTCTGTCTCGGTCTGAAAGAGTCATCCCTGTGTGCGGGCGTCCCACCCCTGCACGGACACGGCCGCCCTCCAGGCAGCCGGCGGCCCCTCACCGCTGTGCTGTGCTGCCCCTTGCCAGGCAGCACGGAGGTGCCCGTTCAGCGCGCAAGTAACTGGACCAGTCCAGGCGCTGTGCTGGTGTACACATTGTCTTGGAGAGAGCTTGCTTTTGAGTAAGCGGCCCAGTTCTCCTCTCACTGGACGTGATTTGCATCCAGCAATGCAAGTGGATTGATGCGTGGGTGCACAAGTATAAAGCAAATGGGGTGGTGGTTAATGAGGATGTATTGGATAGTGTGGGACCTGAGCGTGATGTAAATGGGACGGAATAAGGGATGGAGCATGTCATGGTTTCAGCTGGGATGGAGTTAATTTTTTTTGCTAGCAGCTGGTGTAATGCTATGTTTTGGATTTGGGATGGGAATAGTGTGATGGCACACTGGTGGTTTTGGTTGTTGCTCAGCAGTCAAGGCCTTTTCTGCTCCTCACACCGCCCCACCAGCGAGTAGGCTGGGAGGGCACAAGAAGTTGGGAGGAGACACAGCTGGGACAGCTGTCCCCAGATGATCAAAGGGAAATCCCATATCATATAACATCATGCTCAGTATATAAAGCTGGGGAAGAAGAAGGAGGAGGGGGATGTTTGGAGTGATGGTGTTTGTCTCCCCAAGTAACCATTATGCTTGACAGAGCCCTGCTTTCCTGCAGATGGCTGAACACCTGCCTGCCCATGGGAAGTGGTGAATGAATTCCTTGTTTTGCTTTGCTTGCGTGCGCGGCTTTTGCTTAACTTATTAAACTGTCTTTATCTCAACATATGGGTTTTCTCACTTTTACTCTTCTGATTCTCTCCCCCATCGTGACTGGGGGGGACCGAGCGGGTGGCTGCATGGTTCTAGCTGCTGGCTGGTGTTAAACCACAACAGCAGGTCAGAATCGGGCACGGTGTTTTGATTTCCCCTGGTGTCGTTGCTAGCGAAGCCGTATGATTCACAGGGGAAGTTACCACAAGTGTGGGCTGTCACAAAAGTCACAGCTGTTGCATTGTGGAAAAGATTGTGCTCACTCCCAGCTCCTTGTAGCCCCTATCCATCTTCTTCCGTTGTGATTCAAAGTTACAGGTACAGCATCCCCCAGAGTGGAAAGGAGATGACTCAGCTGTGATTACAAAGGAGACTTTTGAGATCAAAAGATGTCAACAGTTTCTTGTAGCTGTGTTTAGCCCTCGAATTCCTTAGCTAACTGGATGCTAAACCATGCCCTGCTGGGATGCAAATAACTTGAAAGGTGAAGAGCGGAGGTCAGAGTACTGCCTCCTTGAGTGCTGGCCAGGATTTTGGTGTACAGAGTGAGCCCTATCATCTCATGATACGGCACAAGGCTCAGCGCAACCATAGCTCATGTAGCTGGCCGGACCCAGGAGCACCCATCACACCAGCCTCCGGGATGAATCCCGATGCCCACAGTCTGCCTGGGAGCAGCCCGTGCGGAAGGGAGGACCTCTGGCAGAGGCAGGGCAAAGGAGCTGCTGTTTCCCATCCCACACACCTGAGCTGTGGCCCCGTCCCCTGCAGGGCTCCCTGAAGGTGCTCCCATGTGTGAGAACGCCAGCCCCGGTTTCACAAGGTGCTGGCATTGATATGCCCGCTCAGGCTCAAACATTTTACAAATGTGCGCCGCAGCCATTCGCTGAGGTTTTAAAGAGCATTGTTAACTCCATATGCATCTTTTGGCTCCCTGCTCTTTATTTCCATGTTTTATCTGCTGGCATCCTTCGAGTGTTAAAAGTTGCATTTAACCTTGTCAAAGAAGTTCTGTTTCTATTTTAAATTGAAGCATTTTGCGCACGAGTCGTATTTTGCTTGCAACATTTCCTTATGGCTAAATATTTGTGTTGGAATTCCTAAACGATAATACAAAAACAGTCGAATGAGCTGAGGAAGAGCAATTTCTGTTCTGGAAGGGAGTCTAATGATATCCTCGACATCTTGTAAGTGAAACTATTTTATAGCCAAGGCAATAGAAGGAATAGCAGCAATACGTATTTCGTGAGAGGTTTCCCCTTTCTTTTTTTCACAAAATTTTTACGAGCATACAACGATTTCCTCAAATTCGTTTAGTGAAATCTCTTGGATTGTTTTATTGTGCAAACTGCCTTATCCCATGGAGTGAATGACAAGACTTCTTAGGCTGAAACATCAGCTTCTCACCCTGCTGAGTAGCTGCCATTGCAGAGGCGAGTCACGCACTATTCATTGCCCGGGCAAGTGTATACTTAACCTGCTTGGCTTCATTTAAAACTTGATTTTCTGTGAATATGTCAGTGTGCAGCTCTAGGATCCTCACACTTCTGGGCTTGATTAGGGATTTTCCCAGAAAATACAGCGTTTTAACCATTAATTAAGTCCTGCAAAATGGCAAATTTTCACAAGAAAATGTTACATTTGCAAGCTTGTTGCACTGAGAGAACTGAAATAAAATAGATTGGTTTGGGTTTGCTTAATCTGAACTACAACCTTGGTGCTTGAGGCCCTTGGGATAAATTTCCTTGTTATCATGTGCCAGGGCATCCCTTCTGCAGAGTCCCGTAACAAATCCTGGCTGTCACACAACTGCACACCCAGCAAACACCTCTGCACTTCTCAGCTGAAATTCTTCACGTGTTTTCTTCCCATAAAAATTGGTTTCAATCTTATTTGGGACAAAATATGAAAATACCTGGATCACCCCAAAATGAAAATGCTGTTTGCTCATCTCTCCTTCCTGCAAATATCTGCACAATGAAACTGCAAATAAAATTAGTGGGAAGAGAAATAGCAGCAGGACAAGCATGACTTAGGAGATTGAAGAGAATGTCAGTGCCTATTTACAATATTTTTCAACATTTGTCCCTAAATCTGTTTTAACTTCTGTTGGAAACTGCTATATTCATACAAAATGACTATAAAAGTGGCCTGAAGGGATCTTTGCCCTACAAACTTGACCTTGAATCGAATGCAGCCTGGTAAAATCTGGCCATCACCTGTCAGTGATTATTAGGAATGAAAATACATTTTATTGAAGTGCTTCAACTACATTCTTTTCTGTCGTTAGGGTATGTTAGTAAATGCTACTGTCAAATGAACATTTCAAACCAAAATAGAAGCTTTTGCAATGTTAACTATAAAAACTACTAGAAACTATTGTCTCTGCCTAAATAGAGCGGTAACAAAGGAAACTGGAATGCAAAGGAAACTTTGGTGCAAACTCATCTTTATCCCTTCAAAATAAACAACTACTTAATGGGATAGCTGCTCTTTAATATATCTCCCTTTTGAAGAGAGATACCGAATGCATCCCCATTATCTATTCTTTCAATACTTATCCTGAGAGGGAAAATACATGACAGGTGGGTATAATACACGAGAGACAGATATTATTGCATGGTTGTAATCCAGTACACCGACGTCCTTACTTCAGCTGGGACTTGACTTGATAATGGAGATACAATAAATGATAAAGAAAAGAACAGTCCTTTTTCTTGAATATGTCTGTGAAAAAAATACTGTATATTGCCACAGAGATAGCAAAATAGCTGCATTATTTTTTTCTGCAGAAAAACTCTGGGTAAACAGCAGCCATTAATAAAACAGACCATTTTCCCCTAGACTGAAAAAGATATTACAAGGCCAAGATCATTCAACTGATGAACCTGCTTCTGTAATCTGTTTCGGATAACAATGTTATAACACTGCTGAGCGTGTGCCTATATGAAAGATATTAATGATTTCTTCTGAAGCAAAATATGAAGTAAAAGAACAGCTGTTTGAAAAGAGCGTAATTGATCTTGTGTTACACAGGAATTAAAGGCAGTGATGGAGGGGTTACAAACATTTTGTTACATTAAGAAGGAAACTGATTATTATGGGTCGAGTGGCACTGAATTTTGTATGGAAAACATCATGCATTTATCTGCTTATTAAAACTGTGCTTTTCAGACGCCTTTATTAGGACTGTCTAAGCCTTTCATATTACCTCCTGTTTCAATTGCTTTCCTTTGAGAAACTTCAACTGATTCAGCCATACTTTCTATCTGATCTCTACCTCACACTGAATTTTAATGTCAAATGTGATTTCAAAAAGTTCCAATGTAATGGAAAGGAATACTAGGAATAGGAGGCAGATTTCACAGCACCTAATATTTTTTCCACTGTAAAGTACCTGTAGCAACCCTCCAGTTCGGAGGAGGAATATGAGATTTGGCAAGGGACTTGGTCCTAGATTTGCTAAACTTCTGTCATTTCTTCTGGGAAAACCTACCTGTATTGCAAACCCCAGCAAATCTCAAGCTCTACAGATTTTCCTGCACTTGTTCAATGCAGATGAAGATTCCAGCAGCCTTAAAGTTACTTTGCATTTACGCCGAGAGACTGGATCTGCACGCGGACATCCAGCAAAGCAAGAAAGCGTAAGGCTGAGCATAGTTGTTTCACATACGAATGACTCTGTTGTGGCATTCCCAGTGCTCCCTGCTCCACATCATGTGTTTAGGTATATATTTTGTAGCTATTGTATTTATTGCTCCAGCACAGTCCTACACAAGGACTGCGAGCCAAATTGGCTGTTTGGCTGTTATGGTAATGGAGGTCATTCGCTTGCTTTTATATTATTTGACAGTGATAAATCTTTCACTCCATATGCAAGTAAACTGCACTTGCTGCCAGAAGAATAAGAATGCATTAAAAAAGCCCCTTGATAAGCATAATGATTAATGAACACTCGGAATAGTGCAGTTAAAGACTTAACTCAAATTTGCTATAATTCTGATTGCTGTGCAGTGCGTACATGTTATCATAATCCACGACTGTAACCAAACTATTAGAAACACTGAGAATTAGCACAATGAAGCAGCAAATGGGTGTCTGGATCACGCTGACAGCACATCATACCATGGTCATAATTTTTCTTTCCCTAATAACACTAAAATAATAATAACTGTAGGATCAAATGGGTCGAAATGATGAAACACCATGGGTTTGAAAGAATCTGCATTTCCTACGTCGCACCAAATGGCTGACTTCTGGAGTGTGCTGTTTAACCAGCTTGTCTCTCTTCCCAGGTTTTAATCAGTTGCTAAATAATTCTGCAAAAGCCTGTCATTGAACCTTTCCAAAAATCATGAATCTAAGGAGCAAGTCTTATAGGCAAGGTGTGTGAAAAGACCAAAACTAAGATAAAATTAAGACCAGAAGACCAAAAAAAGTACCACATTTTAAAAAGTGGCAGCACTGATGAAATATAGTCCATCCACCCCTGAAAGTGACCTAGGTGAGCTTAAAATGCAAGAATGTGGAGGGAAACAAGCGCTTGATTTTCCCTCTCTTCAACTTAAAGAGAGGATCTGAAGCCTTTCATACTGCAGATGCCTCATGCCTACAGTCAGGGTGAAGCCCATGAGAAGGAGAGGGCCTCTTGGGATGACCAGTGTGCATGGGAGGTGGGGGCTCGGCCTTGGAAAGGCAATGGTACAGATCAGAACAGACAAAATTGAGAATTCTTGTCTGACTTTGTGAGAACTGGTCTTTCTCTGCCACCTCAGTTACCAGTTTTTCTCAATAGCATCTTCAAACAGTGTCTCAGCTGGAAATTCAGATGCCAAAGATGCCTACTGAGGATGGCTGAAGAGTGTTGCCAGATGTAGTGTGGCAGCTGGACCAAGCCCTGCTCTCAGAGCCTTAAAGTGAGACGACACCACTCTGCCACTGCTTCAGCCACACGTCAGGCTGCGTCCTGCTCAGAGGACCGACCCCCAGATGCTGAAAAGATCCCACCAGTTGCTCACAGTCAGCAGTCTGCTGATCCCAGTGAATGGGTAAAATCTGGCATGGTTTTCCACATCATTCTGTTAATTCCCTGGAGATTTGCAAAGCTTCATGAAAAATGTGGTGTTTTCACAGCGGCCATCTGTTATAAGTACGTAAGATTGCTTGTGCTGGTGACCAGCGGGTCAGCTGAGGAGTGGGATTTCTCAGCCTACCCCATCAGAAGTGGGAGCAATCACTGCACAGAGTTAAGAAGCAGAGGTTCCTCTCAGATCACATCCAGATGTTCATTGCAGGCAAGGAAATACAGACCACATGCTGGTGGCTCTTCCAACTATCACACTTGACCAGACCCTGCTCAAGTGTTGTATGAGATGTTTGAATGGGAAGCAGCAACTGCAACCTCTCCCAGCTCTCTGTGTGGGAGCTTTTCAGGAGACGTGACACAGGCACCTCCATCCACTGGCAGAAGGGCGCAGCCAAAGCTCCGAGCTGCCATTGTGGCTGCTGTTGCCACACACACACATTGCTTTGAAGCCTGTATTTGTGCTTCTGGTTCAGGATGCCAGACGTGGGCCAGCTCTGAACGAGGAGGGGAGGATGGCTTGAGGACTTGCAGCTTGTCTTGCATGGATGAGAAGGAGCAGGGTCCTGGTTGGTGGAAACGCAGGTAAAGGAGGAGGAATGAAAGAATGCAGAGTACAGATGGGGGCATTCAGGTGCAAGACATGGCAAAGAGTGGGGGAAATAGAGATGCAGGGCTGGGTCCTGATGAGACAAAATGGATCACCATGTATGCAGTCAGGGAAGCTTACATGGACAAATTTAATTTGGGAAGCTTTTGTAGGCACTTGCAACAGAAGGACACCTTGCAGGCTGATGAGCATACTTGGAAGATATGCTGCAGAAAACTCAGGCTACTTAACTGTCCTGTCAGTAACATATCTGAGCAAAAATACATACATATGGCAACATAAGGTAGACAGGAAGTCTTGTACATCCCTTTTAAATCAGGTGATAACCAGAGGCCAAGTTTCTCTGGCAATAGAAAGATTGTGATGAATAGAGAAAAACTTGCATCTAAAAGAGTTCACATAAAGAATGCAGAGCAGAGGGAAAGGGAAAGATCCAGTCTTCCCTCTCCTCCCATGCTAGCCCAAAGAACACTTCAGATGTGACCATCTCTCAAGGATCAGTGTGACACTTTCAAGAAAATACCTGAGCTCTGGAAGTTGGGATGCCTTTTTCCAAACCAGGATGATCTGCTCTGACATCCTGGGCTTGAGAAGCGACTGTCCAGCAGAATTCCCAGCCCCATCTGTACTCCTGGCCTTGTAGACAGAACATGACCTTCATGTGGCAACCCTAGTACATTTCATTTCTTGGTTTCTTGCAGGAGCAAAAGCTATGGAGAAGGGACAGTCTGTTTATTCCTACATTCTCTGGCATCCTGGATCACTGGCCTCTTGTTGCGGTCATAACACAAATAATGAAAATAACTTCAGGTGCGGATGATTTCAGTCAACCTGGAGTTCTTCTGGAATACCTAGGTGGAGACATACATCCGAGCACTATAAAAGTAGTGAGTAATATGCCATTCGGTGTTACTCAGATAGCTACAGCATTCCCATCTGGGTAGTCTCGGTGTTAATGATAAAAGGAAATTAGAAAAGTCTCTGGTGGACCTTTGTAGTTGCTGTTATTCCCTAGAGACAGGACTTCGTCCATACAAGAACCACATGGGCGAGACTGCAAAGAGAGGATATTTAACTGCAGCAGAAATCATTCTGTAAGTTATTCTTTCAACAATGATTAGACAACTTTTTTTCCTAGTATTTTGTCTGAGTCCTCTGTATCCATGGAAAAGGTTTTGCCAAGCATCAAATGACTGTTTCTAAGGCTCTGAAGACCTGCTACATTTGGAATAAACCTAAGAACTGCTTCACCTCATTTTTTTTTCTATGCCCTAAGGCCTCAAAGCTGCTGGAGGCATGATGTTAAATGCCTCGCCAGGAGCGTGTACATACTGGGGAGCCATGGAAGGAGATGAGGCTCCTGGTGGCATTTTGGGGAAAAGCGTATGTGCCTCGGCGTTTCAGTGACATCTATTGGAAGGAGCTGTTGCATTGGTTCCCAGCATTAATCTGCAATAATCACAATAATTTACATTCAGGCCTTAATTAATGAAGATCTGGATATTTATGGGATGGGGGAATCTTAAAAGGATAGGGTGTACTTTCTGGTCTATTTCTGCCCCTTTTCATTCCAGTGAAACTCTACTCATGACTCACTGCTTATTACCGTCTCCTGGCAATGTGTGAAGAGAGAGATGTACAGCAGAACAAAACGTTTTTTACCCTGATTATTTGCTTCTTTTCAACAGCCCAATACCTCCTTTACCACAGCCTGCTAAATGGCTTCCTTGTAATTTAAAATCCTCAAAATTGTTTCTGTAAGGAAACACTTGAACATATGACTACCTCAAGGTTCTTGTATATCAGTTTATCATCTCAGTGCTGGCTGGTGGGGGCGGGCGGGGAGAGAGTGGAAAATCCCTTTCTGCGAGATGTGCAGACAGGAAGGATTTAGGTTTGGAGCCTCCAGCAATAACACGGGGCTGTCTCTGTGCCATGGAGGCACCTACCTCATGGTGAGAGGTGCTGAGGGAAGCTGCTAGCAGAAAGAATGCTGTGAAGTAAAGAGGTTTCCTTTTTATATATAGTGAGGTATTCAACTTATGTACCCATGTTAAAGCACCACTGGGTTTGTTGTGTCTTCAGGTGCTGTCTGCTCCTCCCCACTGCCCAACCTGGTTGCTGAAGCTCTTTGAAATCTCTGATTGGGTAACTTCTGAAGCACAACTTAATCTCTGTGTGCTATCTTCTATGGCTGCTGCTTCTAAATGTAGGACAGCTACATCGTCTGTGTCCCTCCTGCTGTATGGGGTGGTCCTCAGTGCAGTGCGGAGGTGCACATATGGACGACACCTGGCCTGTATGGTGGCAACGGACAACATCTGGCCTGCGTGGTGGCATCCTACACTGGTGTGCACCATGCCCTCAGTGCTCAGTAGTTGCTTTTGGAAAGAAATCTGGTTACTCCAGCAAGGAGGAAGGCATGATGGATGGCAGTAGGTCCTCTGGTCCATACAGTGCAGACACGGCTATTTGGAATGAAGATCGCTGAGTTGTGACTTCAGTTTCCCTTCACTTGGAGGCATAACCCTCACAGGGCACTCTTCCTTTGGAAGAATCAACCATTTATCTTGCATCCATGCAAAATTTTATAAAAGGATTTACTACTGATATTTGATTGGAAAGTAGCCAGGGATCTGTCTTCCTTGGTTTTAATGCATTTGATGCTGTTCTGGAGAAATAACTTTAGGTGAAATCTTATTAGTCAGGGGTAAAGTCCACTGCAAAAATGATGTCTTATGCTTTGGGAATGAAAAGTAGATGTTAGCTTTCTTTTTTTCAAAGATTTGGAAGCAGAATTGGAGTCGTAAGGACCTCTTTTAACTCTGTTTTGTGGTCCATTCAAACAGCACAGAGCACTGAAGGCTCCTCAACAGCACAGGCACAATGAAGGAGTGGTGATCTGCATGTGGGCCAGGGCACTTCCCAGGGGAGAAGGATGGACGAGCCTATGGATAAACCTCACATGGAAGGTGAACCGGGTTAGAGGGAAGAGCCTGTGGGAGATGGGTTTGCTGCCACTAAAGAGATGGAAGGAACTGGGGCAGCAGCTACACCAACACCTCTCTACCCCATCCACCTCTGTCTCAGCAGTAGAAGCCAGATGAGCTTTCCAGAGCTGTCACTTTACCAGAGAGTGAAGAGAGGACAAGGCTCTTTGGCCACCCCCTAACACGTTGATCCGCTCTGGAAATTCCTACTTTTCTGATGCACAAATCCAGTGCGGGGAGGTAGCTAGGTACATCTGGAATCTGGTCTGAATAATAGAAACACACTGAAACTATCCCAGGGAAGAAGTGTCTTCAGTTCCCCATGTGCAGCCTGCACACATTTCATATCTGACAGTAGGACAAAGCATTGTAAAAATACCCTTAACGATGTGAATCTCTGCTCTGATTTGCACTTAAAAGGCAACATCTGATTAGCGTCTCTGTTTTATTAACAGAAGACTGGGAGGATGAAAGCTTCTCAGATATTACCTTTGTTGTACCAGATATTTTTGATAGTATATTGTGGAAGAAAATGCCACATTTCATTAAAGTCTATCATACGTATACCACAAAAGATCTGGCAGCAGTTTATAAACCTGGCGGTAATTTTCAACGTTGCCATTTTTCAGTCTCTGAAGATTCTTTAAAAAAATGCTTCTGCTGACCTCTTGAATGAACCGGTGTTCACTGGTCTGTGTGGGGATGTGTGCTGCTGTGCACCAGCTGTGGGGCTGCCTTTGGTATAAGCCGCTCAATTGCTGTGTCAGCAGTTATCACAGTGTTTAATTTTAATAGACTTGGTTACACAACACATTCTCAGACCTTCCAGCTGTGCCTAATGAAAATGCATACTGACACTCATCACCCCCCTTGCTCTGGTGCTACCTTATTATTTTTTTATTATTCTACTTACAGGGAATCTCAGCGCTCCGAATATATGAAATGCCATATATGTTGAGGATAATTTCCCATCACTGCAAGGTTTCTCCTCTGCTAGTTCTCTCTTCGTGCTTCATTTCATCTGTTTGCCACCCATTAGAAAGGGTAGTGAAACATTTGGTTCTTGAAGGGTTGAGTGCTTCATTTTATGTGATGTAACTGTATGAGCAGAGCGGTAATTTACAATGAATAACTTGTTTGGCAGTCTTAGGCTTTTTTCATGGATTGTCTTCGAACAGATTGTAATTTTCTTGAATTTATTAATTATTCAAAATGTTAATGACTTTGGGGGATTGATTATGAGCAATTTTATGTGAGTATTTGGTATGCAGTACTCCACTTCTAGGGCCATTACTTTGTTGTGTAGGTAGATAAAGGCGCATCATGTTTTCTCTGATCTGTTGACAGAAGATGCTGAAAAATGTCACGACAATTTTGCTCAGAGGGTAAGAGTTTAGGGAGAGACTGAAAAAAAAGAGCAGAACATTTTCCCCTGAAATGCTGGGTAGATAAAAGAGTTTTTCTAAGAACAATTTCTGAAATAAAGAAGATTATTGTCACATTTCTTTTATTTACTTACCAAATTTTAATTTCTTACAATAACTTACACACAAGGTAATTGGGTGTATGCATGTAGTCCCGGAGGGGGTGTCCTACAGCTTAGATCATGACTGCCTTGGGCTTTGGTGAAAGCTATGTTTCTCCATACAAAATATTCTGAAAGTACACTTGTGACCAGTTTGCAAATTTCCCTCAAGGTTATCATGAAGGTGAAGGTGACTGTAGGCAACTTCCAGTCCTGAAGAGTGCTGTCAATGGCTTGTGATAACTGCTGGTCTCCTAATGCTTGCCTTTTATTCCTATTGAAGCATGAAAGGTTTTAATTCACTTCAAATGAGCATTTGGTGGGATAAAAACCTGATTTCTTGAACAGCAAGTGGCTTAAAATAGATGTTAATCAAATTAACTTTTAAAGATATTTGAACACTTGATTAAGGAATATTTTGTAGTGCTTCCTTTGATCTGCTCTTGGCTACTTTTCCTTTAAGAGGGAAAGGAGAAAGGAAAGGTCCTGTGAGGTAGAGGTACATATTGCTTGTTTCACTTATTTAAATCTGAATTATGTCCGAATTATCCAAATTATAAGTATCACGAATTGAAAATTCACATCTTAATGACGATACCCTTGCCATTTTG
Organism: Anarhynchus alexandrinus; assembly: GCA_008711295.1. Classification (NCBI taxonomy): domain Eukaryota; kingdom Metazoa; phylum Chordata; class Aves; order Charadriiformes; family Charadriidae; genus Anarhynchus; species Anarhynchus alexandrinus. The sequence continues at coordinate 337,909 of VUYV01000157.1, read as the reverse complement.
GCAAACCTGAGAAATGGTTGTGTGACTGGCTGCTGCTGGCCAAAGCTTTCCCTCGTGTACCTGACTTGAATCTCTATAGGCACTATACCTCCACAATGTACCTTTTTCACGGCTTTGACAAGCAGGTCTATTTATGGAGTTCTTAAAAAAGCGGATGGCTACCCAGACCTTAGAGTAACATGCTGTGTGCTGAGGCCCTCTGTAGCTGTTCAGGTGAATAAAGAGCACTTTCCTCCTGTGGCTCTGCACATGTTCAGCCATAAGTAATGGAGATCGCAGGCCCTGCAGAGGACCGTCAGCTCAGCACAGGAATGGATCGCACTGCAGCCTGCAGGAGCATGTGAGAACTCCCATCTGCAGTTCTTTCCCAGTCATTTTCAGGATTATTTTCTTCCACTAAAGGTCCACTTTTTGCTTTACTTCTTTTCCCACAACCTTCTACCACCTGGCTTGTGTTTAGAAGACACAGCTTAGTTCAATACACTGGATTTCAGCAATGCAGGCTGCAGCTAGCTTCTGCTCTCCAGGACCTGGTAGTGTAAGCTCTCAGAGAAAGATGAGGGTTAGTTGGGTAAAAAATGAATAGAGGAGCAAAAGCTATACACCTTAAGGTTCTCATAAGCGGTAGAAATTAATCCATTTTAAACTCCTTACATCATTTAAGCTTCTTGGGGCAGGGATTTGTCTCTAAGTCCCTGTAAAATATCATGTCATATCCATTCTACTCAATAAAATGAGTAAAAACCATTATCCACAAAGCTCAGCAGTCACGGCAGAAATCTGTGTGGCACCTACATTTGGTTTGCATTGAAACCTCAGTAAACCCAATCTAGTTCTGCACAGTAGGCACTGAAATGAAAACTCACCTTTAGTTAACAGTGCTCTGGCATTTTCCTGGCTACACTTCAGAAACAGGCTGAGTTGGGTATGGTTTATTGCAAAAAACCATGGAATTAATCTAATTCTGTTCAAACTTAAAACTTCCAAATTTAAGCATCTGCATGTGAGCTAAGGGCATGGTGCTTGACTACATGTTTCTGCAGCAACCAGAGTTGCTCATCTGCTGAACTGTGGTTGTCTGAGCCACCCACACGTGTGGGCTGGGCAGCTCTGGCCCATGGGATACCCATGTCCCGCTGGGGTGGCAAGGGGAAGGCAGGTGGGATAACCTAGTGCATCTCACATGAGTTGCATTTGATGCCTATATTTAAGCATCTGAATCAACCTGTAGGTATGTAAGTACCTATTGAAGTCAGTGGACGTTTATTCAGCGCAGCAGAGAGAAGGCCTAGAAAGCAATTCAGTCACCCTAAAGTGGACACCTAGGTGCTTGGATCATTTTTTCTCATCTCACCATCAGCCTCTTTAAAAGCTGGCCAGAACCTCTCCCTCGAATGTCAGAGCTGGGCTGCATCTGGCCAGAGGGTAACGAGGCAGTCCGGGAGGTGCAGAGCACATCTCCCAGCTCCCTCAGGTCTGCTGCCATCACCAAGTCTGTCTGGCTCACAGCCTTCTAGCTACATGCCACAGAGTGGTTACTAGACCGCAGATTTTACTCTTTCACACATTGCTATTGCAACACACAGTTATTATGTGTGTCGTTCCCTTTCCACACAATAAGTGAGCAAGAATGTGAAGTATACAGGCATAAGCATGTACATGTGATTATGGCATACAAAGACTGTATGTCTGTTGTCATTAAAGCTGTCTAATAATTTCCATTTCCTTTCTACAAATGCCTCTAGAACTGAAGTTTATATGAGTTAAATCTTTGTTTGCTAATTCTGAAACAGACTCTCTATTGATTTGGCTTCCTGCGCTGTAAAACCCTGCTTCTTCTGGGCACATATGTCTGGGCCAACTGGAGGTCAACAGATATTTCCTAAGAACGAACTGGATGGCTTTTCTTTTCTTCACTTGAAATGCACGGCGAAGTTCTCTCGCTGAGCCTTACAGAAAAGTGCAATGACGGGAAAGCTACAGGGAAAACAGACCCATAAATTTAAAGATAGAAGTCAGGAATAATCTCTCTGTTTCTGGTATGGGGTACGCACAACTGGCCAACAGAGTGAGTTTCTGGAATGCATTGAAGTATCAGCAGAGGCTTATTCTTTGTCTCCCTCTTTTAACTTGACAAGATCCTCAAATGTATTTTTATAGTTTCCTTCCTGGTGTGCTCCCAGAGATAAGTACTTTCTTAAAGTGAATGTCAGGCCAGAACTAGCTGGAAGAAAGCTTCTACTGACATTGTGTGAAGGAGCTATAGAATTTGTTCCCAATTCCTTTGTTGAGCCACCACAGCTCGTAAAAAAGCAAAAGGATACCACATTTCTACCTGATGTACTCCTGGTTACTCTGCAAATGGTATGAGGAAATTTAAAATCTCATATACAGAGTAATGCTCAGTCATACACTTGATCATGGACTTTAATAAAGAGAGGAGAATTATAAACTGTGAAAGAATTATTCTTTGTTTCACATGAGAAAATATTTTCTTTCATTTATTATACTGAGTTTTCCTGCGTGAATATTCCTGATACAGTCTGCTGTGTTCCTGAGTTCTCATTCATATTCACATCATTAAAAATACAGACTTTTTTTGGATCCCAACCCTTCTGATACATTTAAAAAAAATTCTTGCAACAGCAATACTCAGTGGAACTACTTTTTAAAGTAGTTTGCTATTTTATTTATCTTTGGGAATGGTGAATAGTACATAACAAGTAGTGTTTGAGAAATAGCAGCAAACAGTAGATCCTGTGAGTTCACCGTACCTCTACAGCTGCATTCAGTGCTCATACACCTTTTGGTGCCTTTCTGCTTCTCCTTCCACTACACATAGACCCTATGGTGCGTGAATGACAACGTGGGTCAATAACTGAATTTGTGGCTTTGATAGGGCAAATGTCTATCAGTAAGGTAAGTTCTGCTGGAGCTTGGGGAGGGAGTGGTAGGGAGGGACTGCTCCTCTGTCATGGGGCAGACGGACTCCAACAGCCTGGTGGGATGCTGCTTCTCAGTGATGCGGGCTCTCTAGGTCTTTGACACTGGAATAAGCAAATAATAGGGATGAGTTGCTGATACAAACTCATTAATTTCATGGTTTTTAAGCATTAAATTACTTGAGTCATTAGCCAAGGGGGACAGAGACCACTGACATCAATGGGAAGACTCACTGACTTTAGCAGGCTTTGGGTAAGGCTCCAGAAGAAGAGGGATGTTGGATCACTGATCATTAAGGGAAGGTAAGAGAGAAACTGCTTTAAAGGAGGCCTTACTTTGTAGCTTACATCTCTAATGAAGAAAGTTATCTTACCAAAAGCAGCATCAGCTGAAAGGTAGCATGAAGACTATTTCCTATAGAGCCACACAGTAATGTTTGCTTAGGAAAATAAGAGATAGGCTGGAAAAGATACTCCACCCAGAATCAGAGGAAGGTGAATGGAGGAAGTCCCTGCAAATGAGAAATTTTAGAACATCCTGGTTACGCTGAAGGTGAAAACCAGCCAAATTCCCGCTTCTCAGGAGAGGTACGACATACGCATTTGGAAACATCTGCATAGCACAATCTCCCTCATTAAAAACAACTAAACAGCTACCATCTTCCCGAATCAATACAGAACTATTTTACCTTTTCTAGTGTCACCTTCAATGTCAGCATAATTAAATGCAAATGAAATTGTTGTTAGGGAGAACACCCTGTTGTTTCTGGTAATGATCAGCTAGAAGGTATGCTTGTGTGGAGAAGCCAGGAGGCTGTTAATTACATCTCTGTATGAATGAAATGCACCTTGTAAAAGTTAAGGGAGCCCAAAGATGAGCAGATTCCTGCTGTTTGCCTTGTCAAGACAGCAGCTGTGGAATATATAACCAGGGAGAAAGTCATCAGAGATCAATTTGCAAAAATGCTAACAAGGTGTTAAGAACCTCCTGAAATCTGTAGAAGTGCTTAAAAAAAGAGATCTGAAAAACTTTTATGGAAGATGTTTAACAGTTTCGGCATGGGAAGTGAGTATCTTTATGTATAAGGACACCTAAGGCCTTGGGGTTTAGGAACTGAGAACTGGCTTCTATTTTCAGACCTTCCTTGTACTTTGCAATGACCTTAAAACCCTCCATTTAGTAGGTTGATCCTAACTTAGCTAGTGAAAGTCAAAAGACCAGGCCAGGACCTTTGCACATCTGAAGTGCTCCTTGGCTGTTATTTAGAAAGCATGAGTGAAAATTAAGCAGTACGTAGACCTTACATTACACCCTTGCACAGAATGAATTTTGCCCTGAAGTCCATGAAATACTTTGCTATCACCAGGCCAAAATCACTACAAGAAGGATCATCATTTAATTGTAACTCATTCACGCTTGTTTTTCAGCCAGGGGAGCCCATTCATTATATAGTTTAGGTTATAATTTAAACTACCAGAAAAGTCTGTGAGGTGTTTTTCTGTGCGTGTGGCACGCTGGTGAAACTGAAGCATTTGGAAATGCTTTGGATTGAGGGAGAGCCCACCCAGCCCCTCACACAGCCCCTCCAAAGAGAAGCAGTTCCTACAGAAATAATTTACTGCCCTGACAGCATTGCAAGTCATGTGGCCATATGCTTGGAGGCGTTAGTAGTCAAGGCTGGGAAGAAGTCCTTTAAATAGGATCTGAGCCCTGCCACTGGAGGGTTTTGACCACCACACAGATTTTATCAAGCCAGTCCGGCCAGGGAAAATCAAGGAGTCCAAATTAGCTGTATGTCCCCTTCTGAGCAAATACATATTATGGCTTATTTCAGCAACTGCGTGTGACGACTGTCTAAACCAACCACTTCTGTAGAGGAATGTCATTATAGCAGGAAAAGATGAAATCCAGCTGCCCCAACTTCAGTCATCTAAAAGCTAGGCACCAGATATAAAGGAGTTAGACTGGCGTTCTCTAAAATCAAAGCGCAGAGATGTAAGCCTGAGTGATCACACATGACTGAGTGATTCATCCTGGTCTAAAGGAGGCATCTGAGACAAATCAAATGAGTTGGCCCCTGCAGAGGCCTCTGTCTCTCCACTGATAATAGAGGGAACCTGGACAACAAGCACAGACAAGATGCTAAACTCTGTGAGGCTAAAATTAAGTGACAGAAATCCTACCTTTCATGAGCAAAGATTGTGTTTGAGACATAACATAGACATAAAGGAAAAATGAAATATAAAGTATAAATGAGGAGAAATCAAGGATCTTTCCCCAGAAAAACAAGTATTAAGAAGTAATGTACTTAACCGTTTGTTAATGAAAATCTTGAGCGTACAGCTCATTAAGTAAATAAAGAGTGAAGCATGCAAATAAGGAGTAAAGAGTACATATACGTACACTATTCATCTGCACTGGTTTTTAGTATGACAGAAAAACACCTTACTTCCCGTGGATTCTGCTTTCTTAGTGTGCTCAGTCGCTGGCTGGAAGCCACCCACCCTGGGCATCATTGTGGAGCATTGTGGTGCAGCACCTCTCCCTGCTCCCCACCTCCAGGGGACCGTCTCAACCAGGGTCTCGTGTCAACTCTGCCACTGCCCCAGCCCATACACTCCCAGCAGTTTACCTGGATTGTTAATTTGTGACCAGGCTACTTCTAGCCAGGCTTTGTGGAGGAAAGTCTCTTCATACCTATCATCTCTGACATTATTTGCCACTTACAGTTTCACTTTGCTCAAGTTCCTATTCACATGATTTTTATCAGCCTAGGCTGTTACATCACATAACCTCTGATGGTAACACCATCTCTGTGGAGACCTGTATAGTTCAATGCAATGTAGAGGCTATCAGCTATCCACAGATTAAATAAATATTGACTATATTTATATCACCTATGTATAGCTCTCTCAAATAACTAATTTTTAAAAATTTATGTAAAATTGCAAATAAAGGTACAGGTACTGCATTAGCATTTTATTAGAATCCTTTTTCTCTCCTGAGTGGGCAAACTCATTAAGAAAAGGAGGTAAAATGTTAACATGCTCATTCAGGGGAAAATTTTCAGATGGTACATAGGTGATTTGATGTTGAATACTTGTTATTGTTAATGTGAATGGCTGGTTTAATTCCCTTGCTATCACACTACAAAATTACCCTTGACATGACCTTCTGTAATGTGCTGAGCATTATTTTACAGACTGTATTTCTAATGAATTTTGTCTGACGAGACAGACAGTGGAAAAAAAAAAGTAAGCACCTCTTTCCCATGCATGATTCCTTCTGCATTTTCTTCTTGAGGTAATGTCTGGATTGTGATTTCTTTGTTGCTAGTTCAGTACATTAAAAATCAGCTAATGCAGCATTAACTAAACACTAATAGACCATTAAAGACAAACTTTCGTGCTGGAGAAAACAAAAATGTTTCAAATATAAGTCAATAAGTCAATTTTATATGCACGAATTTTTGCTATCTGATGCCATTTGTATCAATAATTAATACACGTGTTTCATTGGGTTATTATCAGCCTGAATAGATACCCAAACTTTCTTGGCTTAGTTAGTACTTCTTTTCCTTGCAAGCACTTCAAGGGGCCAAGATAACTTTGGCCATTGCTTTATCCTCCCCTACTGACTACCTGGCAAGAGGAGGGACCCAACCGAGCAATGATCCTGGCAGCACCACAAATGATCCAGAAACAAACAATTGTCAACATGTGTCCTGCTGTCTGAAGCCCTTAAAATTTACATGGCAATCAGGAAATGTTTTCTCATATTTAAGAGCACAGAGTAATCGTCCCCTTGCATTTATTCAAAGTGCAGATGTATGTATAGCCACCCTGGGAAGTTGATATCCTTGTTAAGCGCACACAAACACAACCCTTTGCAAGTGCAAAGATAATGGCCTTTGTGGATCTGGTTCAAATGACACTTTTTACTCCGGTATTCAACACAAAATGACAGAAACGTAGTCTGGAAGGACCCCGGGTGTCACACAGCCACCCCTCACTTGAGGCAGGATTCCCACGCCAAGGTGACCAGGTCAGCTGTGGCTCTGCCGAGGGCCTCCTGGGATGGAGGGTCTCAGCCCCCCAAGCAGCCAGCTCCATGTTACACTGCCTGCCCTGTGCCCCCTCATCTCTGCTGCCTTCCCAAGAGGCTGCCAGCATCTCCTCCAGGTCTGAGAAATGAAGGTTATTCTGTGAGGTTGCCCCGAGCCAGGCATCAAGTTGCGAGTCTGTGTTATATAAGGACATCTACAATTTTTTTGGAGTTTGAGAGCGGTTTGCTGGGAATAATTTCCCAACGAGAGCTTTAGAAAAAAAAAAAATTTGTCTCCTCTTAATGGGGGACTCTTGTTAGGTTACTCACATGTGTACATTATAAATAATGTGCATGGCTATAGCTAGTGCTTCCTGGCCCTTTGCTAGCCTTTGATCGTCTCTTTTCCCAGGGAATATACAAGGCAATAAAAGGCTAACTTGTTGTTTATGACCTTTTGGGAATAAAAGGCCTTATTCTCCTTTCCAGTAAGGATGAGAACCACTGTAAGGCTCTAATCGTACCAGGAGTTGTGTTACACTTATCCTTATATACCAGACAGTGCACTGAAATCAATGGGAATACTTGCTGTGCCTAAACTTACAAATGCACTGTGCTTTTATCGGATCTGGACTCGTAGCAGATATAGTTTAAGAGATTATCTTTGAAGTTATCCATCTACACAGCTGAAAAGAGGAAAAGAGAATGAGAATAAATGGTGAAGATGATGGCTTTCATCTCCTAAAACAACTCTCTAGATAATTTCCTAATGAGGAATTCTGTTTGCGTTGTTGCAACTACATAAGCTATTGCATTTTGCTTTGGTACAGATAATCATGATAATAATATTTGCCTGTAGCAAAATGCCATGGTAAGGCAGGGACATGATTTCCATCTGCCTTTCTCAGCTTGTTTTTACAAAAAAAAACCCTTCTTTCAGATAGGAGCCGCTCACACATGATTGAAGTCCAAGACATGTTTTCAGCTTTAGTCTACTGATTTTGATCATTCAGTCACTTGCCTTCCCAACACTCAGGTGGATCTTTATTACAGAGAGTTATCAAAATATTTTGTGTAAGCATTTAAGTGCCAATATGTGCATATGTACCACATAACCGGAAAGAGGCCAAGGGGTTTGTTGGTTTGGGGTTTTTTTTGTTTTTTTTTTCACATAGAGAGTAAACAGTACATCAGAACAAATTTCTTGCTCCAGTCAATTTTCACTGTGAGAGTCAAATATAATTTCGGTCAAAATCAAAGCACAAAGCCAACTAGTTCATTTCTAGTACATGCCCACCACCATCCCGTCTGGTCCTGAGCAGGAGACAGGCCTGGCTCAGTGCTCGGCGGCAGCACTGTTTTGATGTGGGTTTGATGCACTGGAATCAGGATCCCTAATTTTAGATCCCCACGGACCTAAAAGCCTGGTTGAACAGATGCTTTGATTATTGTCTTTTCTAATTATTGCCTATATTTAATTGGAATGAACCCTGATGAGCCAATACTTTCATTTTAAAAGGATGTTCTGAAAAATGTTTTCTCATCTTTGAAATATCAGGATAGCAGACGTATTGTTTGTGTCTGAAATAGGCCATTTTTACACATGTCACATTTGGAAAATAAATCTGCTCCTATGCACCCTCAAGGCTGCATTAGATGATGTTAAGTGCTCTCATTTTTCTGCTCCTTAAGATATTTTTAACTGGATGAGTCATTAGGTATTCTGGTCACTCCTCTTACAGATGCAGTTATGATTTTAACAGGGAAAATGTCAATTCTGTGAAATCTCTCTGTGACAACCGTTCACATTGCAGGGAGTGTTTAAGTCACTGCAGAAATATGGAAAACAGCCCTGTCAGGGTGTTTGAGAGGTCGTGTAATCCACTCCCTGCCCAAGGCAGGCTCAGCTCTGGCAGGGGTTGGTCTAACCTGCCTCTGAGATCCTCCCATGCCCATGCCCATGACTCGCAGCTGCCCTGGCAGGCAGACAGCCCTGCTGCTAAGTTATTTGAAACCTGTGTTGTTTAACTTAAATCCTCCATATGGCACCTTTTAAGGCCATTTATTCTCATCCTGTGATCCACGGTCCGCAGAACAATTTTACAATTGTCAAAGCTGTTATCATATTTCTCCTCAGCTTTCTCTCATCTAAGCAGCTCCAGAGCTCCCAGTCTCGCCTCTGAGATCACGGACTCTCAGCCTTTAATCTTGCAGCTTCTGCCCTGGTTTCTCTCAAACTGACCCCATCTTTCTTAAATTAGAGCTGAGATGTTACCAGTGACAAACAAGGCAGAATATATCTTCCACGCAGCTCCTTTGTTCGTATATCCTGCTGGGAAGTTGTATTTTCACAGCAGCGCAACATTACTGACTCAGGTCATACGCATCCATGTACTCTTGTGCACCCCGGAGCCTTTACTAAAAAGCAGTTGGTTAGTCCACCATTTCCAATTTTGTATTCATACTGTGAATTTTACTACCTAAACTATTTATTTCAGACCGCTTCCATTTTTCAAAATAATTTTGAATTCCAGTCGAGTCCTCCAGCTTGTGTCCTGTACAAGAGGACTACGTTGCCTGGTGTCTAAACCATTAAATATTGAATAATACCACACCCAGGAGAAATCCTAGCACAGATTTACTTGTCCTTTTCTCTAGAAGTATGGCTTTCCAGCCAGTTGTACAACAATTTCACAGTGGTTTCAATAAAACTGTTCCCTTAACTTGCTTATGAGAGTCCCCTGGGAAGCAAAGTCAAAAGCAGTGCTACAGCCAATATAAAGAAACCTACTGCTTCTTCCCTCATTTCCTACCTATATAAGATATTAACCTTTTTTTGCCCTTAGCAGTGAACCACTTTTTTCCTTGCCTTCATGTTCTAGCAAATGTTCTTTCAAGATGTTTTTTCTGTTCTTTTTTCTTGTTACCTCCTGTGTTAATTCTATTTTATTCTATGGCTTGGCCTTTCTGATTTTGTCCTTGTAGGTTTGTGCTAGTCTTACATATATCTTCTTAGTAACTTGACCTACTTTCCATGCTGAATAATTTTCAGGTCACCAAAAAACTCCTGAGTTAGCAAAAGTGGTTTCTTACTACACTTCCTGTATCTCCTTCATATGAAATAATCTGTGCTTGTCTTTTTGAGGCTGCCTTTTTAAGAACTTCCTTTAAACTCCCTTTTTCCTCCTGCCTTGCTTCTCTCTCAATTCTCCAAGTTGAGTGATGCTCCCTTATTAAATCCTTTATTTTTATTTTACTGCTTTCATTTCTTCCCTTGCTAGATGTCAGGAATACCATTCTTGATGATCCCTGTCACAGTGTTTGCCTTCTCCCTTCACCCTCTGGATCAACTCCTCTTCACTCAGCAGAATCAAGATCCAAAGGAGCCTTTCCCTTTTTGAGAATTTGATAATAATCTCCATTGCAGCAGGGCTGCTTCCCCTCCTCTTTTATGCTCAAAGACTTTCAGCAGCTCTGTTGCCTCCAACTGCTGGCGTTCACAGCAGGCATACGCACCATGCACGCCTTGGAAACACGCCTCTTTGTCTCCCCCTGCCCAAAATCATAAATGTATCATGTCCATTAACCTGTCAAATCAGTCAAGTAATAATTCTGGTTGTGAATTAAATTCTTCCAATTTGTTTTTCATGTTTCTTATATTAGCATACAGACTTCCAACATAGTCATCCCACTGTTTTCTTTCTTGTCCCTTTTCACTCCTGGGGGTCTTTGGTGTCCTGTGTTTCAGGACGTGCATTATCCACCTCTTTACTGGTTTGCCCAGTCTGTGCCTGATAACATTCTCACTTCTCTGCGTGAGACGGACTCTTTCTTCAGGTGTGATGTCCTCCTCACTGAGAAACTGAAGTTGTTGCTGAATCCTGTCTCCAGGACACCCCATGCTCTCCAGGATGCTGATCCCTGCCCCAGCCTTCGCCTTCAGCTGGAGTAGCTGGGTAGGGCCATCCTTACTCCTCCTCCCTGAGTACCGCACCAAAGTGCTCACTCTCAGCTTTCCCAGGAGCTCGTTTAATGGGAGAGGTTTTCTAACAGCTCGGATCCAGGCTCTCGACAGGCACTGTACCTTCTGGGATGTCGGGTTAGATATTCAGACAGACATCTCTGTCACCTTCAGCCTCTTTCCTCAGCAGACTGCCAATTTTGCACATCTTAGAGTAACGAAGTATGACTGTCCTGAAACCTTACTAGTGACGATTCCTCACTTGGTACCAAGGCAGAACCTGGGCAACTATGTACATTGTGCAGAAGAATCTTATTAAAATATGACAATACAATAACACCATAACCACACCGTACTCTACCAGCTTTCATCAACACAAGAGTGGTTTCTTGCCAACAGACATGTCGCTTTAGCATTTTAATAACAGGGGACACTTCTATGTCCCTGATTCAGCAGGATGTCTAACTCTAAATGCAAATCATCCCAGTTGAGCTACCAAAGCCCAAAACGAATGCCTAAACGATGAACTTATGCCTCCTGTTCATCTGAATCTAGACAAATGGCAATGTGTAGAATTACTTTTATAACAGAATAATCTGTGCTACTAAACACCCTGAAAGTCATAGGTGAGAACAAAACTGTTCTTATTACTAAGTGTGAATTTCATTCCAACTTGCAAAGCATTTGTCTTAGTTTTGGCTGGGATGGAGTTGACTTTCTTACTAGCAGTGGGTTTAGTGCTGTTTTGGATTTGGGATGTGAATGCTGTTGATAGCACACTGATGTTTTTGGTTGTTGCTAAGTAACCCAGGCCTTTTCTGCTCCTCACACCGCCCCACCAGCGAGTAGGCTGGGAGGGCACAAGAAGTTGGGAGGAGACACAGCTGGGACAGCTGTCCCCAGATGACCAAAGGGAAATCCCATACCACATGACATCACGTTCAGTATATAAAGCTGGGGAAGAAGAAGGAAGGGGGGGATGATCAGAGTGATGGTGGTTTTTCTTCCTGTGTAACCATTACCTGTGATGGAGCCCTGCTTTCCTGGAGATAACCCTAAGCACCTGCCTGCTGATGGGAAGTAGTGAATGAATTCCTCGTCTTTTATTCTACTTATTATACTGTCATTATCTCAACCCATGAGTTTTTTCTCACTTCTACCCTTCTGATTCTCTCCCTCATCCCACAGCTGGGGAGTAAGTGAGCAGCTGCATGGTCCTAGTTGCTGGGTGGGGTTAAACCACAACAGTATTGAGCAGTTTTTCTCTTTGACCCTGTTTCTGAAAATCTCAGATTATGTGAGAATCCAAAATTTCATCAAAAGCTGAGCCATTCCTTATGATTGCAGAGAGAAACTTGGAAATGTGCACCCTCATAGTTCAGCAACAAAACAGAAAATTGAAAGAGGTATGAGGTTTTTTTGTTTTTATTTTTTAATCCTGTTATTTGAAAGTGAATTCTGTGATTAATGATTTTGAGCTGTTGGGACTTGCCACAGTGCCAAGTACATGTGGCAAATGTTTGCAGGATAGAGACCATTAGCTGAAGTGGTCCATTCTGTCTTATTTTCTTACCTGCCTGAAACAAATAGAGAAATAAAATAAGAGAAATGAATAATCTAGGCAAATGTCAGCGTTGTGAAGTCAAATTCATGTTGGTCGATGCTTACAGGACAGCTGGCTTTGAAAGCAGAATCCCTCAGCGGGGGTTTAATGTAATGTTATGAGCAGAAGTAATTCAGGTTAGTCATGGTGCTGAATTGAGGCCATCATTAAATTGTAGATGCTGCAGAAAAGCGTTTCTCATCATTATCCATCGTCATCCTCATTCTCACTTGGAAAGCATTAAGCTACTGTATTAAGTTATTTAGATTGTTAGTCAAATAAAAAAGAGGCATTTTTATTGCTGCCTTGGCCACTGGTATTTTATCAGCCAGTAGTAGTCTTCTTAATCAAACCAAAGGCCATACTCAGGGGAAATCCACGATATTGAAGTGAAAGAAAATAACCCTGCTATGTTCCTAAATTTCCCCAAGTCCTAGAAAACTCCAAAGGGAAGGGCTATTACACCAAAATATTACACCAGTATTTCAAAATGAGGATGATCTAACTACAGTTTAAAAATGAATTTTAATTATTTTTTATTTTGTTCTTTGCTTCAGTATAATAAAATAGCTACTGGAGATGTTCATTTGCTTTTCCCTCTGCAGGAGGAAAGGGTTTTGGGCAATGTGGAGGTGTACAATAATTTAAATTAGGTTTCATTTTCTGAGGACAGAAGAGGAACCAGTTAATAGGCAGAGGGGCTTCCTTTTTGTTTCAGTGATAACAGACATGAACCTCACAAGCAAATGGACAATCCATGAACTCAGTATGGAGCTTTAAGGCCTGGGTGCCTGCAAGATAAATACTACCACCACCTATTAATTGCAGGGAAGGACTGTGGATGGAGAAGGTGGCTCTACTTGTTCACATTTTTGTGGGTTGCCTCTTGTTCCCAGTGGAAAAGAGCATGGCAAAGAAAGGAACTGGCCAGTCTTTTCCATCTCTGCCCTGCTTGGCTGAAAGAAGGTGGCCAATATAGCACAAGCAGCAGCCCGGTCCCTTCTAATGAATAGAGCAGAGCAGATCGCAAAGAGCAGCCCTGGGAGAAATGGCTTGTTCCAAGTGGATGGAGCTGAGGGTTCTCTTGAGTGCCCCAGCACATGGTAGTGCTGCTCAGAGCTGGGCACAGCTATCGTGTAAAATCATAAAAGTCTCTGCAGGAGCTGCAGCAATTGTTTACATGGGATAATAATATTAGAAAGTCCTCACAATAAAATTGTAGCTTTTGCTGTGACTTAGCAGCTCAATACAAGGAGAAGCACCAGGCTGGTGTGATAACCAGATCTCCCAAGAACAACAGCTCTGTATTGTAAAAATTGTATTTGGAGTAATAGCCCATGGCTATTCTCATGGCCAGGGATTCCTCTCATGAGCAAAGGGTTCTAATTCTTACCTTTTGACTGGTTTTACACTGGTCTGTCCCCACTGACAGTGGAGTTGTTTCTTACAGATTTTGACACTAATGTCCAGGTTTGGGTACAGCTTCTGCTCTGGCGGCAGCCAAATCTCACCGCTACCAGTGCAAGTAAGAAGGTCACAAAACCGCCTCCTGCTACTGGGTGATTTTTGTTTGGGCCAAAGCAAACTGTGACCAAAGAACAGGCCCAAACAACTCATGATATTCACCAAAAATTGAGATTTGCAATATAACCTGCCTCTTTGTCATCTGCCATGCTTTTTTTTGTTTTGTTATTTATATGGGCAAGACAGATTGCAGGCCTGTTTAAGGCACAGAGCTGACAGCCCCTCGTGTCTGTCCTAAGCAGCTGGGATCATTGCGGGTACCAAACCTAATGTTAAGATTGCCAAGTATATACATGTAGGAGAGAATGGTGCTAGCTTCTTTTTTNTTTTTTTTTTTTTTTTTGCAAAGATACAGAGGCAAAACGCTGGAAGTCAAAACTGCTACCCCCTGGCAAACTGAGCTCAAGCCTCTGAAGAGTGGCACAGGCTGCTACTGAGCACTGCGAAATAGTAAATATCTACTCAGATTCTGATTCTTGTTTCAAAAGCCTGTTAGCATACAACATTCAGAAACACTGGTTCATTTACTGTGGTGACTAGCAAACTCCTACTGGGTTAGGGTTTCGTAGAATCATAGAATGGTTTAGGTTGGAAAGGACCTTGAAGATCATCGAGTTCCAACCCCCCTGCCATAGGCAGGGACACCTCCCACTAGACCAGGTTGCCCAAGGCCACATCCAGCCTGGCCTTGAACACCTCCAGGGATGGGGCCTCAACAACCTCTCTGGGCAACCTGTTCCAGTGCCTTACCACCCTCAAAGTGAAAAATTTCTTCCTAATGTTTAATCTAAACCTGCTCTCTTCCAATTTGAAGCCATTCCCCCTCGTCCTATCGCTACATGCCCTAGTAAAAAGTCCTTCCCCAGCTCTCCTGTAGGCCCCCTTTAGGTACTGGAAGGCCGCACTAAGATCTCCCCGGAGCCTTCTCTTCTCCAGGTATTTATAATGTTTGGTATTTAACAGTTGCATTAAGTACAGAAAATCAGTTGGAGAGATTTACTTACACAGGGGAAGACACTTTTTCCATATATTAATGAGAAAATAGGATTCTCACTACGGTATCGCTGTTGCCTCAACATGCCGTAGTTGAACTCTTGTGCCCAAGGCTACAAGAATGGAGTGGTTTCTTTCGTCCACTTCAAGTTAAAGCTGAAAGAGAAACACCTTTCTCCATCCTCATTTACGATGACGGCAGGGATATCAGAGTGACCCCGGCAGGGAGCGGATGGCAGCGCACCACCTGCTGCGGGCACAGCTGATGCAGGCGAGCGCGACATGGATGCTGTAATTTAGCACCACTGACCTCCTCGCTTTACCTCCCCCAGGAGCACCTGTGGAGACGTAAAGCTGCCGCACCCAGATGCAAACAAGCACAAAAGTCTGTGGGGGAAAAGACAAATCCCTTCTGGATCCTAAATTTAGTGTTTCTAAATAAAAAGGATTTATACTGCAGTGCCTTTTTTCTTCTCTAAGATGTAGCTCTTAACAGATGGTGGTGAACAGTTTGGAATTAAACTGTATCCTGCTGCATTTCTAGATGCCTTTTTACAGAGCTATGCTCTGAGGGTCGCATCCTCGCCATTCACAATTACTGGGAGGTAATTTTTAGCTGCTCAAGTCATCATTGCCAAAATGTGATTTCAGCTATAGACGCTGTTTCTTCCAAACTGTCAGATGTCTGCATTTCCACAAGACTGCCCCTTGGCGAGAAGTGAGTAACCAGAACTCAGAAGTGTCACACCAGGTTCAAGTTTGCGATTTACCTATGGAGACTGAGAAAGTGTTTCAAGAGTGGCATGCCTGGCAAACATTTCATTACCAGAATTGATAAAACATTTGAAAAGTCATTGCAGTGAGTAAAACGCCTACAAGAGGCTAACCCCTCCTGAGGCTGTGCACGGTGAGCCCATGTTGTGAGCCAGGAGGCCAAAACTTGCCTTTTCCATGAGCAGCTGTTGCCACCAGAAGGACTGAGACTTCCTCAGGAAGAGGAATCATTTATGAGCATCTTCCATTTGCTCTCTTGTGCCCTGACTAATAAACTGAAAGAGTTTATATGCCCATACAATTTTTCTTGTTGAAATAATACCTTTGCTATCTTATTAGTGGAAGTAAGCAGATAATAAAGTTCTTAATTTTGATTGTGAAAACAAGAAACAGTGCTTGGTTACCCTTTGAATGGCACCTTGCATTCTGATGACGTATAAATTAGAGCTCCTGCTCGGGTGTAAAGATGGTTTCATCTTACATTTAGGATAATATGACTTTTCTAGCCACTCAGTGGCTACCAATTGATTACTGTAGATTTTAGGTAGCCAGTTTGTCATGGGCACCTGCTTGCAGGTGTCAGGGCTGACTGGTTCCATGCAGAGTGGAAGGGTCCCCTTGGTCAGGCTGCGGAGGTGTGTGCTTTTGGAGGCAGAGCAGGCATGTTCCTGCTTACTGTCACTGTGATCTGTGTGACAACCAGTTTGCTCCCTGGGACTAGGGATTTTTTTCATTAGATAGCTTTCAAATAGCTCTTATTGGCCATAATGCCCTGAAATGTTTGAAGATTTGCCAGGAGACCAGCTATGGGCTGGCTACGGAGAGCTTGTTGGCCTACGGCAAAGGGAGTCCAAGCGATGAGTCACAGCTGTGTCTGCCTAAGCTGCAGCTCGCACGAGGCCAAGCCTGACCCGTTTCTCACTTGCATGATTTGTGTGTAACCACACGCTCAAGGGCACGCTGCAGCGGAGCTCGGAGACATTGCCTGTGGGGAGAACAGATGAGTGCTTGGCACCTCTGGGCAGACCCCAGTCCCTCCAGTGCCGCTGGAAACAGATGTTTCCACAGCCACCAGTCAGGCTGAACCCAGCTCTCCTGGACCATGGCCGTGAGGTTTTGACCCCAGCCTTCACCTGTAGCACTGGATGCTGCAACAGTCACACAACCGGCTTTGATGCACATGGTCTTGCTTTTAAACCTGCTCTTAATTTTGCAGATGAGGTTTGTTCCCTGACCTGGCCTGTTTCCAGAGAGTGCAACTAGGTCCTCACCCTGCCTTGGGCACACTGAAAAGCTCAAACTTCATCTTTAATACTTTACACTGAAATGAGCTATGTTTTCTATGATAGTCCTCTAAAAACTGAGGAGAAAGGACTCAGGCATTTCTTCTGCCCAAACTAGCAAAAACTTCTTGTGTTAATTGATAGATTTTGCTTAACAGCCAAAGGAGAAATGCTAATGATTCTGTATGTCAAGTTAAGTGGAACAAATCAGGGAGGTTTGGGCCAGCCAGTAATTCTTCTCAGGAAGAAGCAGCAACCAAAAGTACCCAATTTAGGGAAGAAAAGAGACTGAATACAGAAAACCAAATTCACTCCCTCTCCTTTATAACAAAGCCCTGGAGACAGAGACGGGATTTCTGCCAGATACATATAACAGGATCTGTGCAACACTGTAATTTGCAGGTTCTTTATACAAAATATTTCGCTCTCGTGTCTTTAGTTATAACTAGACTCAGACACATCAAATGACACTGATGATTTATTCCCTTTATTGTTTTTTTTTCTTTTTTGCATTGCTTGATGATAGTGGTTGATGGATAATGAGGAAGATTATTGTGGGCCAAGAATTAAACAAATACAAGTAAGTTGTATTTTCAAAAGAAGATGGTAAGAGGTAAATCAGCTGGAGCATTTGAGAAAAAAAAAAATAGAGCAAGTGGGTGATAACCCCTCTTAAATGCAGCCAGAGATGCATCAGGGAAAACCTAAAGATCAAAAGAAATACCATTTATAAGGAAAATATGTATCTTATCAGGATGGATCAGCAGCTCCAAATTTGAAATTTCAGATTATGAAATGTTGGCAATTAAAGCTACATTTTGCCCACCAGGACGTCAAATGCTGCTCCTCGGAGGCCTGACTCATGAGATAATTATTTGAGCCAGTCAGTTTCAGAGAAATTGCAAGCACGAAATAAGCTTGGAGCTCAACAGAGACATTAGCTGTTATTGGAGTATGACTTTTGGTTTAATTTCTCAGTAGCTCACTGAATGCAATAAGAAATTGGTGGCCTCCTTCTTTGCAGCTTTTATTATGCTCCCAGTTGGCATCAAGTAATAAGTGATTATGAATATGCCTTCTGATCTCTTCAAACTCACTTTATTGAGTATAAGCATGCTGGGAGCCTGTCTGTGGGCAACCCAAACCAACAGCAAGGAAGTCAAGCACTGACAGGCTACCAGCTTTAACATGCTTTCATTGCTAATGGTATTTTCAGGATGTTATCATTTGATTGCACGGAATAAAAATAATGTGCATATTAAGGGGCCACAAAAGGGAAAACATTTATATAACAAAAGGAGGAACAGTTGTCCATCTGAACTGTCTTGCCAGCTCTTATTTTGCCAGTGCTGGTTTATTAGTTACCTTCCAAACCGGGCCAGGAGTTTTGCCTCAGCAGTCAGCTTGGACTTCTTGCTAACATTGCATCACAGGGGACCTGCATTGTTACAAAGGTGCAGCAAAGCTCTAGAAAATCTCCAACAAATACTCCAAATCCACCATTCAAAAGAGATAGTCTTCAACACTTTGGACATTTCTACAAAAACAGGTTCCTTAGCTTCTGAATGTTTATGTTTTCTGCATGTATGTTTAGGGATGGGTGGTGTGGGCTAAGCAGGGTAAGAATTTAGCCCAGCTATCTCCCGACCTTTGAGGCTCTAAGCCTGCAAATGCTTGATCACAGACACAACTTCTGTCATCTGAGCAGTTTAGATACCTGCAAACACAATAACTGTAGAGAAAAAGACTATGAACTCTTTGGTTACCAATTTCAGGCTATCTGTAGAAATAACTTGCAAAGGTCTCTCTGTCTCAGCCTTGTAGGTAGCACACAATACTCTCGCAAAATCCAGGGGGCAAACTGTGCTGTCTAATGGCTCAGTTCACAGATCCCCCCCGGCCCACCCGGAAGGTGTGCTGGCTGCATCTGTCTGCTCCCTTGCTGCCTTCTGGGTCCACTCAGCACATGTGGATGGGCAAAATGTGCCTCCCCTCCCCCAAATGAATAATCTCTGAAATGTCTGGACTGCCTGTAACTTTGAGAAAACACAGCAGACACTCTTCCTCTTCTACCCAGCCTGCAGGAATGTACTAACTGCTCTGAAAACAAGACCGAGCTATGGATGTTTATTCTGCTCCCTCTTCCCTCCCTTCCTGGAAAGCACAGTGAAAGGAGGACATTCAAAAATAAGAGTTGAAGGAAGTTAAAAAAAAAAGTTGCACTGAATTAAACAGCTCTGTGTGATATTGAAGAAACTGGAAATAGCAAAAGACAATGGTTAGCCACACACAGACACAAGCACACCCAGAGACACATATATATACATATATAGCAATTTAAGACCCTTTCCCCAGTGTTATCCTACAGTATGTTGAAAGCAGTGTGATGTTATCGCTGCTTAGAAGCCGGAGAGCAGGCAGATTGTTTTCCTGTCGGGGCCAGTTGCACCAGCTGTGCAAGTGGGCTTTCTGTAATCCTGCATCAAGATAATGCACTCCTAATCTTACCCTTTAAATGTGACTCCTGAAAAAGGACACTGCATCCGCTCTCCTACATTGCGTTTTCTGCAAACAACTGTGTTCTTCCTTTTGTGCTTCAAAATCACTGTGCTGTCCTGAAAGAGCCTTATGTTCAGATTATCTTAATTTTCTCATAGAAATTATCATTATTTTTCAGCTGCAGTCAAACACACAATTGCTTTGCATGTATAATAGACTTACTTACACACAAAAATATCCCTCCGAACTGAAAATCAATTATAATTTCTTCTTCAACTTGTTTGAAACACTATCCCTTGTGACCTGATACTAGGATCATTTTACTCCTATTAAATTGGGATTTTCTCGGAAGAGATTAAGTCCCAAACCTGGTCTGCGGTCCTTAATCACAGGATTAGTCACACTGATTTCATGAATTTCTTACCTGTGTAATGACAGCAAGATCAAGCTACTAATTTGTTTTTTATTCCAAAGGGGCAGCAGCAATATCTTGGGCATTCCAAAATCCCTTTTACCTTCCTATCTATGCATCGGTGTATCTGAATCTGTGTATCTACGGATGTGTGCATTGGACATTCCCGCACCCTCAGTGAACTGCATGCACACGGAAAAGTTGCAGTCAAGACCAACGGTTACTGCCAATATCCTTGGCAGCATTATGAACCTCGGACCCCCACATCCCCTGGATTACTCCTATCCAGCTTAATCCCTGTTAATAACAGGAGTCACCCCAACATCTTTGATGGTCTGAGCCTCCAAGCAATATGTAAGTGGGGAAGAGCAGTAAAGTATTTTCAGTCTCAAAAGCTGTTTGAAGCACCTCCTAATCCCTCGTGAGGTGGGCACCCAAACAGCCTTGTTTCTGTTTTAAAAATGAAAATGTGAAAAGGGATTTTTACTAAAATTTACACAAGTCCAGTCAGGTTTGGAAACAAAAGTTCCTCATTCCACTCTTGTGGTGGATTGTATCTAAAATGTTATATTCCTTTACCAAAACTTGAAGTTCAGTTAAATAAAGAAAAAACATGTGATATGAAAGTATAATGTGTAGAACTCCAGAAGTGAACACTGCACCAACCAAGCAGACTCAGGATTATGTTTCCTCAACATCTTCTGTTGTCAAAATAGCAGACAAGGCAGCTGTTTGTACAGGGCACCATTGCCAGTATACTGGCACCATTGCTACGTTCACCTGTTTTCCCATGTTGGGGACTTCCTAAAGCACATTTTAAAATATAAGGTAATATTGATTCTGGAAACCAGTAGCACGGTAGCAGGTACCACGACCACCAACTGCGGTGCCAGCAGAAAATGTAATTAAAGGCCTATCATATAAACTTTTGTCTAGAGAGGCTGAAAATCACTCCCAGCCTTTTTTAAGGCTGCAAATTCCTTACATAGAACCAGGCACAAAAGGATCCCATATGAAACAAGGTACAGATGTTTCCCAGTTGATGCATACAAATGATGGAAGACCCATGGACAGTTTATCCTGGGCAGCAGAGAATTTTGCCCGGACCGGGGGCAGCACAGGGAGCAGAGCGGTCGGCACCGCAGCGAGGGGAGCCGATCACTGCCGTGCCGAGGGTTCAGTGGGAGGAAGCCGCAGTTACTCAGAAAACCCAGTTAATTCCTTGAACTGATTTATTTACACAACCTCCAGATGAGTACACATAACATTGCCTTTGGAAATGATCCAGCTCCTCTCTTGGAGCTGGAGGAGAAGCGCATGGCTCCTCTCGGAGGCCATTGTCGCCTGTTAATTTGCTGCCAGGTCTGCAGGGGACAATGGCTTCACGATGGCACAGGGCCTGCCCGCACAGTCTGCCACGCCAACCCGATGTTCGGTGATGTCCGCTCAGTCCTGAGCGGGAGCACCGGTGCCTTGAGTCTCCTGCGGACTCAGGTGCTTGTGCCTGAGCCGGCTCCACAGAGGAGCCCTCGGTGTTTTCTGTGTGGTTTGCATGTCTACCAGGGAGTGAATGGGCCATTCAGTAAGTGCTATTCTTCCCCCTGAACTGGTGAGGAAACATGGAGGAATGCCGGCGGAGACTCCAGCGAGCTCCGTCCGGAAACGCAGGAGCCAGAGGCCCCTTCAGGGTTGCAGGAAAATGGAAATTTAGCCATAAAAGGGACGTGGGATCCTGCACGAGGAGCCAGGGCTGCTGCTGGGTAGCGATGGACACGTGTGCGCACACAGACACGCAGGCACACTGCTCCTCCAGTCCCCAGGTTTTCCTCAGGGGGATCCTTCATCCAACCGGAGCAACCAGAACAAGCACTGCCAGTGAGCCCGCTGCCCGGGCTGGCCTGGCCGAAGGCCAGCAATAACAAACAGGAGTCAGCGGGGTCCCCGCTGAGCCGACCGGGGACACTGGTGCTTTTTGCAGGCTCTTCATCGGGGACGTAACTACAGTCACTGTCTTTCCGGGCCTTGAGTAAATTTGCAAATGCAGGGGCAGCCGAAGGGATTAAAAATGCTGGCAACGGGAGAAGTTCTCTGGGTGCTTGTGGGGGAGAGAAAGTGCTAATGGAGAGAGCAGGGAGAGAAGAGGTGTGTGGGGTCTGAGGCAGACCAAACAGAGACATGCTGACTGAGCAAGGTAGCAGAGGTAAAACATTGTAAAGGAGACAGAAGGAAGGACTGTGAAGGCCTTAGAGAAAGGGGATAACGAGGAATAGGAGGGAAGCTCAGGAAGCCCTGAGAAAAGCGATCTCTGGCCCTATCCCTATAAGGCTGTTCTACAGCACAGGGAGTCCAGGGACATCTGTAAAGTCTTAAAAGAGGGGCAGGGGAGGAAAATGCATTCCTCCTTCTTCACACAGAATTGATCTAGAGAAGGTAGAAAAGGAAAAATTAGACAAGGGAAAAGCTCTATCAGCAGAATAATCAGTCTTGATAAAGGCTGATATTTTAAAAGTTGCCTGAGGGATTTGTGTTTGCAAGTCTTTCATGATGCAAAAATTGTGGGAGTGAAAAGGGAAGGAATTAAATAAATGGGGGGACACAACACAAGGGCGAGTATCTTAAAGTTAGCACATCATGTTACTTACGTATATAAGGGAAGGTTATTCCTAAACCTTTCTGTATTTCCAAGGCAGAATGGGACAGAGCAGCCGCAGTCCTGGAGGAGCAGCAACACTTGTGAGTCAGCTGTAACACTTACATGTCAGGAGAAAATGCATCATTTTTTCCATCCCAGTATGAATCTTAGGGAATGAATAAGAGAGAACGAAATGTCTTGTGCCTTGGTGTCTAGGAGAAAAAATCAAGGGATTAATGGATAATGAGGACTTGCAATATGTGGGCCAGATTTTAAGTACAAGGGCCTAGTGTGGGACACCTTATAAATAAGCATGATGGACATGGAGGCTCAGACGCTTTGCCTTTCTCAGTCAGCCATACCAGTGGACTGCTTTAGGCCTTCTGGATAGGATTTTCAACATCCTAAAAGCAAAAACATAAGAAAATGGCTATTGACAGCTGTTCCTTCAGAAAGCAAAAGCACGGTCTGCAAGGGAGGCTCTCTGCAGTCCCGCAGGTGTTGGCTCCCCTCTGCCTGTGAGGGTTAGGTATAGGTCCATCACAGCAGCTCCTCCTCACAGAGACTGGGCACAGACTGCCGCTTCCACAAAAGCACAGCGGGGCTGGTCTATCACTTGCCTCTCAGGGGACCTGGGGGGCCAGTGGCACACGACAGTGGCTGCAAAATCACTGTGGCTGTAGGAAAAATCGCACTGCATTGGTAGAAGTTATAAAATGAACAGACAGGTTCTTTGGCTAAATGTTGGATTAGCTGTGGTCATGGCGACTGCCATGCCCAGAGGGACATATCTACCTGCTACCTCTCCATGTTCTGCATAGGCAGAAGAGTTTCTGAGGTATTGAAGTCATACCTGAGTATATTAGGATATCCCCCTCAGTGTTCAGCTGCTTTTCACAAAATCTGGTCTAGAAATGTCATTTAGGTGGGCTACAATAGAGCAGGGACCATGAAGAAGGAGAGGTTTATCAGTGTGAGTAAGTTAAGTTGGGAAGGAGTAGAGGAAGGCCATCGTAGACAAAGCAAAAGAAGGAAAAGTATTTTGAGTTGCTAACAAAGAGCACGCTGGCAAGCGCAGGGGGGTTTAAATACCTGGGCTATCTGCTTTAGGGTTCCATTTGGTACAGATCTCAATTTGGTGTAGGTTTCTAGATCATAACGCTTCTCTGGATTATGCAGTAGCTACTTTGGTCAAGAGGCTTTCCAGTGCTAGGAGGGACAACATATGGGTTTGTGAAGTTGGAAAGTTTCTTGAATGCAGGCAATTTCTTCAGCAAAATGCACTGAGAGAGCACCAGTGACTGATAGGAAACTTCTTCTGTTAAAAGTTGGTGTTTCAGTGAAACAGGTCCAGACTGCTAAATTTCTCTTTATGGAAAACAAATCTAAGTTTACAATGGAAGGGTGGAGAACCTTTATTTATGGAGATTTTTAGGAACAGATGAGACACATGTCTGTCAGCAGTTATTTAACAGAGCTGGTTTTGCTTTGGGCTGGTCTTGCGAGAAGACCACTCAAGGTACCTTTCTAAATGCAAAGTATCACATTGCATAATTCATTTTCACTTAATGTCTAGAATTAAATTTCTCCACCCCCCCAAACATTTTGAATAGAGTACAAGAACTTTATGGTTACAGATTAATTTCTTTTTTATGATCTGTAGTGGTAGGACTCCAATTAATCTGTGAGAATAGCTAGTGTTTTCCTTACATCAGCCACAAACTCCGTATCTCCACTCATTTCATGCTTCAACCCCAGGCATTCTAATGGAAAGAGTTTATTATGGGCCTCTCAAATGTATCCAGGGTGCAGATAACTCCTAAGTGATTTTGTCATTATTTCTCCGCTATTCTGCTTCTGTCAAGGCTATTTCTTCTGTCCTCTTTCATGATATGTGTTATGGAGATAAAAATCAGCATCTCAGTTTCAGCAGCTGGAAAAAAGGTGCTGGAGGACCACATGACTGTTGTCTTTCTATGTATCACCCAAGACACTGATACTATAGAACTTTCCATCACACTGTTTGAGAACCAATGTTTTTAAAAACAAAAGGCAAAGCTCGAGCAGTACGCATTCTTCATATTTCAGTACTAGTTAGGTGATGAACAGTAGCTGCGAGAGCTGTGAAGACTCTCATTACTGACTGAACATACTCATAGTACTTTGAATGTTAATAATATCCAACACACCAAGTATATGAAAGAAAGGAAAAACTGGGCAACACGAGAATGTGGCTTCATGATTTCAGCATATAGACCTGTACCTCTGAAAAGAAATGGAAGGAAAGCAAATCAGATCATGCTTAACTCATGCCATCTGCAAGCTCTGGCAGAAGATTTGTGCTACAGAAAGCCAAAAATTCTTAAGATTCAAGACAGGTTATTTGATGTGTGTGAAGCAAGAGACTGACTTTGGTGATCCAATTGAGGACAAAATAAACACAAAGAGTTTTACCTGTACTTACAGACGTGCTAATACCTGTAGCACTGCTATTACTAAGGGTCTGTCAGCACTACCATTTAAGCCTCTAAGGTCCATAACTGGCATGACACAAGTGATGCTCAGCAGTTATATTACCTTTACAGCTCCAGAGGATATCAGAGCATGCCCTGAACTGGGTCCTATCGCTGCACTATTACACATAAGGGAGAGTGGGAAAGATTAAATGGCTGACCAAAAGTTATGTACTAAACCAGAAGCTGAATAGAATTAATTTTTATTGCCTGCATAATGTCAGTCCACTAACTCACTCAGCCTCTCCACAGCTGTAGAGTTTTAGGAATCATACACTGGAAATTGCTTCTCAAGACTTTCTCTCCTAGACCAAAATCTTGTTATTGCTTGGAGCAAAATGTTTACGGTTGCCCTTTCCATTTTTTGTCTCCTCCACCTCTGCCTTCAGGCAGTCTTAATACACGGTGCAAGCCAGAGAGTACAGAAATGGGGAATCCTCTCAGCTCATGACCTTCTTCTAGCTCTCTGGAAAAGGGCTGGTCCATCTTTGGGGAACTGCAGCCACACTGGACACAGGACTGTCCTCTCCCCAACCCCTCACAAGTCCAAGCTGGTTTTGGTAGACCATGTCAAGGGCTGGCTAGTAGCAAAGACCCTTGACAGGGTTTTGTGCTTCAGAACCATCTAGAAAGCTTGCCAAACTTAGACACACCCCAAATCTTTCTAAAAGACACCAAGGAATGCTATGGCCATGTAGAATAACTCCAAAACAGGAGGGCACAGAAGACATGGTTAAAGACTCAGAACTGTAAGCACCTCATGAAAGTAGAGGGCAAGTCTCTCAGTGCACACATCTGGGACTGATAGGAGCTTTCAGAAGCCTCTGGCCATGACTTCATAAACCCTTTCTCAGATGAGCAGGGCTTACTCAGGCAAATAATTGCTTTTAAATCAATAGGAAGGCTGGTATGAATAGTAGCTTTCAGCTCTTGCTGCTAAGGTTGGCTCACAACCCTTTACACTGTATTGTGGGACTTCTTATGCCCCAGCACAGTGAAAGCTGGACACAAGCAATGCCTGGGGAATCATGTCTGCTGCTGACCCCCAGCAGAAAGTTTCTTTTTGCAGGGCTGCCAGCCTGCCTTATGTCACAGCGCTGGGAGAAGGGCTGGGCAGTTTGCAGAGGAATGTCAGAAGTGGTTTGCGTTGTGCCCATGCAGTCTCAGCGCGTGAGAGCATGGTGCAGGGACCAAATCGTTATTCTGCATCTACAATGTCTCTCTTACATAGGCTCAGATCAATATGCATTGTTTCAGATATGACCTTCATGGTGGATACTGCAGTGTGAAGAGCACATGATAGCTCTTACATCAATAAAAAAATGTTTAAATAGCAGCTTTTAGCTGTAGACATCAGTTTATATCATGGGGTTTTCCTGAGGCTGTTTGTGTTGTTATCTCATCCAATCTTCCTTATTAGCCACATAGCAACTTCCTACTTAGTTGATGAAGTTTCTTAAAATATCTACTCTAAGTGATGAAAACAGAGCTGATGATGTGTTTATCTTCTAGCCTTTTAATGTGATGTGCTATGTTCTAAACTGAAACAGATTAAATTTTTGCTTGTCTCTTGTTATTTTTCTGTCTTTTTTCAACCTAGTCTCTACTCTTCCTTTTTTTATCCACAGTTTGACCCAGATAGTGCGTAGCTCAAAAGTCGCGTCTGACTTGAGTTCTGAACCTGTATTATTCAAGTGACTTTGCTATTCCCATTAGGTAAAATGATTTAGTTCCAGAGCTCTTGATTAGAGAAAATGAAAGATCAAATCATTTGTCATTGAGTTAGCATGATGGTAAGAGCTATGATACTTAAGGAGGAGAATTATTAAAATGTCACATACACCAAGCTGTTTATTATTTTGACAGTCTTGCAGCATTCTTCTCTATTAACACAGAATGATACATTATTTACAAAAAAAAAACCCAACCCACTGAAATTAAAGAAAGTTATTGAATGCTCAAGACTTGCATAAATCAGACTGCTCTTGAATCTGGTCAGAAGAGCATGAAGTTCAGCTTCTACTTTGGAAGAACAAAATCTGTTAGCACATTTTCCTCAAGGGACAGAGGCTGCACAGTGACTCTGCAAGATCAGCAACCCCATTCTCTCACACTTGCACGACCTGCCATTGCAGGGCTGTGGAAGCCCCTACCCTCCCTCCGACTTCCCCAGAAGTGATGGCAAAGTCTTTCCTTATTGAACCAATGCCACAGTCACCAACGAAGTGGTGTGGCCCAGCCTCTCCTCAGAAGGAAGAACCCCCTGCTGACACACATTTTGTTTCGAAGCAGAAGACTATTTCTGGATGCCACAGAGCTGACTCACCAGCCTGAGTTCAAATCCCCAACCACAGGATTCAGTTCCTTTTACTTTACTGCTTCAGTTTTATTTCTTCAAATAAAAGAAGAAGCTTCTGAACACACGCTGAACATATCCTCAATGTCTTTCCCTTCTGTGCTGAGCAGAAGCCTTGCTCTGTGCCTATCTGCTTTTGGAGTTTAGAGAAGAGTGGTCCTGTTATTTTGCCCCTTCATCCCAGGACCACAGTTTTCAAGGCAAATATCTGAAAGTCATAAGGGAAGGGGGTTCTTCACCCATCCAAGGTCCATATTCCTTGTTGACATAAAGCCTGCATGATCTACAAGCTGTGACCTCCTATTGTCTTGCATGCAGGCCTTGGCAATCACTCGTCAGTTAGTGGCTGGAAGCCTTAATTTCATCAGTGTGACAGATTCCCATGAAATGCCATGTGAGCACACACAGCAGAACTGGACCCCATGGAGCTATTCTTTGAAGACCTATTTGTAAAGCACTTTTAAAGGGGTCTGGCTAGCTAATGGTCCTACAGGCCTGCTGGATCACCAATTCCAGTCCCCTGCTCTCATGGGCAATCATGTCTTGTCATTTCTTTAGTTAACAAAGATCTACATTTGAATTAATCATTTGTTGCCCATAAGAAATGGAGGCATTTGAGAGACCTGGAAATCTTTTCGTGAGTTACGGCCTAAATTTTATTTACAAGCAATTTATATCCATCTGGTTTTGTGCCAAGTATATCCTTCATCCTGAATAGCTTGTCTCCCTCCTCTACACTCGCTCCTCAGTGTATTTATAGTCAACTGTCATAACTATCCCCAGCCTTTATTTTGCCAGGCTAGACAAGCTGTGCTGTTTTAGCTTCTCTGTTTTTCTGTTGATCATCACTCTGGCCCTGTCTATATCCATTTGTCTTTTGGGCGGTCTCCCTTGCCTGGACATCAGACTGTCTGACATGGGACTGCAGGCAACTCTAGAAGTTTCATCTTGGCCTTGTACCATGTTATAAACCCTTTTTCACTAAGAATATCCCATTCAGGTTGGCTTTTGTCTTTTTGACAGGAACATCACATTGGCAGCCCAAGAGTCTTCCTGTAACTCATTAAGAGACCCGTGTCTGTCTCCTATCCTGGCATGTTCCCATAATGAGAGTGAATCTGCACATCAGGGGATGCGCTTCACCAAACTGGTGCTCGCATTCCCTCTGTTTCAAATATTTGGGGAGTTAGGCATCAACGTCAAGGTTCGTACCAGGTAACATGGCAGCCTGGCACAGCAAGACATGAGTGTGATGTTCTTGCATGGAGCAAGAAGGTGTCTCCAGGCTGCAGCTTAGCACCTGGGCACCCAGGAACAGTAAAATATGAAAAGCTGTTATAGCAAATTTGAGCAATCATTAGAGGCAGCATACACCAAGTTAGCTTCAGATAGGCTAACAGAAAATTAGACATCAGAAAAACATTGGAGAGAGAAGGTTCAGGAGAGAAATTACCCCAAGGTTTTTCTCTGGCAGGGGTCAGAAAGCGAGGTTAGTTTTAGCTGGTCAATAGATACATAATTTAAGTTGCATCGATTAGGATCAGACATTATTAAATTATGTGCAGTTACCTTACTTAGATTAAGACAACTTCCTGTTAGTGGCAGTAGTATAAGAGAAATAATATAACTTTCTTGTCCCTCAGTACGTGTGTGGAAGTCAGTATTTCCTCGCACCTTTCTCACTGCAGCTGGGCTGCTGTGGAGCAGGAGAGATGAAACCCTGAGCCGAGAGGGCAGCAGTATACAAGAATGTAACTTTGCAGCATAATGTAGTGGTTGTGCACCCACGCATGAGAAAAGCATTCTCCAGTTCCAGCCTCCTGCTCCCTGGATTGATTCTGCATCTTGTGTTGGGCAGTTATCTGTTTAAATCTTTGTTTAAGAGATTGAAATAAGGCTTACAAAGAGAACATCAACAAATTCTGAAGGATGTGGACAAATTTTCAGCTGTGCTCACTTTCAGCTGAAAACTAAAATGTTACTCTTAAAATTTCTATTCCAGGACTCTTTCACCCAGCATTTAACTCGAAAGCTTCAGAAATGCCGTAATTCTTTTTATCTTTCCCTTGTTTCTAATTTTTTTCAATAATTGCATTCAACAAACCAATGAATAACCTGGGATTTACTGACCTCTAATGGCTAAATTAAAATCTTCCACCTTTTGTTTAAATGTCCCACTAAAATGAAAAAAATACATTCTTCTGCTTTTTTGAGTCAAGACACTCCAACTTCAAAAACATGTCTCCTCCTTCTGTTGGAGAAAGAATCACTTATTCTTTCAGCTGGGCTGAATAATATTTTTTGGATGATGTGAGTAATTTATCAACCACTTTCCCATTCCCTGTAATTAGCATGATAAAGGGAAGACAAGAAGCTGGAGTGACTGGCTTAGTGATTTTTAATCAGTTTTGCATGCCCTGCTAGTGGGAAAGTAGTAGTTCCCCTCAGCAATTTTAAACTGTTTACCTATTGACAGATTAGGTTTACTGTATAAGCACGTTACCTGGGCAGTTTAACAAAATATTTATATGGGAAATCTGGACCGGAAGAGGTGAATTTTGCATCATGAGCAGGATTTATGAAGGCTCTGGCTTATTCTGACCTCTGGTGACCAAAAATGCAAAACTAAATCCCAGACAGCTCAGTGCTGCACCTTGTCAGCCCCTGCATCCTGCCGACCCCTGGCTGCAGGCAAAGGAGGCGGCTGGTGGGAGACCGGAGCCATTTTAACCTGCTTGGATTAAAATAGATTTAAAATAAGGCTTGATATCATTATAGGATCTAGCTAGCCTCGAGTATTTTGAGTGCAAGCTGCATTTTCCGCATCAAGGTCAGGCAAAGGGCAGGTCAGCCCTTGCCTACCATTTCCACCTCTGCTGAAAAATAGCCACCGATGGGACCTCCATTCATCTGCTGCCTAATGCCCCTTCACCCAAAGAATCAGAAGTTATAATTTGTGTTTATGGTGATGGGTCATGAGGTATTATCCTGTTGCCAAGGAAGCAGGCAGAAAATATTACAAAATAGATAAATAAATATTACTGAAAACTGGATAACAAATTATGCACCGTAGCTGGATGCCTTCTAACGAGAACCATCTTTTTTCAAGAAAAGTATTGTGTTTCTTCTTGGAGGTTTAAATGCATAATCAGAATGAGCCAATCAATCATAGGTTTCCCTCAGCTATGGATGCGCATTTACTGTTTTTATGACAAAGCCCTTCAAAACATTAACAATGTTTTTTCCATTTTTTCTATGTAATGTAGGTGTGCCTTATTATGTCAGTATATTAACGAGTTAGAGTGGCAAAAACTGATCATATGATAAAGTAGTTTAGCATAGGGATTAACATCCCCTGCTTTTATCAAAATATCATTCATCATATATCCAAGTTACCAGTTATTTTATTTCAGACTGCTTTCTACAGTCAGCAATATGCTGGTAACATAGTTGTGGAGATCCTGCGTCATCCTCAAGGAAAGAAGGGGAACAAAAGATCATATGTTTTGAATTTTGCCCATCTCTGAGAATTAGGTTTTCATGGATGGGTGGTTTCATGCAGCTCTGCTTACCCACATCAGATCCCATGGGTAAACTAATACCTGTTCATTAGCAAGGGTCATTAAGGCCATTCATTGAACTATAATTTCCTTGTGAATGTATGGTGATGGTCGTACCGAACTTGTAGAAACCTACAGTACAGACCTCTTCAAATGACTGGGTCCTTGGGAATTTTTTTGGAGTCAGCAAAGGTGTTTTTAGGGTGCAGGTTTCTCACCTTTTGGGGACACCTGCTTTAGGGTGCACAGACTAAATGAGCTCCTCCTCCAATGAGGGCAGCTCTGTTCTGTAAATGTCTACTTTAGTCTCCAGCATTCGGAGGTGGCAAGGGACCAGCCATGCATGCTGTGAGTGCTGAAACTTTGCTGTGTCCACATTGGTGTGTCATGTTGGCAGCAGTGGAATAGGCCTGTTTCCGTGTCCCCATGCCATATAGTTTCTAACTTATGGTCAGCAGGGTGGTAACCTGCCTGTGATTTCTAAAAACACTCCTCAAATTGCTGAAGAGAAACGACTTCTCCTGGGGTTACCCATTTCAGTGCTTCATGTTTTCAGTATCACCAATTTTTCCCTGTATGATATTGTCAATAGGATGTGACCAGAGCAATGGGGAAAAAAGTTTATGGAGCCATCAGGTACCACCTATGCTGTGTTTTTCTCTTCTTACAGTTACTGTGCTGGGAATGCAGACTGGATGGAGCAAAATGATAAGCTGGTGCAGCAGCATGGGTTTTCAAGCACAGCAAAGCCCACTGCAATTCCTCACTCTGCTCTTTTCTCCTCACTTTGGTCACAGTCTTCTGCATGAGGAAAAGCAAAAGAACACCAGCACCTGGAAACCAGCACCAGTACAATAGTACAGAAACAATGGCTTTCTGTAGCTCTTTGTACAGTTTTAACGCTTCTAAACAATGACAACTCTGGTTACCTGTCATCATGGCATGTTCACTAAGCCTCTGCATGTTGGAGATTGCCTATTGCAAACTCTCCACAGTTACTGGATTTAAAAGCAGAATCTGCAGAATTCACCTTGTGCTCTCATGAGGTACTTGCATTCAGGCAAACGCGTACGTGAAGGGGTACTGGTCAAAGTCAAACAGTAGAATCATTATATGAATTAAAAAAAAATATTCAGGCCAGGTCATTCCTTCTCCTCTAGTTCAGCCATGTTTCAGTGCCTACATCACCAAGAAGAAAATGTTTAATTTTTTTTTTTGTTATGATTCTTAGATTTCTATACATAGGAAAAGAGATGTAACCCTAAAAAGAACTTCTTTGGGCTTTGGTGTACGTAGCTGTAATGCTTATTTATTGTATTTCTGCTTTGCACTATGTCTAAGATGCATCTTCAGTCAAAATACAGCTCTTCTTTTACCAGACATGTCCCGTTAGTCCTGTTGGTTTTTCATTGGTTTACCATCAGATTACATACTGATTTCACAGTCTGCTTCATTCACATTCAGAGTCCTGAGCCAGGGCTGCAGAGCAGTTTCCAGCTAATCCGCTCTTTGGTTATGTTCCTGAGGGCAGTGCATTAAGGTCCGAAGCAGCAGGATGCCATGTTTGCTTTGCCTCAGTTATTAACTCAGGTCAGTTGGAGACAGGGGCATGTGGCAACTCTGCACTCAGAATTAAGTTATGAAATTCACTGCTCAGTCTGTATCTTGGCACTTGAAAGAAGACTAAAGAAATACTGGTTCCCTGCAGAGTAAGTGCTGATAATTTTATTTTGTAGTTATTGGTTCAGCACTCTGAGACCTGGCCATGAAAGATACTACATAAATGTAAACAGCTGGAGTACCTTCCCTCAAGCAATATCTGGTCTTATTTAAAATATCTTAAATTGTAAAATTTACACTGCTTCCTTTGAGAGGCTGTATCACAGCCTAATAAAACCCTGCGCCAGGCAGTTCCTGATATAGCCAAGGCACATTTTTATGTGTGCACTTTGCCCTGTAGCTCCAGCAATTTGCCACTCACCCTGATGTTTATGGCCTGCAGATATTATACGCTTCAGAGATGCAGCAAAAAAAAAAAAAAAAAAAGAAAATCTAATGGGAAGATCACCTACAGGTTACAGAAGATGGTGAGAGAAGTTTTTTCCCTGGCTGACTATGGTGGTGGTGGTTATGTAAAGCACTTCCACCCAGGACAAAATCAAGTGTATATGAAGTGCAATGCTTTAAAAATAGTTCTTTGTAAATGAATCCCTGCAGCCCCTTAATCCCTGTTGCTCTTTCCATTACTTTCAGGGTACTTACATCTTTCTTCTACTTAAGTGGTTAGGACTATAAGCAGCTTTTAAGGGCAATCTCAAGAGGAAGAGCAGAAGGAGTCTATTCCCTGCCGACTGACGCAATTATTCCAGACCACAATCTTAGATTCCGTTTGCTCTTTAAGCAGCAAAAAAATTTTGGCACAAGGATTGTCTGTGTAAGGAAGAAAGGGGAATTTGCAAACAAAAACATCAAGTAATTTTATTTCAAATATTATTAAATCAGGATCACTTAGTTAACAAGAAATGGTGGGGAGAGTCTGTTTTTTCCTTTTGTCAAGTCAGGTATGTGACCTCCATTATTTAATTATGGGGTCCTTACTATGCCAGGAAATTGACAAAATGACAGTGTGAGAACAATACTTATTGACTATTGACTATTGTTATTGACTATTACTGTTTTATGATTTTTTAAAAAAATTAGTAAAAATGAATACAAACAAGCAGTAAAGAACTATTTCAGCCAGTTTCTTGTTGGGACCACTCTCCTCTGATCTCCCATATCAACTGTGAGCCTTATCTCAGTGTGTGTCACAGAAAAATAAAGCAATTTATAGATTAACAAAGAAATATCACCTAAAACTTTATTGATCTTGCTTGTGTTAAATATTTTACACAGAGACAGAAAGAAAAGATTATTACTAAGCCATATGAAACAAATGACAGTATTTAACCGGAAAGAAGCAATTCAGTAAGCAGCCTGGAGACAGGCAAACTGTGATTCTTTAACTAAATACCACTATTTCTTTCTGCTTGTCATAGTTTGCATATAATTCTTCTCTGTAGCCCCCTCAGAGAAGCTGAATGTTTTCAGCATTTTGCTTCAGCAATAACAATTATTTGGACAGTTTGGAAGTCGAACAAGAACATGAAGATGAATCAGTACGTGTTTTCCCTGTACTTCACCGTAACCAACAGACTCCTTTGGGAGCGGGATTTTGGTGGAGCAGCTTTATATCAATATCATTGTAATGAGCTTTAATATTTAAATCCTGTTACAAGGGCTCTAAATGAACAATTATGAGATGAGAGCTTTTCCTCATTATGTTATGAGGCCTTTTCCTCCTTCTCCTTCCTCCTTGTTTTCTTCCTGCTACTGTTTGTTTATTAGTCCGTGGGAGTGTTGCCTGGCAGGGGCAGTGAGCTGAAATGAGCCAGGTGCATTGAATGAACATAACCGCATTAACAAGAGACAACAAGTGTAAGCTAGAAGATAAATCATTATAATAAGACCAAGTGAAGAAGCCTATGAGCTACCGGCTGGGGGAAGCTGTGGGATTGCATTGGGAAGAAATCACTACGTGTTTGCCTGCTCTTCTGACTTGTCCCTAGTTATCTACCATTGCTATCGCCCAGACTGGGGTGCTGGAGTAAATGGGACCTGGGTACATCTAGTTCTATGCTCCTACGACATGAGTGAGCACGGGAGCACTCAAGAGGAGAGCAAGTTTTACTTGGTCTTGTTTAACCTACTTTCTAAGCCCACTTATTTTCTCAGAGTTAGCTTTCATTTTTAAAGCATCCTAGATGCTTTCAGTGCCCGTGTAAAAAAAAAATCTTTAGCTGTTGAAAAAATCTCTGTGACTCATTCAAATTTGCAAAGACAGCCTCTAACTGTAAGGAATCATGAAAAAAGGAAAAGCACCATCCTAGGAAATTTCTCCATGTTTTCCCTCTGAACTTGCTCAGCAATTGCTCAAATATCAATAATTCATTCCTCAGTTTATGCTTCATAAATTGATAAAATAATTAGCTATTTGGCAGTGCTCACACATTTATCAACATACTTTGAGATGTCCTTTTACGTTAGTTGCACTTACATCTCCCCAGTTGTAAAATACAGAGATATCCGATTGATTGGTGAATCAGATGTTACCAACCTGGGGGGCATTGTTGTGCTACAGTGCATTATTTAAATCAATATTTGGATAATATCAAGAGTAAATGGGAACTATGGGAAACAGGATGTCAGTCATATAGAGCATATCTCAATCAATAAAACATCTACTCCACCAGAAAACAGTATAACATATATGAACATTGTGTTTGACATACCTGTGGTTCACAGAAAGACTCCTGCAGCATGTGGCAAGAGCAGTCACTGGAAAACGATGTTTAAAAAAGCCCCTGTGAATCACAGTTAGTTACAATATGTGATCTGAAACAGTTACCATTTTTCTAAATTACCAGCAGCCAGCCGGTGTTTAATTACAATAGACTGATATTTCTTAAACTGTCAAGAGTTTTCAGCAACGAGTAACTCATTTTAATAATTTTAGCAAAATAAGAAAAGATTTTGATCTTAAAAGGTCAGGCTTTGACATTAAGGAGCCTATCACTCTGTCTTGTAGAGGTAGTGCCAACAACAGAAATCTAAGGAAGACAAGCCTTAGACAGAAAGGAAATTCATAAACAGCTCATGCTTGATAGATTTCTTGTTTGGTGGTAGCGTGCAGGATGCCATCTATATGCTATTTACATGTGCTATTTGTGAGATACATAAAGACTACAGGAAACGGACAGTTATTACATGGACAGCCAAAGTCATGGTTCAGTGCATGTCTGAATATGGTAGCGAGTGAGCCCGTGCCATATGGCAAAAGAATTAGGGATTAGTATGGAAATACTAGGGATTGTGAGCAGCTCTCTTTGTTCATTGGGAAGATCTTTGGAAAGTCAGCAGCCCTCAGGCCTTTAGAACAGTACTCCTGGAAACTTCCAGCTCTGGGTTTTGTTCCTTTCCTTTTCTCCTGCAGCAGCCACTGAGCCAGCTCTCATTTGCCAGTCCCACAGAGACAGTGGGGAAGGTGCCCGTTGGCCCTCCACTGCCTTGGGA
This sequence comes from Anarhynchus alexandrinus, assembly GCA_008711295.1. Taxonomy (NCBI): domain Eukaryota; kingdom Metazoa; phylum Chordata; class Aves; order Charadriiformes; family Charadriidae; genus Anarhynchus; species Anarhynchus alexandrinus. The sequence continues at coordinate 301,700 of VUYV01000157.1, read as the reverse complement.
GCGCTTTCCTGGGCAGAGGGGAAAAGCCAATGGGGACCCATTGGCTCTAAACACGGGTAGGTGAAATGTTTAGACCTTGATGGGATTTTATCTGTCATCTGATTCTTCTCTCCTCCTATATTTCTTTCATCTTACCTATATCATGCTGTGGTCAAACATGTCATATTGTGGCAATTTACACTGCAGAATAAAGAGCAATATCTTACAAAAAAAGTTTATAAAAATCAGCATTATTAGTGCTCGATCAGAGGGCTGGAACACCTCTCCTTTGAAGACAGGCTGGGAGAGTGGGGGCTGTTCAGCCTGGAGAAGAGAAGGCTCAAGAGGCACCTGATAGCAGCCTTCCAGCACTTAAAGGGGGTCTACAGAAAAGGTGGAGAGGGACTCTATCAGGGAGTGTAGTGATAGGATGAGCGGTAGTGGTTTTAAACTGAAAGACAACAGATTTAGATTAGATATCAGGAAGAAATTCTTTACCGTCAGGGTGGTGAGACATTGGGACAGGTTGCCCAGGGAAGTTGTGGATGCCCCATCCCTGGAAGTGTTCAAGGCCAGGCTGGATGGGGCTTTGAGTAACCTGACCTAGTGGAAGGTGTCCCTGCCCGTGGCAGGGGGGTTGGAATTAGATGATCTTTAAGGTCCCTTCCAACTCTAACCGTGCTATGATTCTTGGTTCTAATGTTCTGTAACTACTAATACAAGCTAACAACACAACCTTGTTAGTCTGATGTCTGAGTGCATATTTATATTCCCAAATAAGTGCCCAAGTCTTTTAGAGATTCTGAATTTTGTTGGTTGTGATGAGTCAACTCGTGTGAAAATCAGACCAATGTGTTCAGGTTGCTGCAGGTTCAGGTGCAGAAGCTGAAGGCCCCGGCTGATGCGGCTCCATGGGCACTGATGGAGAGACGGAGGCCAGCACAGCCTGGCTGCACCTTGCACAGCCTCGCCAGCCTGGGAGGAAGGCAAATCAAAAGCAGCTGCTAATGCCCACTCAGACCTCCCTTACCACAGCATACCGTGCAAAATAAGTAAAGGATTAAAGAATCAAGGCCTCCCAGCCCCTACCTCCATTTTATTTTTAGGAAGGGATCATATATACTGATCCAGGAGAGCAAAATATTCAAACCTGCAAACGAGCTAGCACTCTGCATAGGTCCCAAATAGGTCTTGATGGCAAATATTTGTCCAGTCAAAAATGGGAGTGTGCTCCGTGACAGCAGCTTTCAGTTTCAAGATACAACTTCTTAACACATTTTAACATTTCAAAGTCAGTGAAGCCACACTACAGAAAAACATATTCTGCTGAATTTAGTTGTTTACTGTCTTGCTCTAAAACCTGTATTTATACTGGAAAAGGTGAGGAAGATCTTTGCAGGTACACTTCCAGAACTCCCTCTGTTATGCCACAATCTATATAAGAGGGTGAATGTGTGTCGGCGCAGGTGTTGACTGATATGAAGCGAAAGCGCTTTCCCCAGCGGGGGTGGCTAATGTGTGCTGCCACAGAAGAGAGGTGAGAGGACGTAACATGGGGCACCAGCACCCAGCCCGGCCCACTGTGGGATGGCTGCCATTGCCGCCACCGAGGCACAGGGACGTAGTGTGAGGCCCTGCTCCCGGCAAGATGCCGACCCAAGCTCTTCCACCCCGGGAGAGAAGGAAGCACTTAATTTTTCGTGGAGCTGACTCTCCCTCTTCAGAGTCCACCTCCTTCTCAGCTGAGTCTGTGGACACGGCGGGCGCTGACAGGGTGCCACCAGCCTCCTGCCCTGCTGCCAAGACCAGCGCCTAAAATGTCACTTAGCCACTGCCTGTCACAGACAGGTCAGGTGGCCGCTTCAAGCTGACATTTCTGATTACTTTATACGATAGGATAAATATTTTGTTAAAACATGTTTTCCCTCTGAGGATAAAACATGTTTAAAAAGCACAAGTGCTTTTGCAGTGTTAGGAAATGTCCACAGTGTGGTGCCAGTGTAATGGCGATCTGGGCCTCCTTGCAGCAGTGGTGACAGCTTCTGAGGGGAGCCAGTGCCTGATGTTTTTTCTTAAACACTGAGGCAAATATAGTCTTCCTCCTTCCTCTTCAGGAAGTCCAAATACTGATGCAGCTCAAGGTGTTGCTCTTTCAGTTCCACTTGTCCCTGCTCTCCCAGCGTTACATGGTCCTAAACCAGTGCGGGTCAACCTCTTCCGCTGGGTACCAGTCCTTTAGCAGGATCAGCACCCATGGAAAGTTTGAGTCCAAGACCCATAAATGATGAAGGACACACGGGCCTCCCACAGCACTGCTACCACCCCTTGGGATGCCCAATCCCACTGGTGACTGCAGGAGAACCGGAGGAGAGTGGGGTGTGGGTTTTCAGACTCTTTCTGGTGGCAAAATGGGTTTCTAAATAGTTTCACCCCAAGTCTCAGCTTTCTGTGGAAAATCACAATTTTGTCTGAAAAGAAAGTCTGTTTGTTTTTGTTGATACGGACCCATGAGGTGGACAGGTGGGCTATCCAAACCCAGCTGTAGTTTGAGGAGCATCCTACCAGTGACAGACCTTCTACCTAAAGACACTTTGGCCTCAAGTCTAAAGGGGAAAACAGGAGGTGACATGCCTGGGAGTCCCACAACCTCTCCATTTTTTGCTAAAGGAAAATTGTTCTTAATGGTGCAGAAAACCCTCTGCAAAGGCAAAGCCATGACAATGGAACCTGGATGGACTGACACAACCTTCTGAAGTGTCCTGCAAGGCACAGGCAGCTGCGTCGAGGACTAGAACAAACTACAAGTAAATGACTTGCTGGTATTTCTCGTTCAAGATCTCTTCAGGTCTGAATGAGCTTTTCTGGAGGCTCCTTGACAGTGAGTTAAACAGATAAAGTGCGTTAAACCCTTGACAGTGATTTTAACAGACATAGAGGAAAGAGGTCCAGCTTGGTTTTCCTGAGCTAATATAATGCTCTGCAGACCGTATCTTAAGCAATGTTAATGAATGCTATTTGTCTTTAGGAGCTTGTTGCCTATGTAACTAGTAAAGGCTGACTTGCACCTCTGTCTCCCAGACCTTCACTTTACAGTGTTAATCATTACCTACAAGAGAGACTATAAAAATTGTATGAGGGGTGTCCCTACCCCAGGATTATATAGCTTTGCACCACCACCAGTATGAACCATCACGTTCCCCACCTCACACACTGATGTGTATTTGGAAAGTTCATTTATTACTACAGCTGTCAGTTACACTGTATACTCTGTCTGCTTGGGCCTAAACTATCTAGTGCATGGCATTTTCCTGTTAGATTTAATGTAAGAGTCTGTAAAAGCCTCATGATTTCTAATAAGTGTAACCCAGAAGACTGATAACCCTCTCAGTACAGTGTGAAGAATGAATGCTTTGTGAAATAGATTGCAACACATTTCTAAACTAAAGAGCTATTTATGAAAATAAAAAAAAAATTGGAAGGTAATGAGGAATTCATGCAAGCTGTAACATAATAAAAGGTGTCTGTAGTGATACATCATCACTTGACGACATCTACTGTATGGCTATTTATATTTTTGTTGCTGGGATAGCTGCATGAAGGTTTTCTGTAGAAACAATGAATGTCTGAGCATTTAAAACCTGACAGAAATGAGTTTGTATCCTTCACTACTCAGCTCTGATAATATATTTTGGATCAAGGCCCTTAAATATGTGAAAAATACAGGCAGAATATTGTGAAGTTGTGTAAACTATGAAGGCACATGCAGTAAACACCGAAATCTGCATGCAGCCCTAATAAAAGGTGTGGATGCATGTTGACTGCAGGAAAAGGTGAAGAGAAATCTTGTAACAATAAAGCAGTGTGCATAACATGAAGGAATGTCAGCACAGAAAGGGCTTTGCAGAAGTAAGAACTGACGTGTTTGTAGAAGAACTCTGATAGAAATTAAAATTCTGTGTTTGAGAATAAACAGGTGTGAGCTTATGAGCCACAAGGGACTCAAATTAATGCTTTTGGCAATGTAAAAAGATCTCATCAATCACCAATCTAAACTGTCATTTTTCTTTGTCTGACAAGGCCTTGAATTCTCTTCCAGGGCTGGTGGGGAAGTGTCTTGCATCTGTTATGGAAGCCAAACAGGGATATTTTCTAGTGTGTCTTCTGTTGACTGGAAATGTAAAACCAGTTGTCACAGCCATTGCATGGCATATTAGGATGCTCACAGGATCTTCGTGGTGTAATCCCAAAGCAAAAAGCGTTGCCCCCTAGGCAACTAGCAGGGGTGATTAGGGAGCAGCTGCAGGACTGCCAGCTGCCAGCACTTTACCACTAACATTTTGACATAGAGTGTGTTGTTGACATCAATGGCTGTTTTCCTTTGCCAGAGGTTCAGGACACCTGTGACTTCAAGCACCTCAATTTTCCTTTCTTAAAGAAAGATTCAAGCTCTCATGATGACAGTGAAAATCCAGTCTCACAACAGCTGAACAAACATGAGGCTAATTTCCGCAAACTGTATTTTCATGTTTGCTCTTAGAAGTTGTAAGAAAGGAAACTTGTGGTTTGAAAGGAAAAGAACATTTTCAGCTGTATGCTGGTGTAAGAGTGGCGTTGGAGGAATGTTCATTTCATTATCATGTTTCAAAATGGTTCTTTTTCACATTGCATATGGTGGGAGGGATAATGTGATCTATAAAGTTAAGGTTTAATTTAACTGCAACAAAATAAAAACATAAGAACATCATAATTTTAACATTTTTTTTTCATCTAAAAGATCCATGGACAGAGTAGGAATTACTGACATGAAGCAGATATAGATTATTTTATAACTGTAAATGAGCACGCCCACATTTTTCTGTTCCAGCTACATGCCTTTTAATAACTAAGGTCTGTGTCTTGCTTACAGAATTGTCTGCATAACGATGAAAGCCAGTGATCTTTTGTAAATCATCCAGGACAGATAATTTTCCTAATAACAGACTTCGCAAGAAACTCCACTTTGCAATTATGTTTTTAAACTGTCAAGCATTTTGATGCTACTTGAAAAATTACAGTAAATGAAGCTGATACGGGTAACATTTCATATGTTTATTAAAAAAAGACTTAAATAAGAGGAGGAACACTGGAAGGAAGGCTAGTAAGAGGTAAAATGTATGAAATGTGCATGGGTGCTTCAACAGAGGGGAAAAGAAGACAATTACATGCATTTCTGTAAAGATGTAAATGTTGATGGTACATTTTGTTTAAATGCTTTTACATTCCCATTTCTGTTGAGGACTGGGTGATGAATAATATGAAGGCAGTAAAGGTTTTCTTTCCAGTTGGAAAGTTTATAATACTCTATTCTATATGTTTTTTAATTTGTGATCTACTGATACATAGTAAGATGATCACTGCAGTTCTGGCAACACTGGAGTCCACTGAGCTTTACTATGGTCATGTGTCATGTGTAAACATATGCACACCCACAGCCTACACTCACGCAGCACACACACATGCCCAAGAACAGATCAGAGAAGGAAAAACACCACTAAAGGCTTTAATTTTGCTGCTGCATGAAATCTGGAAGTTCTGCTGGAAACCTTTGCAGAAACTCCGATCCACAGGTGCATCAATAGGCAAGGGGATCGGGAAGGTGGCAGCAGCTGGCCAAGAGAGAATCCACAGCTTGATTTCAGAAGCCATAAGTAAGAAACAGAGTCATAGTAACGCATAAACTGTAGGAAAGGGTGCTATGTGCTGCACGCTAGCAGGTGCAGAGATGCCTTGCTATTGTTTTTGCAAAACATGAAAACTGTCATCCAGGATTGCCAAATGCTGTCCTTAACATGTCAGCACTTGTGCATCCCACAAGAAGAAGTTTTTTATGCTGGTCAAAAGAAATGCACATGAAATTACAAAATGTTTGTCTTCTCCACAGGAAAAAAATTCTTAAGCAGACTTGCTTACTTGACGGGTGGGATGTCTAAATAATTCAGGGTTTGAGAGAGGATAACTTTTGCCAAGGAAATGAGAAGTTTTCTGAAAACTCTGAGTAAAACCTGTTGACCAAGAGTCTTGGAAAGCAAATGGTTTGTAGGTTAAAATGGCAAAAGTACAGAATTAGCTACCAGTGGTAATGACTGTCCTGTGTGATGTGAGAATGCATCCCAGCTCCCAGGTGTGGGTACTCAACACAACTGTGTGTTGATGGTTGCTTAGGGAAATGCACATCACCCTTTCTCACTGCTTCCTATTTCCTTTAGAAACCGAGGAAGAAGGAAATCTGGTTGCATAAGAAATTGGGATGATCAGACCTAAAGAAGATCCTGTGGATTTGTTGTATCAGTGTTTACAGTTTAGTGCTCAGGTAGATCTGAACACATCATCTTCATGTATCTCAAACCCTTTTAATTCTCTGCACAGTTTTTCTGGAGTTCTGGATCTGAAAATGTTGCTTGGAGAGAGGGGTTTGAATTTGTCCAGACATGATACAGTCATAGTCTGTTTACAGATTCAAGTACCATTTCTGTTTGAGTGCAAGACGGACTAGCTTCAACTGCTGCAGATTGTAGACTGTATTGTTGATCCACAAGCATATAAGTGCAGCTCAGGCAGTTGATGAACTTGGGTTCAAAACCCCTTATTTGGTCAAAAATGACAAATATGAAAGAAACTGCTGCAAATAGTATTATGATTTTCCCTGTGCACCACCACCTCTGTTTTTCATTTCAAATTAAAGATTCTAAAGCATTACAGTACAATCTTTACTGTTAGGTGAAGCAAAAAGAACAACATGTCCATCTTATTTATTTGTTTTTCTATGAGCCTAAAACACAACAAAATCAGAAGCAGAAAAAATCTTGGGAATTTAAGTGCAAAGAGTATTGGTTCAGTTTTGTTAAGACATTTAGGGACACAGTTCTGGAGTAAAACTCTCATAGTGTACAACTTCAGATACTATTGGCTATTCTGTGTTGGCCATCTCTTAATGGAAAAAGCAGGTGTAGAATTCAATATTTGTTAGGAAGATGAAAAACATAAAAGTGATGAATTTTTTGTCTTTGCAATGATCATTTGGTTAGTGCTATCTGCCTTGTATTAAAAACTTAAACCTGATGAAGAAACTGTTATTATGATTTTACACAACCACATATTTTTTAAAGAAAACCAAGGAATACAATATTGGAAACTTAGAAATTGGCTGCCCTCCCAATTAACTTTGGGACTGTCTGAGAAAAATGTGCTCTTAATGGGGCCCCTTCTTTCACATTATTGGTATTTTGAATGGAAACCAATTTTCCCACTTCACCACAGTGTGGGAAAACAAGGCAGAAGGAGACATGTAACTACAACCACAGTAAAGCAGTCTGGGAACCTGGATTAACACAGTTTATAGTGAAAAGGACTTAGATTGTTTAAAATCTACAACTACTCGCATTTTGAAGAGAAAATATAAAAATACACTTTTCAGAGAACAAAAAATTACATCTCTACCAGATGCATGAAGCTTGAAGACACTTGCGTTGCTTCCCAAAGAAAAAGAAAGAGAGCGTAAGGACCTTCTGTCAGGAAGAAAGCGCATTCCCACAGCTGTGAGAGCAGGGTAAACCCACAAAGTGTTGAATTGCCGAAATATTTTCAAATTCTTTGTGAGGTAAATTATACCAAAGTACAAGCTTTATTAATATGAGTACTGAAAGGAACCTTGAGCAACCCTTTCAAGACTCATTTTCCCCAGGTTGTGAGGTTTCAGTATGCAACTTTACTCATGGTAACAGCCTGCGTGTCTTGAAAGCCAGCCAAAGACTATTATATAGACTCAGGCATTACAAAAATTTTAATAGTCTGTTTCACCATTGCTAAGGCTTTCTTGGCGATACACAGATTGCTGCGCAGGTTGTGAGACGCTTGCCTGGACCATACCACTGTTTTATATCCCAGAGTTTGTGTCCACAGGTCTAGAAACAGACGGATGCGTGCTGTCAGGAGGAACGGCCTCCAGAAATTCAAGAGGAATATCCTGAAAATAGCCAACTGTTGGGAAAAAAACCCACCCAGTTTCTAGTCTACTGCACAGGTCCTATAGGTGGTATGTCCATACTAATAATTCAGTTTGTCAGGCCTTGAGGCTGGGGAGTATGAAAAGTCCCAGATCCTACAACTGCAGAAAAACAGGGGTTGGGAGGGACTCCCGGAGGGCACCTTGTCCAGACCCCTGCCCAACGTTGGGCCATCTTCAAAGCTGCAGCAATGCTGGCAATCTGTCTCTATCAGCAAAGAGGGCAGATGCCTGCAGCTGGGCATGGTGCCTGCCAAAGCGTGCCCGAAATCTGTGTGAGGCTGTGTTAGCTGCAACAAGGGACAGTCAAACCTGGGAACCTTCCCACAATTTTACAGCGTAGATCACCAGATCCCACTGCATGGCAACGCTCCCAGGCAAGCCTGAGCTTGTACCCTAGAAGGAGTAACCCAGCAGTCATGTCTGTGGCTTCCTTCATTTTTAGGATGACAGTGACTGTTTTCTCAGGATTTTTGTTGTACAACAAGAGAGTGTCACAGAAGTGTTCAATCATTGCCCCTAAAACTTTGGAAAATCAATGACTTTTCTGTAATTCTTACAGGGTCTAGCAACATCAAGAGAAGCAACTATATTTTAAAAAGAAAACCAAAAGGAATATTTTGTACTACTGAACAACTGAAGCCATGATCAGTGTGCAGTGATGCGGTTGGTGTCAACCTCTGCATGCGGAATTTCTTGGTAAGTCCCAGTTTTGTGGTAGGTTTACTTATTGCCTATACTGAAGGAGAACTGATTTTAAGCAATAGAATAATTTGTGCTGTTACAGCTTAGTTGGTGGATTCTGCTTTTGAAAGGAATTATACTGAGAAAGCCTTTGCTAAGTCTATGCACCATAAGGACAGGAATATCATGTGTATCCTGTTAGGATAAAAAGGGCAGTGTGTGAAACATATTGTTCCACTTTTAAACACTTTGAATAAAGCGCAGTTTGCACGCTTGATAAGATTAATATATACAGGCAGCATCTTGCTTTCTATGTGGGTGCTACCATGATGTATTATGAATCTCAGTATAGGACTGAAATGGTCCAGAGCAGATGCTTTTTGATTAAGCACAGGGCTTTTTTTCTCTGCATTGGGCTGCAGTACCTATTCAGAAAAAAAGCAAGTGACAATTGTATAATGAGAGGATGTAGCAGCAGACCCTTTTTAAAGACTTTGAAAGAAAACACAAGCAGCTAAAGTGAAGAGGAAAATGACCTCTTAAAAGTGCCTTGTCCCATACTCCCTGCAACTGAAGAAAGCTGTGCTGTGTTCTGCTTCACATGGTTTAGCAGTAGCCGTTTCAGAAATAGTCTCAATACCTTAAAAGGAAATATCCTTTAGACTAATTGCAAATTGGTGTCCTGAAAAAGTGGCATAATTCATAGAAAGTCTGAGTAGAATATGAATGTTTTTAAAAGAGAGAAACAGCTAGTAAAAGCGTCTGAGGAGAATTACTGGACCAGCTAGCTATTACTCTGATCACTGGGTTTTGGCTAAGTAGTAATTGAAATTGGATTTGAAAAAACAAAAAAGTCCTGGTGCTGAATCATCAAATGGAGCATAAAAAGCCCTTCTCCAGAGAAGGAAAATGTTAGACCCACAGAGATTTTCCTGTTTGCTGCTGAGGCGTAGGATGCTCTGCAAGAGCCAAATGAAAGAAACTCAACAGCTACATTTTATTCCCCATGCCTCAAAATTATCTGACATGTATAAAGTAGGGCGATAAAGGAAAATTAACTCTCTTTCTTTCTAAAGGAACATACTTTGTGACTGTCATAACGTCAGCTTCCCAAGGAGTATAGCTTTGCTTTGCTTTGTTATTTGGAATTCCTGAGTGGTAACATTCAGTTAGATGGGTCAGCATAGACATCTTTCTTCTCAGGATGACAGCAGGAATCTCCCTTTAAAAAGGATTGGTTATTAATATTCCTAATGATGCATGACTTCATCTGAGGGGCCCTCCGGAGTCAGTTTTCTTATCTTCCAGAAATTATGACCCTCCTGCTCAAAATTGCTACTTGGGGTTGGTTTCACGAAACAGGCAGAAAAATGAATGGTGACCTACTCAGTAAATTCACCATTTGGTACTTTCACAGTTGTAAGTATACCTGTAAAAAGGAATTTCTCTGTCCCATGAAAAAATCTCCCTAGGTGTTTTGCAACTGACTAAAAATGGAGGCCAGCAGATAGTTTGCCAGTTTATCTGTCTATCTATCTATCAATTTTTCTAATCTTGCAACAAACCTGCACTGACATGCAATTAAGATCCAGATAGTCTATGCCATTCCCATTGCATAAAAATCCTAAGAGGTCTTTTTCATGCCAATACAGAAGGGAATTTTTCATATGTCAACTCTTCTCAAGGCCAGACTGCCAGCATAATTAAAAACAAATCTAAATGAGATTTTATGTCTCATCTTTGATGAAAAACCCCATGTTGATTAAAGTATGTCCCTTTTATTAACAGAAAAACATTCTGTCTTTCCTCCCGTCTCCTCTTGAACTTTCACATATAGAAAATCCAATGTCTCATGACCTTTTTTTGTGTGTTTACAACATGATATATTTATAGCCAGAGTCTTTGAAAAGTACCTACAGAGGTCTCATCCAGTAGTGGAAAGATTTGAGAGAGGTGACAGTAAGTCTGGATATCACTGACCCATCGCTAACTCCTATCAATGTACATTCCTCACTATGGACTAAAACTTTTAACCATGTGAGAGATTTTTTGTCTGCACCTGGCTATGCAGCTTGTAGCTCAAAATGTGCAGCAGTGTCTCTGGATGCTCAGAATCACCTTCTCCTGTAATGGATCATGCTCTACCTTGGTCTTCAGACCCGTCTCCAAGAACTGAACATCTGAATCTGCAGACTGGCTTATACCTACGAGTCTCTATGAGCAACCTGGTCTAGTAAAAGGTGTCCCTGCCCATGGTAGGGGTTTGGAACTTGATGATCTTTAAGGTCCCTTCCAACCTAAACTGTTCTATGATTCTATGATCTCCACATGCAGGCTGGGCAGAAGATGTGATCCACAACATGTCCCTAAGCACCACATTTTCAGACACGATGTTTTCTTTGCAGGTTATCCTAGAAAGTTAACCAAACACTCAGGCTCTTTGTAGGACAGTGCAGAAATCTGTTCCCCATCTTCATGTTACACGTGTCTCAGAAACATGCAAGAGCTTGAGACTTTCTGGAGTGGTGCTGATGCCTGAACAATCATTAAGCTATTTTCTGGGCAAAGTCTGTTTGCAACGAAATTAAACATCTCACCCCATCGCTGCTAGGGAAGACCTAGGCTTCTGCAATCATTCCTCTGTACTGGGACCTGTGCTCTAAGGCAGTCTGTAACACCCCTCCTGGGTGGGAAACACAGTGCTGGGCTTCGGGTGGACTGCATCCCTGGTAACAGCTGGTTCAGTGCAGGGGGCATGGGCAATTACACATGACATATCCCATCCTGTCACTTCCACTGAATGTTACAGTGTGGTCCTAGGACAAAGACCAGGATCTCAATGCAGCCTTTCATGTGGAGGTGTTGGAGTCATGGCAGGACCTGTGGATCAAAGAATTGGGTTAAACCCCTTAGGTTACTCTACAGATGATCATGAGTGTGCGACAGTTCACAGCCTTCCATGGAGTATTCTTTCTACATTGAGCTAATCTTTGCCAAAACAGAATTACAAGTCTGAGAAAACCTTTTCCCATAGCCTTTTCTATGAATTAAACAAAAACTTGTTTAGGATTATGCTTCACTGTCAAGAGGACAGCATAATAGTGGGCCTGAAACATTGACAATTTTCCCTGTCTGAGAAAATCAGCTCATCTAGTTCAGCAGATTCAATCTTATCTCAAATATTACATCAATATTATAAAAGCATGATCTTCTTATGCCAAATTGAGGGATTAGCAGAACAGTTCAGGGGACTATCAATGATCCTGAAAATCATTGTAGTTAGTGAAAGGGGTGGAAATGGTTCTGAGAGGGTGCACCTCACATGCCAGCACCTATGAGCCTTCCTAGAAACTGTGGGGTACCTATAGCCTTGATAGCCAACTGGCTGGTGGAGTGCTGAGCGTGACTTGATGGGGATTATCTGATGTACCCCACCTACAAAGGGCTCCGCTGAATACCAGTTTGTGGTCCTTGGGCAGGTGGCAGTATGTGAGGAGGAATTCCAAGTCCCAGGTCAAAATAGGATTTACAAGTCCCTGTGGCTATGGAGGACTTCAGGGTAGGAGACTTTGGTTGCTGTAGTCATCGATAAAATAATTATTCTACTGGCTTTCATACAGTAGGACTAAGTCCTGGCTTTTCTTTATGTGAAAAATACCACTCATGCTTTTTGCCTTGCTCCTTTCTAACATTCCCACTGACTAGAATAGATAAAAATGTAGCCCTTAGATAAGCTGTAACTCTCCTGGATTCTCAAACACCAAATTTAACTGTTTTGTTCTCCTTCGTGGGGGAAAAAAAAAAAAAGGGTGCATGGCTTTTCATTGAAAAGCTGATGATTTGCAGAGTTGTCATCAAGAGGGCATAAAAGTAAAGAAAACCAACCCAGATGCCAAGTGTTGGCTGTTTGCTTCTCCTTTGGATTGGAACATTGATTTCATAGATTGTACATTTATTTGTTGGGTTTTTTTCCAAGGGAATAGAAATCTGTTTATAGAACAGATTAGCTGTCTGCTGAGAACCATACTCGTAAGTCAGAGATGAATTGTCCCTAGGGTGAAGAGCAGAGGGAGAGAGCTCATGGTGAGAGTTTACAAAGTTCATGTTTGTTCTGTGGTCTTCTTCTTATTACCAGTCATGACCCAAGAAATTAGGGAAAGTCAGTTAATTTAATACTTACATTAAAAGCCAAACCCAACTGAAAAAAAAATAATAAATACAGCAGTGAGCTAAAAAGATCAGGGCTTTTAGGTTTGCTTAGATCTCCAGCTTCAGAAGTAGATGAATTCCTCTTGAAGTCTCACACTGATTTGGATGGGCTTATTCTCTCAAGGCTCTTCACTCATGTAAGGACCTTGAAAAGAATATTATCTCATAGCCCAAAGGCTGCTTCTGTTAACCAGGGACCATGTAAGCCTCACTTCCCTCCACAGTGAGCCAGCAGCCTCACAACCTGCTGTTGCAAAGCACTGGCATGTGGGATTTCCCTCCTTTCACACCTGTACATATCTCCAGCCCTTAACCATTTGACACACCCACAGCTGGTGTGCCAATAGTGGAATGAGCAGGTAATTCTCAGAAGACCTTCACTGCTTCCCAGTGATTTGCTTGGTGACACCTGTATCCCGAGTCATTTGCTGGTGATTGCCATCCCTGTCTTGCGGACCAGCCCTAGTTTTACTGGGGAAAACCCAAAGAGGACATAGCCATCTCTCTCCCACTAACCCCTGCCTCAAATCTTTTGGTACTGCACCAGGATCCAGCATGACAGGAGGCAGTAGGAGGCAGAAGCTAGTGGAGAAATGAAGTCTTACACTAGGACTAGTGCTGGCAGAGGCATCCCCAGAGCCCGAGATCCTCCAGAGGTAGTGGGTCAACCCTTACCCACCCTAGTCCCAGTAGCAGGCTGTATCCTATGTCACACAACATTACCTACCATGTAGTCCTCAGCTCAGTGCCATACAGCACCAAGAAATTGCACTGATTTCTGTAACGTGTCCTTAAAACACATGTAACAGACTCTATTCATTTCCAAGCATGGTGTAAAAACATTCGCTGTCATGCTGACCCTGTGCCTTGCATAGTGCTGCACTCAGTGGGTACAAGCTCAGTTCACCCCAATATTTGGCACACCTGGCCCAGGGGTCATCAGAGCCCTTTCAAGGCTGCATACTTCTACTGCTGCCCTTCCCTTTGCCTGTACCGCTGCCGTCACAAATGTCCATCCTTCCCTTCCTTCCTCTTTCCATTTCCATGGCACTAGCTGCGGAAGAGAGAAGGAGGCAACCTGACCACTGAGCTTTTCTTTCCTCCTGCACTGCCCATCTTACAGTAAAGGACCGACCTCTGAATCAAGTGCTTAGCTGTTAAATATTTAAATCCTTGTAAGCCTAAAAGTTTTATGCTAGGTATAGCAGTTTTCCCGTGTACACAAATGTCTGCCTCAGAGCCTTCCCAGCGCATCTAAAACTTGTCAGATATTGCAAGACAGATGGGTCCCTGGTTCCTATTGCCACTAGACACTACAAACAGCACAGGGAGTATCTATTTATCCTTGTTAACAAAAACAGCGTGAGAACATAGATGTCACTAAATTCAATGTTTTACGGTGTTTTCTGTACCAGCAGTTAAGTGACTTGCAGCCCATTTCCCCCTTGCATCTCTCTCAGGCAGATATCTGTAGGCCATAAAGCCTGCCCCCCTCCGCCCCCGACTAACTTATTTTAACTAAAAGATATTAACTCTTAATAGCAAAACTCCCTAAAGGTTCACACACATTCCTTTCCTGTTTTTTGACAAGTGCCATAAGAGCATTTGCCTCATTCTTTATTTTGTCTTACCTTGGTCAAGTCATGAAGTGGACAGAGAGTTCTTTTAAAAAAACGGGAAAACATTTGGGGTCAGCTAAAAATTTCTACTGACTTTCAATTCTTGAGCATTTGTTTATCATTTGCCATTTATATCTACTTTTTGTGTATGCGTTTTTTATTTCTAGCTATAAATATCCTTATGGCAGGGAGGAGAGGGGAGTTCCCTGGTGGATTATGACTTGGTTACATGGCATTTGTAATTTGTCAAACCATGCTGGTTCAACTGGGATTACTGGATTGCTATTTCTGAAGAGAACTCACTTTTTAAAAATGTAAGGAAAGAAAATCTACCCTTAGATTTATGCATACAAAAACTGGATTAAATTCACCAATTTCTACCCCAGTTTTTACACCTTAAATTAAAGAGAAAAATGGAGAAGAAGAGACCACTAACTTTATTGATATTGCAAATATATAGTGTTACTGGGAGCCATAATTTGGCCCAGAAGTAGAAGGACCAAGAGGTTTTATGAAAACAGTGTTCAAAATAGTCTTCACTCTCTAATTTATCCCCACTGAAAAGGGGGTTATAAAGGAGCCACAGCCAGTGGAAAGCAGCCCCTATGCCTTCCACTGGCAGATCCTTTTAATACTCCAGGAGCTTATGGGAGTCACACGCCTCATCATAGCAACTGAAAAACTCACTCATAACACTTTGGTGCACGATGTTTATTGCAGTCCATGCTAAGGATAATTAGTTAAATACTATATATTCTGAACGGTTTATAGGCCTCTTCTACAATCTGTGAAGAAAGAAACATGTTATTTGAATCTTTCATGTTCTGAAATGTGCAGGATCAGATATGCACGACTCTGTCTCTTCACCTAAAGGATACTGCAATGAACATCATGCAATGAGCTGCACTTGGACAAAGTTACGCAGCACTCCATCTGTGTCATCAATTTAAAAGAGACATTGACCTCTGGATGTGGAAAAATACTTGAGAGTAATGGTTTGATCGTATTCCAGCAAACTTTTTAACAGAAGAGTTGTTTTCAGTGCACTCTTGAGAGGGAATTTTCAAAGAAACCAAGAAAATTTGGGAAGTAGGCATCTCCAAATCCACTGTCCTAGGATTTCCCAAGAGCCCAAACACTAAATGTCACCAATTTGAAAAGAGAAGCACATAATAATAATAATAATTATTATTATTATTTCTTATATTATTATTATTATTGCACAGAGAAAAATTATGATGACAAAAAAATCCCTTTAAAAGTCATATCATATGCATTAGAAAGAACATTATGATTTCTCTGACTTGGTCCACGCACAAGGGTTATTGAGACAGAGGGTGCAGGACTGCATTCACAGCAGAGTTACTGCAGCTTTGGCAAACTAACACTGTTTCTTATCACTTTTTCTGAGATTAGCAGCATCCCCAGGGCAACCCAGAACTGCAAGAAGACAAGAATGGCCCATCAGAGTCCAGTACATTCTGATCAGGTTCTTTTAGATATTCCACATGTGGAGGGCGTAATGTTTAATATTGCATTTACTTATTTAAAGATAGTTGATGTTACAATGGGATTTCTGATTTAACAAAGTGATACAAAATACATTGAAATCACAATACCAGTGTGAGTTACACTTAGCAAAACATATATAGCAATTGCAATAAACAGTTTAATAACAACACCAATGTGATTCCCAGTATCAGTCTCCATAACATGCTCACCACCATGACCCTGGGCATCCCCAGCCGCCAAGAAGGAATACATGGGTTGAAGCCAGCTCAAGCCCATTGCCCTCTTCAAAATAATTTTGCTAGTTGCCTAGTTTTTATACTCTATGTTGGGCTGAGCCACATATTTGCTCGCCCCATACTAGTCTGGCTAACTCAGGGAGACATTCACACTCTTTTAATTAACTCGGGAGAGAAACATTTATACTACAGGTTGATGCACTCAACTATTGATAGCTGTTTATCTAAAACAAAGGCCACCCTCCTTTGCAAAGGAGTCCTGTTGCAAAGAATTCAGCTTCTTTGCCACAGCTCTGATCAGTCACATCCTACGTTATTCCCTGAGCTTCATACCTAAATCATTCTTGTCCATCTCCTCTGAGCCTTCTTCCACTGTAGGGGTTTATTGGTCAGTCACATGGCCCCAAATAATCTTGCTCCATCTCTTTATTGTCCCCAGATTCTTCCCTTTTCTGTAACTTTAATTCCACAATTGACGTCATTTAAAAGACTGCCTACTAATTCCAGTTTGATTATAAATTAAGAGAAGCCTAAAATTTGGAGCTGAGGGACCAAAATCATTCCAGGTTTCAGCAAAATTAGAACATATATAGCCAAAATCAGAATTTGGCCTGTGCCTCAGTCAGATTGAATTAAATTTGACACAGAACAGTTGCAGGTTACTGGAAAGGCTGATGACAACGCGTCTTTGTTATTTCTCAAGTCTAAAATGGTTTTGTTGCTGGGTTTTGTGGAAGAATGGGTATGGTGCGTCTGTTCCTGTTTTGACATTAGTATGCTTACATTGCCCTTAATATTCAGTGAGAGAGCACAAAATTCAGATACTGTCCAAGTCTATTAAACCTTATTTCAAATATTTCAGATCACAGGTACAAAATTCAGTGGCATCTAGTGTCCAGGCCATTGAGGTGACACCTGTTGACTTACTACACCTTCACCTGTGACGCAGGCCCAGAGAGAGACCCTTCCAAAAGCAGGATTACTGCGTCATTGAGTGCTTTGCTGTGCTTTTTCCTCCTGCATCTCAGCAAGGCCAATTTGTAGCAAATTACTATAACGCTAATTCACTTAAGAGATCCTATGGGAGGGAAAGGTGATTTTCACTTACAAAATCTCCAAGACATTTTTTATCCATTCATGTGATCACACCTGTGTGCTCAGAAGCACCAAGACATGTACATCCAGAGCTAACAACGAGGAACTGATGTGGGTTTGCTTTCGTGCCCTTTAGAAGCAGATGCTGTTTCGGCTCTTTTGCTTCAGTATGTCAACTAAGCCCTTGTAAGTCTTGCTTTCCTTATCTGGTTATTTTATGGCTCCAGTCCTGTTCTTCAGCTTCTTGTCACCTTATCTTAATGTCAGTTTGTTCCTCCTCTTCCTTTGAATGAAATCACACACATAAAGCTATTAATCTTACCTCTCCTTCTAAACTTTGTTCTACCATTTCATCTGCAGCTTTCACAGAAACATTTTAATTCATAATTAACTCATGCCAATCTTAATATTTCTGTTACAAATATCTACAAATCCGCTTGGTTGCAGTATAGCACTAATGCTGCTATGTCCCAGCCAGGACTGCAGCCAGCTGCTGGTTGCAGCATGTCACCCCATCACCTTGTGCCAATGTGACCTGATGGCCCCCAGCCAGTGAAGGGACCATGCAATACAGCTCTGTGTGGCCACAAATTTCACTCCAGAAGAGATATCCTCAGCAAACTTCCAGACACTTGTCAGTAGGAAGCAAGGAGCATTTTTGTGATCCTTGAATGTCTCATAATATCTCTTCAGTTCCCAATTGATTTAATATAGAAGACTGAGTGAAACTGATTTGTCATTTTTGGAACATCCTTCAGGAAGAGGCCTATGTACAGCATATAGTCCTGATATAAAGGATTTAAGTAGGGACATGACCCCATTAAATGCAAGGTAAACAAAAGGTCATATAAAACCACACCTGGATTCAAATGGCTGAGAAAAGCACTGAAATTTGGTGATTAATTCACAGCTGCAGCTGAACAAAGGCTCATAAAAATGCATCATGTTGGAACCAGTAGGTGAAATGCTGCATTTGGCCATATATTCTTACTCAGTTCTTAAGCCAAACCTGGCTAAAAGAGTAAGTACAATAAAAAGTAACGTACCTAAAAGCATTCTTTAAAAGATTCTTTAAAACGTCTTTAAAAGATAGGACTGAGGCAACCAAACTGGAAACAGAGAATTCCCTATCGGGAAGGCTGTGCTTCGTACCACTGCCACAGCTTTATCACGAGTGTCAGGGATCAGTGGGTAAGCATGAATTTTCATGCTGTCCTCACTGTAGGTACACAATAGACTGGAAAGCCCTTTGGCCTCCTAGTTATATATTTACCTACTGCATCACTTCAAATGACACTCATTTGAGAACAGCTCTGAGAAGAAATAAAACCAACTCACATACCTCATCCCTTTAATTCTTCGTCAGGTTGTCAAAGCTGAACTTTTACTTACCCCTGAGAATGCACACCACAGAAGAAAGATAATTTTGTCCTCAAAGTGCCAGCATTTCATGAAAAATAAAATTTCCAGCCTCTGGGGAAAAACTTCAAGAATACCCTTCAGTTCTTATTCATAGCTTCTGATACATTTTGTCTCCCAACGATAGGTCAGCTCTCTGGAGAGGAGATCGTCTGACGGTTTAAAGCACTGTACTGGGAATCAGATGCTTTGGTTTGATTTCCAGCACAGCAATGGGCTCCCACACATCTCTGGCAAGGACTTACTTCCCCTCCCAGTGCTGCAGCACTCTGACATGCCCCAGCTATTCATGTTTAGCACCCCTTAGCGGGGCAGGGGTGAGGGGGGAGTCTGGGCTAAGCACTGACTTGGTGTTACTCCCCTCCTTCCCGCTTGCCAGTACCCACATGTGCTCCCATGCCCCCACCATCACTACCAGCACCCCCAGCCTGGCAGGAGCCCAGCAGGGTTTGTTCCTGGGAGCTAGAGCTCAGCTCATCCCCCCGGGCACATCCCTATCTGCCATGCATTTTGAAGTACCATATACTTGCTTTGTGGCCATAGGCAAAACTCTTCAGAGGCTGCCCAGCACAAAACACCTTTGCTCTTCTCACAGAAGCCACAGGTGAGGAGCAGGGCCACCCAAACACCCCATGGAGAGCTGGGGATGCCTGTGCTGGGGTATCCCACCAGCTTCCCTATACACTCTGCCCGCAGGCAGAGAGACCGGCAAGTACAGAGGTCCCATGCCAGTGTCAGTCCTGTGGCACGGCCCAGCTGTGTCTGAGGAGGATGGGAGACAAGCAGGTCTGCAGAGAGGCAATGTCTGCCCTCATCGGCCGTCCTGCACCGGGACACTAGCACAGACACACCATTACCTGTGCCGAGAAATTGGTGCCATTGACCTTGACATAACTGTGGTCTGTGGTATTCAAAATAAGAACTCAGGGATCAGCAAGAGTCAGGGACCAGAGGCAGAATGGATTTTTGGAGGGAAAGCAAATTTACATGTATGAACTTCACCATGCCTCAGGTCTTAGGGCTGGAGAGAGATACCTGGTCTGTTGGGTTTTTTTACTGACACAAAGGAAGCAAGAAAAGCAGATCACCTCCTTGCAAAACCTCTGGTCTTTCCTAGCAGCCCCAGCAACCTCATTACTTATGCTCTGACCTGCAAATGCTGAAGGCACCAAGTAGAAACATTGCTGAGCAGCAGCACTTTCACGGTGCAAATCTGCGCAAGATGACCTTCCCCACACTCCTTGTCCCATGACCCCAAGCTATAGCATGGCCATGCGTGCCACTGTGAGGGTAAGCAGCCTTTTACCCTTCCCCCTGCCTCCAGGCAGGACAGGTGACAATGCTGGCGTAGAGCATGGATGTCCCAGCATGGGGGACAGGACAGAGGTGGGCTGAAGAAGCAGTGTTGAGGAGGACACCTTTGGCTGTGGCTGTGGGCCATGTGGCTGTGCTCCAGTCTCTGGGAAATGCCATCACAGCTACCTAAACCTGCTGGGGAAGGGGGCTGCCATGAGCCTGGCAGGGAGAAGGCAAGTTCAAGAGGGAGAGGTGCAGAATACTGGCTGGTGTGGTCAGCCCTGCCAAAAGGACCTGTGCATACAGGGGATGCCTGGGCCAACAAGACTCAAGAGCGCACTCTGACTGGGAACAGGCAGAAATTGGGAACTGGGCTACATTAGGAAGAGTGGTCTGCAGATCAAGCTCTGTTTGCTGCAAGTAGGGCCACAGCTGGAATGGTGTCCTATTTTGGGCACCCTGCTCAAGAAGGATATGGAAGAACTGGAGAGGGTTTTGTGGCAGGCTGCCAAGGTACTCAGTGGTGTGAGGAGAGGCTGTGGGGGTGGGTTTGTTTCTTCTGGCAAAGAGGATCCACAGGGTGCTCCAGTAGCAGCCTACCATCCTTGAAAGAATGGTTGCAGAGACATTGAAACCCAGCTCACCTCAGTATTGCCACAATCCCAGCAGAGGAGCAACAGCCACGAAGTGCGCTGGGACAACCTGCCCAGAGATGTGGCAGATGCCCCTCCAGGGAGCCTAAGGTGCTGCTATGCAAAGTCATGGCTTTAGCGGGTTAGTATTGTTCTCCAGAGGTATACAAGCTGCCTGAAACCCAAATAGCATAGACTGAGAAGCCAGGAGCACTAGGGCTGGCTCCTTGGACACTGCCTGCTGCAAGGAGGAGCTGTGTGCTGGCCTTCTCTAGTCTTTGGGGTCATGTAGAAGTGTCGGAGCTGGCGTTATTTCTGTCTCACTTGTTTCTTCTCCCACCATTGAAGCGACAGAATTGCAGCCATTTCCTTTTGTGACAGTCTGTTTGTGATTTCTCATCCTTTCACTGCTGTTGCCTCGTTGCACATAACATTGAGACAGGCAGTGAAGGCAGACAAGGCTCCCTACGAGGATGGCAGAGCTGGGTCTCTCTTGTGAGCGAGCTTCCTTCTTTGTGCAAATGCTTTCACTGAAAAGCACTGAAATGAAGAGATGAAACCTTTCTGATGACAAACATAGTTACACAAAAGATCAAAGGTAAATTAATTGAAGGCGTGCTTGCACACAATTCTTACAATTATTATCTCTAATACATACGATTCTGTAATTTACAGGACAGATAAGCATAAAGATCATTGTGTTATGCTTGGAAAATATTTCTGTAATATGATGGAAGTATTCTGTTATGCTTAGTACATGATTGCAAGACAGAAAAGAACTTCAAGTTAAGAAGATTAGTGAAAAGACAAAGAATGAACAGTTTAAAATGCTCTTCATTTCAGATTAATTCAATTTTGAAAAATGAGTATCCTCTTTCGGTCATGTAATACCTATAAATCAGAGTCTGAAGAAAGGGCATTTTAAAATATTTATGTTTTATAACTGATTAATCCAAATGTTTAGCATATGTTGTCACAATGTTTCTGCTAATTAGCAATATGTTTGTTTGCTGTGGCTTTTTCACTAAAATGAAAACAGGCATCTGGGCTTGAGGATTTGTACCAGCTAAAACACCATCTATTTTATCTTGCAGTTTTTTCAGAGAAACATTTCCAAACCTGCTGGAAACTATACTCCCAGATCAAGTTGGAGAGAGCTACATTAAGGAAAAAGCAACCAGACCACTAAGTGGTTAGTCATAAATCACTAACATTAAAGGGGAATATTAATAAATGGTTTATATTCTTGTCTTAACAAATTATTCTACAATAAACCTCTATCATTGGAAAACAATGCTTTAAAATGTTACATCAAAAGTGTCATGATTAGATTTGGTAAAAAAAAAGTTAAAGTCAAAATACGTGTAGATATATTAACTCATTTTTAGTCAGCTCTTAATGTGAGAAATTGGTGGTCGTATCATAGTGCTAGGTCAAGCGCAGAGCTCAGCAAGACTGAAACATGTTAGTGCTGTTTTTTGGACCAGAAAAAATGTTATTCTCCCATAAAATACCAGACATCAAGAGACAGGCCTACTGCAGCTGTATTTCCCAGCTCCTGCTAACAAGCTCACTGAAAGGAGTCTCAGCTACCACATGTACTATAAAACAAAAAACCAAAAAACACCAAAAACCAAACAGAAATAAACTCCTGTTAGTTCTCATCTCATCTCCAAGACGTTTTTCTTCTTGATACACGTATCCCTCCAATGACTTCCCATTGCTGAGGAAGGTCAGCCGCCATTTTTGGAAATGTTCCCATCCCAGCTAGCAGCGTGTGGAAAGGGATTTTAACCATTTGTCTCCCAAAAGAGACCCAAATTCCCTCCAGGCCCACACAGAGGCAAGGGAAGATGGGTACCTACATTGCTGGTCTAAAAGGCCTCGCTTGAAGGTGCTCCAGCATACTCCCAGGGTGGGGAGCCAGCCTGCCTGGTTGTGTACCCAGAGACTGCAAACCTGGAGCTGGAGGAGGGCAGGAAAGCATGGATCCTATGCCCTGCTGTCAGCCCAGCAGTGCTGCAGGTAACCCCTGCTCGTACCCTCCTACTGGGTCCGTGGTGAAGGATGCCAAGTACTCTGCAAGCGTCCCCAGTGAGCTTCTGTGCTCCCTTGTATCCTTGCCTTCAGGAAGATTTAAAAATTGTAATGGAAAGATACACTCAGAAACTCACTTATGTTGGTACACGCAGAATTAATACTGTCAAACCAGAGTGTCTTCCCAGCAGGGGCTGGAGTGTGCTGAGGGGGCTCCTGGGGCTCGTACATGCTGCCTGTTTTCCCTACACTGGGGAAATGCACCCGGGAAACCAGAGACCCCCCCTGGCCTCCCCACACAGACCACAGGGTACACGGACCTGGAGGCACACAAAGTTTGTTTCTTTATTTTACATGAACCTGACATATTCTGTGGTAAAAGGACACTTTTGACCAAAGAGGACAAATCCGTTTTTTTCCATTAAACCATTACATCTCTTTCACTTTTCATTTCAACACTTGTGAGGGAAGGTTGTTGACCAGAATCGTTGCTTCCTTTTTTCTTCTGCTCATGTTGAAAACGGTCATTGATGGCATCAGGTGCAAATCATTTTACACTGATTATATTTGCAAAGTTTTTATAATTGTGCAGTTTCTTAGGAAAGCAGGACTTCCCACGCTGTACGTGGCAGAGATACCTAACATGCCACTCTCGTTTTCTTTATTATTGCTTTTTTCTCCACACAATATTATCAAGAATTTTAGATGTTATCTGTGCGGTTTTTCTCCAGTCCTAATTCTCTGTGTAAGAGGATATATCTTTCTACGCTGTACATTGACCCTTAGGATTGTATTATCTGAGTATCTCGAGAGTTCTGCCTAATTAAGGATTTTCTCGCAAATCCACCTTTAAGCACAAAGGAGATGAAACCTGAAAAGGTTCAGCATGCACAGATGGGACACATGGAGAGATTAGATGTAGAGATCATTCCCTCTTTGTAAGGCCAGAGATGTCATCTGGGTGTGAGGAGGTAAATTGATCTCTAGGCTCATTTTGGTTTTGGTCTTCCTTGTGACGTGACTAACAAAGGCACCCAGGTGGCAGAACCTTTGCAATATCAGCCACCTTTTGTTAGCTATTGGGATAGCATCATCAGTTCCATTCAAATCAATATGATGCTATTAGATGGTAACATTTTGTAGTTGCCCTGAAAGAAAGTAAAATCCTGAGCTAGTAATGTGGAGGTCTCTACTGAGATGTGACAATAAAACCAATAGCACCTGGAGACAGCTATCTGCAGTACAAGTGTGCCAATTTGAGGCAGTTGTCTACCTGCCATTACAATCAACAAATAAATAGTCTTCTGGTCCATATATCAATGGAGGTAAGTGCAGCGTTCTTCTGATCAGATGTTGACATCCTCCATATGATAATTCCCTGATAACTCCAAAAACCTAGCTCTGCCTTGGCTACAAAAATAATCACTCTTGCTCAGATGGACACACCTGCACTGTAGGTATTTTCACGCAGATGAATTCCACCTTTGCATCCTCCAGCTTTGAGTGCCTATATTGAGGCACTTGGGTCATAAATTTGGGAAGAAATGAGAATCTGTTGTTTAATTACACTATGCCTCACACTGTGATCTCCATGAGACAGAGGAGCAAGAGTTAATGATAAATCTTATGTTGAAAGAGCAAGTCAAGCTGGAATTCTTCATGGTGCTTTGGATCATCTCATCTCCAGTACGGCATATTTAAAATACAGCTTTTCAGGGGAATTGCCGAAATAGATACAAAAACCCAAGAAAGAGAACAAAGGCAGAGCTCTCTCCTCATTTTCTTGCCTTATATTTAATTTAATAACATGTTGCTAACTGATAAGCTTCAAACCTATCAATTTAATAAAGAACATTGATAACCGTGTTTCAGAGCTCAGGATTCTTAAGCCTCAACATCAGCTTCATGGTGAACTAGGTTATCAGAGATATATAACTTAATCCCTGCTCATTTCTTTTGAAAAAGACAAGTACAATTTGGTTTGGGAAATGAGATTATCTATAGAAACACAAATGTATCTTTTCCTTTTGTTTACTAATTACTGCATATAATTCTTTATTGCCCTGGTTGCCCTCACAGCGTTTGGTGTACTGGAGATAATGGGACTCCAGAAGAACTGAAATCCACACAAATGCCCAAGTGTTTTACTGAACTCCATCCTTAGCTCTAGTGTCTCGTATAACACTTGGAAGCCCTCCTTTGCTCCCATGGAAACACTGAAATGTCTCACGTTTAGAAAATACTGAGGTGACTATTTAATAACATTTGCTCCTTCTCTGGAAGAGAATTATTTAGATTAAGTGTGCAGCAAATTAGTCTGAAGATCTGATCTCCTTGTTTTTCTGATTTCAGCCAATAGAGTGAATAATTTTCAGCGATTTCCTCTGAGGTGACCAACACCTGCAGTATTTCAGAGGATGCGTTTGCCTGTGGCTAGCCCAGTTTGCGGGTGGCTACTGCATAACTCTGCCTGTTTTATAGTGAGCCATTTGCTATCCAACTTTTTGTTACTTTTGATACTACTTTGTACAGTTAGTATTCTTACTTCGAAAAACATTAGAGCAGTGCCTAAGCAAGTTTCTCCTTTTGATAAGAATGCTACAACATTAAATGCCTCCTAAGCCTTCAGGTTCTTCATCTGCTGCTCCTCACTTCCACAACATCTTCAACCAAAAGCTTTCTAAAATACTGGGAAGACTGTTGCCTTTTAGCTTGAAGATTTAGTCATCTATTATGACATTTAGCCTGACTTTATCACCTCTTTCCAAAAAGGGGATTGGTATTTAGGCTTTTTCCTTTCTCCTCCCTGAAAGCTCCGTGGCTACTCAGAATTCCCACAGGACATGTCTGTATTGTGGGGGTCAAGACCCTACAGGTCACATGTTGAATGCTTAATTTGAAGAGATTGTTGTCCTTTTTTAGACATAGCCTTGCAGCTAGCCATTTCAGCAGAGATACTTACTAGATTTTTGAGAGGTTTCATGTAGTTACAGATCCAGGAGACAAGGGGCTCCTTTTCTAAATACATAAAACATACCTTACAAATGCAAAATGCAGAGCATCATGATACTTTCAAATCATCTTTGACCTAAGACATGTTTTATTTGCTCTATGAGTCACCAGTTCATCTCTTTCCCAATATTCACTCTGGGTTTTTTATTTGATAGGATCCACATTCCTACCTCCAAAAGGAGTTTAAAATGAGTGTGTTTTAACGAAACCCTGTCTACTGCTGCTCCTGTGGTCCCTGTCCCCATTCTTGCTGCAGCCATCATTTCCAGGGACAAGAGAGACTCTGGCAGGAGCAATCACAGCAGTAGTGATGGAAGAGGCCACTGTGTCAGGCTCTGGTTGCCTATTCCTTATCTTCCAGAATGGGCTTCATGCCCTGGAGAGCCAAGTGGTTTGTGATGCCAGTTTTGTCATGTATTGCTTCAAAGGCATGAAAGCTGATAGGCCATCTATAGTCTGCATTGCCAGTGTTTTGCTGGAAAAGGAATATTGAACTCGTGTGTAGCACTTCTTATCCATGTGTCCTATAGAGGAAGATAAACATCATTACCCTGAAATACAGATGGATGACTCAGGAACCAGTAAATTATCTTGACCAGTACTAGATATGTGGCCACTGTCACTGGGAGGTACAGTCCAGACTTCCCAGTGTCCTGCCAGAGCCTGAGCCCTTGTAAGAGGGAACAGACAACAGTGAACATAGGTCAGCAGTGGCTCCCTACCTGCCCCTGCCAGCCGGGCTGGAGTGGAATGAGACAGGTGAACACAATGAGGAACAGCAAGGGCAGGATGGCTTCTGCAGTAAACTTTTGTCCATATGATGTCATTGCCCAGGATACTCATGCCCTGCAGGAGTAATCTTTCCTAGCCCGGTTCTAAGGCTCAGTGTTTGGGGTTTATTTTTCCTGACTTAAACGGAAAACTCCTTGGTTCAGGGGTCACAGACAGGAATGATTCATGTCAAATGGGACAACACAGAAGAAACATATCCTAGCAAGTCATGCATAAGTCAAAATGGGATCCAAATCATGGGGGGGTTCTTTTTTTTCTGGTAAGCCTGTATTTTCTGACCACTGGCAGAAGTAAAGCTCATAAATCTGGTTAAGCAGGTCTCACAGGCCTACCACATTTGAGCAGGAACAATAAAATATTATAGTCCCAAGTATATAAAATACTGCCATGGAAGGAAGACTGTGATTTCAATAGCACTTTGTCCTATTGCAGAGTAGGAGCACAATCAATTTAACAATAGGCAGTCATGAAATGGTAGTCCTTATTTCTTCAATCAGAGACCTTCTGATTAAAGGTCTTAATTCCTTAAATCTTAATTCCCACTTATGCAATTGTTAATAGTGTTAGCACTTTATAGAAACCTATAATGAATCACAGCAGTTCAAAACTGTTCTTGGGAATG
Source organism: Anarhynchus alexandrinus (assembly GCA_008711295.1). Lineage (NCBI taxonomy): Eukaryota > Metazoa > Chordata > Aves > Charadriiformes > Charadriidae > Anarhynchus > Anarhynchus alexandrinus. Next base: position 274,515 of record VUYV01000157.1, on the reverse strand, counting down.
ACTTAATTTGGCATGAAATGAAAGGGAAGGGACCCTTGCATTTACTTCATCAGTATAAGGCAAAAACCTAAGCCGATGAAGAGGTGGGAAATTCGTATAAGACCTTTCACTGATCCTGACAATTTTTTCTGAAAACCATCCTTTGCTTGCAGAGCACTGAGAAAGCGCAACGTCCCTAATCCTCCCTTTCTACCCACCCCCCTGAAAAAAAGTATTGGAAATGTGCAAAATATTGGAAATGTGCAAAAGATTCTTATGATCTTCTCTGATTAGAAGAAAGTTCACCTGTACCCAACAACACTTTGGTCCACCTGGAACTACGGAGACTTGCCAGTCTCCTCACCATACAGCTGGGAAGAGAGGTTTGCCCTCCCAATGCTGCCTCGCAGCCTTGCTATTCAGAAATAGAGTAACCCAATGGACTGTGTCAGGAATTCAGCTGAAAATGTCCTTATGAAGGCCTAAGGCTAATTTGCATGTAAACTGTTACTTCAAGCAAGTTTATACTAAGACATGGCAAATTACTGAGTGGTTGTACCAAAACAGCAACGCAGCATTAATCCATTAATACAGTACCGATCCAGGACTTTCTGCAGGACTAGTCCCGGGAGAGGCAGACCCATGCTGGCTGGCTCTAACGAAGCTCAGCAGGGACTAGTCATGATCGTTGTTTGCTTGCTTTTTACATACCTGCACAAACCATTCTGCGTGACTTACATGACCGTCGACAGTTCCCTGCCTTTTTCTAGACTAGTTGGACCTACTCTAGTGTGAGGGACTGTTACCTGAACCAGCCAGGACTGCTCCGTGTGGAGCAGCTGTTATCTGTTCTTGGACCTTAAAACCTGTTCGTTTATATACTCTATAATTCCTTTACCCAAGTAGCAAGTGCTACATTTTCCAGTAAAGCCTCTCCTAAAGAAAACCACAGAAAACCGTCTTGTAACAATAACTAAACCTCCAAACTAGTGTTTAAGCATGTTAACCACTTTCTGCCTCCTCAGTCTTCCAATATCCTGTACAGAAGGGACCGCACAACTGAAACTCATGCAGACACTTTTTAGAGGAGGACACTGTATTTAATTAGTCCTTTCTGTAGGTGGGGAACTCAGTCTAGGGCAACTCCGTTAGAGTTTCCCCTACGCAGCAAGTAACTCTGTGTTTCAGCAATAGCTCTGCTGTAAGATCTAGGTTCACTTCCCAAAGCTGGTCACCAGTACATGCCCTGGGATGACATCCAGTTGTGCAGCTCCTTTCCTTCTGCCCTGGTGTCTGTATGCGTGAATTGGAAAGGGGAACACATGCACTTCAATAAGGTCCTTCAATCTGGACAATTTGGAACTGGCCATAAGATTTGCTGCAGACAAAACCTTTCTCTTTGCAGGATTGGGCACACAGGAACGTGTGTAGACTTTGGTCTTGATAGGGTAATACAGAAAAACACAACCCTTCTTTTTTTTTCTGAGCCAACAGAACGTTTACCTACAAATTTTAAAATAAATGAATGAAAAAAAAAGATTTTTGGAAACTTTTGTTTCTTATTTAAAAGAATAAAATACTTTCCATCTTCTGTATCATCATGTGCTTCACTTCTGCCATCTAATTGTCTTTAAAATGCTGCAATTCTAGTAATGCCAGCACAAACAACAGAGTGCCAGCTCATCCATTCCATCGTGTTTTACATTAGAAGCTAAACATTTTGTTCCCCCAAATTAAAACAAAAATAGACCGTGAATAAGTGCTATGTTACATGTTTTAACAATACTAGCAGCACATAGTTCCCTCTTTGCACGTTTCCTTCGTGCACTGTGTAACAGAAAAATATTTTAGTTTTATTCACTCCTTATGCTTTTCATGGAAGCAACTCATTAATATTAATGAAGAAATTTTACATTTTGTAAAATATATAAAGTATCACCAAATATGTTTCTGGCCCTGCAAAATCTAGTCAAGCGAAAGAAACAAAGTGCTTCTCATCAAACAAATTTACAGGTTTATTAGAGCAAGTTTCCATGTTTTAAATGTGCGATGGTTTCACAACTTCTTGTTTCCTTCTGTTTTCATTACTGTGCCCTCACGATAACCCAAAGCAGCTGTTAAAAAAAAAAGCACATCTCCACAGATGAACAATTTAAAAATATGGGCTGTATCTTCCAATGTTACAGTTATGTGAAAAAGCAAAACTTGGTATTTACAAAAAAATGCCTGGAATCCAAATACTGCTAAATAGTGTTATCAATTTAATTACAGAAGCTGTAGAACACTCACAGTGTACATTTACACTGAGAAGCCCCAAGTGGAAGCCTAGATTTTGTAACATCTTTGGAAGAAACTGAAAATTATAATTTTGAGTCTGTTTACTATTTTTATATATATATTGGTCATTACCCAGCTTAGTTTTATAACCAACATTATTCTACATTTGTTTTTTTGTCATCTTCTCTGTTTGAATATAAAGTGTAATAGAAAAATAACTCAATTCCGCAAACACAAAAATTCTGTTAGTACAGCTAATTGCTTTTTAATATATATTTTATGTACAAAGAAAGTAGTAACACAAATAGAAAACTAGGCAGAGGACAGTGTACTCAACTGGAAACATTTGCAATTTCAGTAATTGTGAATTACCTACTTGCGAAATATATGCAGTACATATAATGTGCACAAATACACACACACCCAGCGCCACGGCATGCATTTTTTTGGACTAAAATATAACTTTAGGTTCACAAACTTTCACCCATAACTGGTGAGAGCTGTAGTCACCTCTGTATACTAAAGATGGTCAAAAAGATGATCTGTTAAATATAAGCCATTCCACCATGCTGTCCTTTGGGTTCTAGTGTTTCGGACAACAACAAAACATTAGACCAGATTGCTCTCCTGAAGAGCAGAAAATGATAACACAAAATGTAGAGAGAAGACCTAAGATTTTCTTTAGTGACAGCAAAACCCAAATGGGGATTTTTTGAGATATATTCTTTCCAATACTTTGTCTGGGATAGTCAGTGATACATCTGGGAGCTCCTAGAGTGGATGGCAGGTTGAATACAGTCTCATCTGGCATCAAGATCTATTAATTTCTGCTACCATTATTGNCAGCCGTGCACATGTCCCACTGCTCTAGAGAGCCAGCTGGGACTGCACCAGATGTTTCTGCATGATGCCGGGGGAACACCTGGATTTCAGGACCCAGAGAGCTCAGGAGCAGACAGGTAACTGTGCTACTCGAAGAGATCCTCAGGACTTTAAAACCACAGGAAAACCTATTCAAGGAGCTTCAAAACCCAATCTGCAGGTAAAAGGCAGACTCCACGGAAAGACGTAAGAGGATTATTTACAAGCTGCAGGAATTACATTTGACTCGGCATGCATTGTAGGGAAAACAAGCACACCTCGAATGCTTTATAATTAGTAAATGTGCTGTGATGACTTTTTATTGCAGTTTACTGCCAATTTCAAAGCCTATATTCTCACGATCTGACAAAAAAAAAAACAAAACACAAAAGATAAAAACAACAACAACATTGACAATTTTTATATGTTCCCAGAAGACTTATAAGTTTTATTCTCAGATCTGTGTCTTGGAATATACTGATCCTTCAGCTCTTACCAAATGGCCACATTCTCCTGAATTTATGGGGCTATTTGCTTGACAACCAAATGTGACTTAATCCTAGCTGTCTTAGTGAAGAAAAAAGAAAAGATGCAATTCTTACCCATAAAGCAAGCGGTTCTGGTAGTCACGATGAGTTCTCCTGGTGTATCTGTTTGTAACAGTGCTGAGCTAGTCATAGCTTATCATACTTATTTAGCAAGATATTTTTAAAAATTAGTTTAAAAAAATCAATGTAGGTGCAACATCACCAAAAAAAAAAAAGCTGTATAACTTCCATCAATATGAAGGGAATAAGAAATGTCACCCTGAAAATGAAACCCCACAATACACATACAGACATTGATAGCACTGAAGGATTTGCCTTCACAAGTGCTGTTAAATTTCATTAACTGGGTATTGCTAGACCTTTACAAGATAAAGCAATATGATCAATTAAATTCCCAATAACTCAGAGCCTGTCTAACCATGTTCCTTATCTGGACAGTCAGGACTTTCTCCCAACTCTTTTCTTTTTGTGCCCTAAGACTAAACTGTGATCTTGCTCTTATCGTCATCTTTCCCTGTGGCTTCATCAAGCAATCATGAGAAGTTTTAGGCACTAACACTAGAGAGCGGAGTTACCCCAACATGTGCAACTCCACTATTTTTACAGCTCTAAACAACAAGCAAACAACGCACTTAATATTTTCAAAACAGACAAAAAAAAATTAAAAATAATAAATTCTATTTAGAAAAATAATTGTTTTATTGTTGTCACGCTTTCCTGATCAGTTGCCCAAGTCCTGAATACCTCTCATAAAATAATTTACACGCCGCAGAATAGCAGCAACACGGCACTTTTTGTCTTATGGCCATCTTAGTCGTTCCTTGTTACCGTGGCTGGTGCCTTTGACCAGCGTAAAGTGCTACGCCGTAACCTTCCCAAGCGCTGCCGGGGGGCTGCCAGCCCTGCCTGCCCCAGGGCCAGTCTCAGGTTGGGATGGGGATGAAGCTGGTCGATTTGGAGTGGGGCGACTCTCTCCAGGTGTTCAAGCTGTGGGTTGGGCTCCTGTTGTTGGTAAAAGAAGTCTGTCGCCTGCTGTTGCTGTTTGAATCTTCTTTACTCAGCGTTTGCTTTATTTTTTGGCAGCAAGGGAAGCTCTGTACGCAGTCTTGCAGGAGGTGCCCGCTGAAGAACATGTAGATCCACGGGTTACAGCAACTATTCAGACTGGCCAACAGCGCCGTGACGGTAGTCGCAGTGTTTTCAGAATCTGAGGAGGGGGGAAGAAAGCGGTTTAATCATCAAAAGAACATTTGCACTGTTCACACAATTGCTGCATTAACTGTTGGATTTATTTTTTTTTTCCCGTTACTGAATAATTCTAGTTTTTAAAGTCAAGCAGTGGCATTTGAAAGGAATAATGACATAATCAGGAAAGTTCTGTGTGCAAGGCTGCCATTGAAGTCAATGGGAATTTGAACAGACTTAAAAAAGCTGTGACAGAAGAAGTTATGGGGCAACCCATGCAAAATAATTCTTTAGTCCCGTTTCCACTGATGTTTATCCATGTGTTGATAAGCTCATGCTTTAAATACTGAGCAGTTTTTATTCAGACTTTTGTTTTAAAAATTTGCCATTCCCTGGGAGGCAATGGCAAAATGCCCACTGATTTCCCACTGATTTCACTAATACTGAATTTTGCTGTATACATTTCCATGCTGAAAAGTGTTGAATGCTCAAGTAACTACTGGCTTGTGAATCAAATCTGAATTTCAGAGGTTGAGCAAATTTTACTTCAGGAAAAAATGGAAGTTAGTGCTATGCCATAAAACAGTTATGGTCTTCTACCTTCAATATCTATTTAAATTTACATATATATTTAGTTTAATCAATTATTAGCGAGCTTTCTTTGTAATATTGCATCTCCAAAGAGGTATAATTGCTGTGTTATGCAGCTCCGTAAGATTTAAAGAATCTCTTCAAACAAACCTGCCGAATAGCCATCTGTTCAATTAGGTTTGCATTTCTTTTGAAGTAAAAATAAAATAAAATAAAATCTATTCATCCACTGCAAGCCTTTATTTCTCTGTAGGAACCTGCATTTTAAGCTTGACTATAGTCCCATATTTGGGGCAATCAATGATCTCACTACAATAAGTGATAATTTGGGGATATTAAAAAAAAATCAAGAAATCATGAATTCCAAAATTTTGACTTGCTGCTTTCTCATTAAAAGGAAACAGGGTATATGTTACTATGTTGCCTGTGATGCCCTATGTAACAACTTTGAAACTGGCCAATTCTTTTCAGCCAGATTTAAAGGAAGGACAGGTATCTCCAAGACACTAAACTGCCACTGTTTCATGAGAACTGGTGGCTGCCTAAAGGAGCTACTCAGAGGTGACTGCCCTGTTGAGAGGAAGGGTTCAGGGTGTGCTCAGCCCCGTTATCAGAGAGCAGGGAATGCACATGCACGGCAGTTACAGGAAAAAAGGTTTAGTAAGTTCCCTGCTCGTATAACTGCTTGTGATACATAATGTAATAACACAAAAGGTTTCTAAAGTTTTATTAATCGGCAGTTTCCAATGGAAGAAAATGTTGCTGGTGAGGGGTCTAGAGCACAAGTCTTATGAGGAGTGGCNACAAGTCTTATGAGGAGCGGCTGAGGGAACTGGGATTGTTTAGCCTGGAGAAAAAGGAGGCTGAGAGGAAACCTTATCGCTCTCTACAACTACCTGAAAGGAGGTTGTAGCGAGGTGGGGGTTGTTCTCTTCTCCCAAGTAACAAGTGATAGGATGAGATGAAATGGTCTCAACTTGGGCCGGGGGGGGGGTTAGGATGGATATTAGGAAAAATTTCTTCACAGAAAGGGTTGTCAAGTGTTGAAAGAGGCTGCCCAGGGAAGCAGAGGAGTCCCCATCCCTGGAGTTATTTAAAATACATGTAGATGTGACACTTAGGGACATGGTTTAGTGGTGGACTTGGCAGTGTTAGGTTAATGGTTGGACTTGATCTTAAAGGTCCCTTCCTACCTAGACGATCCTATGATTCTATGGTTCAAACTATCTCAGCAAATATTTCAGTTCCCATCGGCTAATTTTGCTCTGGATGAGAACGCAGCGGCTGCTGCTCCTTTCCGGGGGCCCGACTGCCACCAGCAGCCGCTCCGGCTGCTCCCGGGACCGGTCGAGCCGAGCGCCGCTGTCTCCGCGCCGCAGCTCCCCGGCCCGGGGCCGCCCCGTCGGGGACCGCGAGCGGAGCCGTCGGGGCGGCCCCGAGCGCGGCGGCGGCGGCCCCAGGGCTTGCCCACCTCACGGCACAACGGCGCCTGAGGGACGGAGGGCTTTTTCTTTAGCCTCTATTTCTTCCCCGGGGGCGAGACGGCGCGGGGAGGGCGACCCCCGGTGCCGCTCTCGGCTCCCCATCCGCCCCAGGCTCGGCTCAGGGCTGCGCACCGCCCCGGGAAAAGCGGCTGCGTCCCCGGAGGACCCCAACGAGTGCCGGTGCGGCCGGGGAGAAAGCGGCG
>VUYV01000157.1:132588-266219 GCA_008711295.1 Anarhynchus alexandrinus | reverse complement strand
CCCCCCCCTCCCCCTTTCCCCCCCCCCGTCCGCCGGTCCCGCCGAGGGAGCGCGGCCGCTCCGCCCTGAAAACTGCTGCTCCGAGGGGGAACGCGGGGGACCCCTTCCCTGCCACCGCGGAGCCCCGTGGGTCGGGGAAGGGATGAGGGGCCGCTGGAAGAGCTGTTCTGGCTGCAGCGTTGTGCCTGGGAGAGGTCCCTCACGGCCACTTGGAGCTAAAAAGTTAAAATTCAATATTCTCAATTAAAAAGTTTAATTGAGAATAAAGATGTTGCTGTAACCACGCAGGGTGGATGGAGCTCTGTCAGTATGGGTCTACGTGGTCCCGAGCCCGCTTCCACCCGCGGCCAAGGGGCTGGTGGGTAAGAAGCGCAGCTTTGGCTCTAAGAGGAATCCCATGGGGGCCTTTGGCATTTCACCATCGCGCTGGGATAAATAAACCCCAGCAAAGTGAATTCTTATTAGAAGAATTGCATGGACTTGGAAAGCAACCCACTAAACCTAGTGTTTTTAAAGGTTTCAGGATTTCGGCTGAGATAATATCATCCAGAGGTTAGCATATAGATCTAAAAATCACGTTTCTGTGAGTACAATCTAAATTTCTTCATCTCCTTGAGAGTTCCTGGCAGTGAGTCAATTAAATCTCTGTCTTAAACATGTTTGAACTGCAGAGTTTTCTTCCTCTTGGTAGAGTGGACTTGGTACAAATTCTGGTCCCATTGCCAGGAGTGTGGATTTACACCCTGGTTTTACCAGAACCTGAATTTGACCCTTTGTTTAGAAACAGTTTCCTTCAGGTCACACAAAAATGCATAAGATTACAACAAAGAAATATTACATTAGATGCCAATCCTACCTTGTTTTTAATAAAACTCTCAGGGTCTCCTCATATGTGATTGCAGGTAAATTTAGTTGCAAAAAAAAAAAAAAAAGATGTGGGGTTTTTCCTACTGGTTTTACAGGGAGAAGGAAAAAGGGTGAAGTATTAAAGATTCATTCATACTTCTTCGATTAAGAAGATGTTTCCAAAACTTTTGACTCCAGAAGATTCTCCCAGCTTAAAATACAAGAAGATGATATGCTTCCTGTACTGTTCAACATCTTTGTCGGTGACATGGACAGTGGGGTCAAGTGCACCCTCTGCAAGTTTGCCGATGACTCCAAGCTGTTTGGCAAGGTAGACACGCTGGAGGGGAGGGATGCCATCCAGAGGGACCTGGACAGGCTGGAGAGGTGGGCCCAAGCCAACCTCATGAAGTTCAACAAGGCCAAGTGCAAGGTCCTACATCTGGGTCGGGGCAATCCCAAGCACAAATACAGGCTCGAGGGGGAATGGCTGGAAAGCAGCACTGAGGAGAAGGACCTGGGTGTGCTGATTGACGAGAAGCTCAACATGAGCCAGCAATGTGCACTCACAGCACAGAAGGCCAACCACATCCTGGGCTGCATCAAAAGAAGTGTGGCCAGAAGGTCAAGGGAGGTGATTCTGCCCCTCTACTCCACTCTTGTGAGACTCCGCCTGGAATATTGCATCCAGCTCTAGAGTCTCCAACATAAGAAGGACATGCACCTGCTGGAGCGTGTCCAGAGGAGAGCCACGAGGATGATCCGAGGGCTGGAGCACCTCTCCTATGAGGAGAGGCTGAAAGAGTTGGGGCTGTTCAGCCTGGAGAAGAGAAGGCTCCGGGGAGATCTTATTGCGGCCTTCCAGTACCTAAAGGGGGCCTACAGGAGAGCTGGGGAAGGACTTTTTGCTAGGACATGTAGGCATAGGACGAGAGGGAATGCTTTTAAACTGGAAGAGGGCAGGTTTAGATTGAACATTAGGAAGAAATTTTTCACTTTGAGGGTGGAAAGGCACTGGAACAGGTTGCCCAGAGAGGTTGTTGAGTCCCCATCCCTGGAGGTGTTCGAGGCCAGGCTGGACGTGGCCTTGGGCAACCTGGTCTAGTGGGAATTGTCCCTGCCTATGGCAAGGGGGTTGGAACTCGATGATCTTCAAGGTCCTTTCCAACTCTAAACCATTCTATGATTTGAAACACGCTAGAATTGTGCAAGGCTTTATCCCAGGCTTTTTGCCCTTTTCTGAGCTTGTTCACCTGTGAGAGGGTACGTACAGCCTCACCAGCCTGTCACTACCCTTCCTGTGCTTGCGAGTTGGTAGCAGTAGTCTAGGAGGACACCTGCTCCAACAGTGCAAATAATTGGCATGAGCTCTTCTGTAAAAAGCTGCAAAACCCCCCTCTCCAAAACCTGGAATACAGACAAACAAATGTGGCTGTGCTGTTTCCAGTAAACTTCCTTCTTTAAAGGCGCCTTTGTTCCAAAGCCTGATTTTTATGAAGAGTTCAGCGCATTATTCACAGCTTAGTGCCTGTTCCATCTGATGTTGCAAACTTTACTGAAGGGATTGGTAAGAAATGAAAATTTTGTGGAGTCAAAACCTCTTTAAGTCAAACTCACATTGTCTCTCTCTCTCTCACACACACACGCACAGAGTGTCCCAACTTTTCAACAACAGATCCATAACCTTAGCTATGGTTGTATTGGACCTAGGAAACCGTATGAACCACACAACACATCGGTGTGCGTGACGATAGGTTTCAGGTCAAATACAGAGGGAAATTAAAGCCATATATCAGAAATCTCAGCCTACTGCACAGCTACCAAGGCTTCTTTCACATCCAAAGCATCATACACAGCCTTGAGAATAATTCCTTGCCTGTCTCTCTGACATGCATTACAGGAGCTGAACGCTGCATAAATGAATGGTGTTACTCAGGAAACTCCGCTAACAGGTTCTCTGCTGTGCAAAGCATGTAAGGATCATAAAGCTCTATTCACTAACTGGGTATGTCATCCATTAATAGAAGAGGTGAAACTTCAGGTGTGACAAAGACATATTGATAACAGCCAGACAGTAAGGTAAGGGTGACTGTGCTAGTTCAGAGTACTGAGAGTTTGTCAAGCCCACATCATCTCAGGTATAACCTTCACAACCCATACTTGGTTCCTCTGAATAGCGTTTGTAAGAACGTTTCCAGAACAAAGAGCTGGAAACTTGCCTCAGCATCACTGCACAAGGCTGCACCTAGTGATTACACACAATGTTAAGCATGAAATTGATACTGATTTTTGCTGCATTGTACTCTGTCAGACAGAAGTAACCCAGGGCTAGTTTTTATGCCTTTTTTTTTCCAACCCTAAATTAGTCAATATGTATGTTTTTATAGATAATACATCTAACCAGACTGTTGCAAATTTGTTTCTTTCAATAGCTCTAAGTAATTCTGTGGAGAATTTTACTTAAATCTAGTACTTCAGAAATGTCCCCCTGCTCTGGTTATTAAGTAAATTCAGGGCTCTTGAGGTTTCTGTACTAGTTTAATCGGGATCTAGTCTGGTCTTGTTTACTCCATTCTAACAGTATTGGTGTGTATACAGGGCAAGCCTTAGATAAAATGCTGTTGTTCAAATTAATCGGTATAGCTTTCAGTTTTCCAAGTAGGGGTGCTTCATCAAGCTGGTCAAGTAATGCTCTCCCATCTGACCAGACATGAAGAGGGTTCCTCTGCCCACAGAAAGCTGTAACACGGAGAGCAACTTGGGGACAAAAGCAGTTAACAGAAAACTTGTAGAATGCCCTTCTAAAGAGAAAAAAATGTCGCTGGGAAGGCTGCTAGAGAAAATGAACATCTTTGCTCCGTGATTCACCTGGAGCTCAGCTTGGAGCTGACGTCTCGGTAAAGAAAATTGAGGTTGCTGTTACAAGAAGCCTTTATTTGTTCTCGCTGGGCATGCAGCTTCCTGTAAAAATGTCTAAGGGTGGCGAGGGTTTAGAGCGTATTCTCTGCTCTCATACAGGTTTCTGTAAAAGTGCTTCAGGGTTGCCAGATATCTTTCTGTAGGTTGAATTCATTGATGACTGAATGGCTTCTGTAAAATACTCAAAAAACCTAATCAGAACATGACCTGGTTTGTTGCCAAATGCAGCTGTTTTCCATTCATCCTTTGCTGTTGTGGTGGTGACTTTTGCTGCCTTTAGACCGTCTTAGTCTCTTTTTCTTTGGCTAAAGAAACGCTTTGAGCAAGTCACAGGCTCAGGATTTAATCCTGGGAAATTGATGATGATTTGTATTCTGCAAGATAACTTCTCACCAAAAAGTAGGGGGCTTTCAGCATAATCTTCTTCAGGAAAACTGACAGTTTGGAATTGTAGCTGCTCATAGTCAAAACATGATTGCCTGCCAGGTTTTGTAAAGAATTGCTCTAGTCATTAGAGTTGCAAAATAGCAATATAAGCAAAAAAAGAAGGTCAAGCGTTTTTATCAAATAAATTCCTCATGCAGGATCAGGGTTAAAGCGCTGCTAAAAAAAGGAGGCCTGTTTATTTGTAGAGGATTCAGCTGTCTTGTTAAATAGCACATAAACCATCTACACAGATACCAACAGTTGTCTCCTGTGATCTGTTTCCAAGTTCAAAGCATCTGTACTGCTCCCTTCCGCAGACACTATTTAGTAAGTAAGGGTGAGTTTGATAGCCCTTCCCAGAGAGCCACAAGACTTAGGTCCCAACCTTTGAAATCACAGCTATGGGAACCAAGTATGGGAGAAAGCCTGTGTGCTGAGTGAGAGACTGCTGAAAGCGGGGGACACCAGGGAGGCAAGCAGATGCCCTGTCCATTTACCATCCCCGGGAAGGAAATATCACCTGAAGGCAGGCAGGAGGACATCTGGAACTCAACGCAGCCTCCTAAAAAAAAAAGGCCTTGTTTACAACCTGTATTGGTCTAGCTTTTTGGCTACCAGAGCAAAACTAAGAGGAGAATTGCCCCCAGACCACACTCAGAACAGATTACAAGTCTGAATTCAGGGTTCTGAAAAGGCTGTATTACAAGACCAAGAAAGAAGTAAGACCGAGGACAAGCTCCCATTCTGGACAACATGAAATTAAGAAACCTGCCGTGGGAGACAGGTCTTCATGATTAGCCCTCAGGATTTGGTTTGCAAAAGCACACTTCATTGTCTGCAAATGTCTAAGAGTGGCCAGGAAACACAGAGCCTTAAGGTTTTGCTCCAAGTTTTCCTTTGGTTGTTAACTGAACCCACATCCAGATCCACATTCTGGTGTTTTTACACATCGGAAATTGTACGTGACCACCCCTGTCTTACTGCGTTTCTCTCTTTCCGTAACTGGAGGTTGAGTGTGATATTGAAAGCGGTACCACAGAGCAGCCTACACGGCTAAATGTCACGAGAAGAAGCGGCATGTTGCCCTTCTTCTCCTTCATTGCAGCCTTGCTGACCTGGCTGATAGCGATCAGGGCCTTTGGGAGTCAGAGAGTTCAACCATTCTCTTGCAGAAATGTTAACACAGCAGCTTCCCAGCCTGTCCGGATTTCAAGTAGCGAAGGAGACGGGCATTTGGAGGGACGAAGGGCTTTTGCATGTTTATAACCTTGTGGAAGGAATGTACCAAAAACCACGGTGAAAGCTTCTGCCTTTCCCTGTTGCGTCACGTTGTTCAGATTTTCAGCCCATCCAAGGCACAATAAAATCTGTCTGAGGCAGTTTAACTATAGCCTCAGCCAGCAATCTCTCATTTAATCTGAAGGATTAAATAAATTGGTGCATAAATCCATGGATTCATTCAATGCTGACGTTGGCAGAAAATGGAAAATTTAGAACTGAGCTTCCTCATGTTGCATCTACCTTGTGAAAAGGAATAATCTCACACTTTCCAGACCTGAAAGAGGTTTAATATACATTTTGCATTTCTACAGATACGGCATCAGTGTTTTTGCTTTAAGCACATAATCAGTAGTCATATCTCTCAGTTCACTTATTTCACAGAACTTGATGGCTCTCATTTGATGATCTTTAGTATGCCTTGAGCCAGTTTTTAAATTACTCCTATCTGAGTTTCGTTCCATACGTAACCTACTGTTTATATCATTGTGTTAACACCTACCTTATGCTTCCCTATGCCTTTTATGAGTTTTGATTCATCTAGGGGCAATTTAATAATGATTTTTATTTTCTCTCTCAGTTAACATACACTAAGCCAAACCAAAGGAAAATTTGTGGCAAGTTTGGTTGCAAGACCAATCTGTAAAAATGAAGTGAAATGAACACTTAGGGTTATTCATGTGATTTCTTCTTAGAAAACACTTAACATAGTGAGATGTGACTCTCTTACAAAAAAATTTAAGTCTAGTAAAAAATCTCTTCAGGCATTGAAAGTAGTCGGAAGGAATACAGACAATCTATGCACGACAATTTTTTTCTGAGGGATTTAACTGCAACTGACAATGACACTATCAACTGATTCTAGGAAATGGTCCAAAATATTTGTGTAAAAGCTAGTCATTGTACAAAATTGCTGTGTTTATCCCGGACCTATGCCAAGAACCGAATGCGTACTGTATTTGAGAATACGCTGGCAGAGTGTTACTGCTTCATAATTCTAATTGAAAGACAGAGCCACTTAACATTTACAGAATAAAGGGCATAATGCTTCTGATTATGAAAAAATTTATTTTAGTAGCTATCCTTAAGTAACACATTCTGAAGCATTTTAAAATTTTGGTTTTGAAACAGTGTATGTCCGTATTCTTATGGTGATTGTTTTGAAGACTCTGCTGATACGGAATATTGGTAATTGATACAGAATACTGATGCAAGCAATAATGTAAAGAAAATGCCATGCAAATAACCCGTACTGAAAATACTGTGGCAGCTGCATTCTCACAAGCTTGGTAGTTCAGGGTGCTAACACCATAGTCATTTTATCGCTGCTTTACTGAGAAGTAGGATCCAGTCTTTCTAACAGACTGGAGGAGGTCCAAATGCCAGATAGTTCTATGGATGCTTATGGGACATTCATTGTTCCAATTTCTATGGCACTATCCTCTGTGAGACTGCCCTCTCAGCCTAAAGCCCAATCCTCTCTGGAACAGAGCTAGCTAAAAAAGTTTTAATCAAAATGCGTTTTCATTAGAATGCCACTTTGTCAAAACTGCAGTTTTTCATAGGCGTCTGTGTAATGGCTTTAGGAAAAACCTTTTTTTCATTCCAGCACATATTGCTGGTCAAAATTTAAAAGATTGAGGGAGATGGAAAGAGGTCTTAATATGCCCAAGGGTAATTTTTTTATCATTTCCATATTGTAGGCAGAATTTTCTGATGCTACTTTATAGGCACGGTGCTTTGTGTCGCTGCCTGAGGAAACCTCTAGGGAGGAACAGGGTGTGCAGTCCAACTATCTCAGTAGAGCTCACACTTGATGTTATCCAGGTTTTGCTCGTGGTGATCATTGTGCCTCCTAATGGGTCTGCAAAAGAAAAGGGCTCCAATCCCTGACTGCCCCAGCTCTACACAAAACTTTCATAATTGTAAGGACTGGCACAGGCTTCTTCAAATCCAAATATAATGTGCAATGTATAAGCTGTTCTGGTCCTTGCAGCTGTGTGATAAATTCCTTGAATGGATGAGACCTGGCAATACAAAGTGTATTTCATCACTGCCTTAACATACAAGTTTAGGATCCCAAAGGCTGCTGACGCATTGCAGTCTTTAACCCGAGCTGTGGCATGCAGCGCGTTCAACATGCAGAAGCAGCAAAGAGCACATTCCCTACCTGCTTCCAGTGTGTCTTCTCTTATCACATCTGCTGTCCCTGTCCGAGCCAGCAACAAGCTGGCAACGCAGACAGCGCAGGGTCTCCTCTGCTCGGGCCTCTCCAGAGATCAAACAAAATAAATAGTGGTATTGAGGAGGGCAGAGAAGGATCAGACATTGAAAGTCAGAGAGAAGAAAGCTGAAATAGAGGGCAGGGAGGTAGATGGATGTCAGAGCAGAGTCTGTAGGATAACGCATGAGAATGTGAAAGGAAAATCCAAACAGGGAGATGAGAGGCAGCCCTGTGTCTCAGGCACGGGCGCAGCGGCGATACCCTGGTGCCTGGACCTTAGTTTCGCACACTGCTGAAGATTTGGGGGCTGAAGAAGACCGGAAGAAGCAGAGGGGAAGAGGGGGAATGATTAATGGCATTTAGATACTGCATTGGGTATCTTGGCTGCTGATTTCCTTGAGTTTTTTAAACACCTGTGGGTGGAGAATGGTACTTAGCGGCCCTAGCCTATACAAATACAGCAAGACTTTTGTGTAGGTATGCAAATTGCTGTAAGTTAAATTGTATCATGGCAAGTACTTAGACTGGGAGAAATTCCTGATGTTAATTACTGCAGCTTCAGGGCCCTTTGAGGTCTTCTCGCTTTATACTTTAAAGTAGTACAGTTTATCATTTTCACTCCAAACAAGTTGTCTACCTGACAGTTTTAAGCAGTCTCTCTTTGCACTTCCCTCATCATCATATTTAGCAGCTCTATATCGTATAATGTTTTATTTGTTCCTTTTATGACTAGAGGAAAATTTGCGTGCTTCTAGGATAAAGAAGGATAATAAAGCAATAAATTTTAAGGGACAGGGGGTACTAATGAACCGACTAGCATGGCAAGAGAGGAAAAGCACTCCCATGAGATATAGCCAAGCTATGAGACAAAGTATATAATTTCATGTCCAGTGAATAAACATTTTTTAATGGTTTCTTGGTAAGTTTTGCCATTACGTTGCTTATGCTTAATTTGCCAATAGCAGGGCTAGTAAACCATGTGAAATGTCTTGTTTGGACTACAGAAAATAGATTTTATGATTTTATTTCTCTGCCAGCTGTACAGGGAGGAACATAGGTGATAGTAGTAGTGTAGCTAAATCCAGATCGCATACAGATAGGGCAGAGGAGTAAAGAGAATTTGTAACTGAATTCTGGAGTTAGAAGCCAGCACATGGAGATTTCCTGAAATTTTCTTAGGCTTCTAGGAGGATTTATATATGAATCTTTTATAAAGGAAAGGAGAAAAAACTTTTAATTGCAGTTGTCCAAAACTAAAAATGAAATCTTCCTAGAACTGATCCTTATGGAAGGCTTCCATCAATGTTTGCTCCCAGCGGCCTCTTGTGAATGCCTGTATCATTTACTGAAGAGCAAATTGCACTATTTCATACTGGTTGTGATTTTCTCTGAATCTTTTCTAACTGGTATGGAAATCACTGTGTTACATACTTCATCTAGGGAAGCCCTGGGAATTACCAGGAGAGTATGTGTAAGGAAGAGTGTAGCTCGTGTACAAATATAATAGCAATGTCATGCAGAACAAGCCTTCAAACATTGCACTAGTTAATTTCAAGACATTACAACTGCAGGAATGGCAGTAAAATATGTGATCTAAACCCACGCTTGTGCTCAAGTTCTTTGAGAGGTCAGAGCTTGAATAAATTGAATATGAAATATGAAAGAAAAATCTTTAACATTATGGACTTCAAGTTTAAATCAGCTGCTGTTGCTTTATTTCAGTCCTTCCTGTCTTCTGTCTACAACGTTGCAATAGAGCCTTGTATTTGATTTTTAACACTTATGCCCCTACTCGTGAGAATCCTGATTTTCTCTACTTCTTTCACCCTGAATAATATGGGTCATCACTATCTTATTATCTCAAGTGAGTTCAAGGAAATGCTTGTCCCTGTTTTGAACAAGTCAGCATCCTTCATCTCTTTCTGCCACCGTCACCACCACCATTATGAGATGAGATCCAGTTAAGGAGACATGACCTGATCTTCCCCGGGAGGCTGAGTCTGTTATTTCGAGGGGTAAGCGTGTCCCTACAGCTGTCACAGAACACACCTCTTCTCTTGCCTACTGATAGTAAAGTAATCAAACTGCTTATTACATTAGTACTTTCAATCAATATTTATAATGTATTTCTGGTTAAAATTCACATTGATTTGTACTGATATTATTTATTAATTCCTTGAATTGATTAAGATGAATAGAATGCCATTTTCAGTTCCTGGACTTGAAGCCTTGAATAACGCTTTGAAATTACCAGATCTAAATCTGGCAAACTAAAGAACTAAGAGCTGGTAATGCAAGAGGTACACATGAATTTACGTGGCAATTCTAGAAAAAGGTTTGATCAGCCAACTCACAAATTATTCAGTATATGCAACAGGTTCGGGAATAAAAAAGGCAAGGGGAGCATAATCCCATTGTTTAGGAAGCCTCCCAAGGCTTATGTGACAGTGTAGTGCTGTTTCAGTCACCAATGAGACCCTAAAATACTAACTGAAGTCCTCGGAAAATATTTTTTACCTCTGCCAGCACTTTTGGAATAGTGTCACAGTAGAATAGTAAACAGCATTAAGGGAATGTGATACAGTTGTGATAGGATTCTGATTTCCTGAAACAATAGGCTGAAAGATGATCCAGGCAGCTGCTTCTAGTCCCATAGACGGCGTCCCCAACACACCTTATGTTGACAGCTCTAAGATGTATTTAAACGTGACGATGCTGCTTAGGCTTAATGGATTTGGATACCATCCATAGTATTAAACTAGTCCAGATTAGAAATTCTAGGAATTAACATACGTAGCTGTCAGTGGTTGCTAGAGATGTGACAGGCAACAGAAGTATATGAGTCATGTAAAGAAATTAATCACCAGTGATTCTGGACAAAACATTGCTCACATACTTTGGATACAAGAAATCCTGGAAGACACTACCTGAAATACTAAGAAATCTTCATCTCAATTCCTCCTCATCCTGAAGGACTGTCCACAATCAATCTTAAAATATGACACAGCTTTTCATGGTCCATCATGCCATCTACTCCTCATCCTCATATGACATTTGATAATCAAGTGCACTCAATGTTTAGAGCACCCTGCCCACATTAGCACCCAAATTGTTTGCAACTTGGGTGTTGCCTACAGCAAATTCATGTTTGTCATTATTACATTGCAAGATAGAGATTTAAGTAGCTACATCAGCTATGTGCAACACTAAAGAGTACTGCTGAAGTTCTGAAAAGGAGTACATAGTAAAGTTTGGGAGAATCTTCCTTTAGCAAGGAACTGGGACCTTTTTGTTACAGTATTCTGCGGTTCGATATCAGACTCACTTATTTGGAAATGTAAGCTCTTGGCATTCTCCCAGATCTACATTTCTACTGTCTTGTGCTAAAATATTCTGATGCTTGGACATTATAATAACTTGCATTTGCATTATTTTTGATTGCTTAGTTTATTCCTATTAATTCAAAAAAGTTTTAGCTTTGTATTATACTAGGACAGGCTATGTATTGAGAAGGTAACTTTTCCTTTTCCCATAAAACCATTGATATATAAAGACTTGAAAATTTTTCTTTTATGACACATTTTGCCGCTTCTCTCCATATCACACTCTTTTATGATTTGTTTAGAAAATATATTAGTAGAGAACATTTGCTTTATAAAAATATGTAAGAGAGATCATCATTTGCAAATTGAATGCAACCTGCAAATAGTAGGCTGTAAATCAGTTACTTTTGTTCTTGAGGCATATCTTGCTCTTTTTCTGGTTTGGTTTTGTTTGTTTGTTTGTTTGTTTTTTGTTGGTTTTTTTTAAGATAATATCAGCTTCTTATGTCAAGAAAATATGATGGGGAATGGAAAGACTTTTTTAGGAAAGTCTTTGGATTTTATAAGACTATAGGAAAAAGTTTTTACCAAACTCAAAGAGATGAGAGCCAGAGCCACATTTTCAAAGGCTTTAAAAATTTGGAGCAGCTACTCAAATTTAAAACTCTGAGATCTTGATTACTAATGAAATGTTATTGCGAAGCTGCTATACTTTCTGAAGAATCTAGAAGTGTTTGGACTTACTTGAACCAGAATTTTAAGTTTCAATAATTTCCAGAACTGTAGAAGACTGGTATAGGGAAAATGCTAAGCTTAAAACATCCTAAGAATTTCCTGTTGCAAGGATAAAGGCAGTATAACCATTAACTTGAGGGAAAATTACAAGTCTGGTGAATATATAGTAACAGACTGCATATTCATGAGCTTCCCATGGAGGTATTGAACTACTGAAAGAAGGACAAAAAGGACAAAAAGGGACTTTTTAAAATCAAGCCAAGCTATATGAACAATATAAGCTTTCAATTCCCAAAATACCGCGAGAAGAGAAGGTACAGAAACTCTAGAGCTAAAAAAGTGATTCTTCATTACACTTTCTCCTCTTTACTCAACCTGTTTCTACAAGGAAGTCAGGAAAAGAGAGGACAACTATGGAATGTCAAGATGAGGCAAATACCTAAGCTGGCGTTATTTCTTCAGCTCAGAGGCATCAGTTAGACTGCAACATACCAGATGAGTTTGCAAAACACAGTACAGCTATTAAGTTAAAGAACTCCCTTTAATAATTGCAGTATGATGTAAAAGATGCCACTTTAATTTGAGCATGAATAGCAATGCCCATTAACAAAATTATATTTTGAAAGCTGACATGAACTAATCTCAGCAGAAATTCTTAGCAACTATTAGTTTGCTGAATAAGCTCTTTGAATGTCTCCTTTGGAGTGTCTGCCTTGCACAGTTCTGCAGTTGTTTTGAAGAACACCAGTTACAACTAGCAAAGTGACAGACATGTGCATGAATAGGCGTTCAGAGAGGTCATTAAGATTTGGTCTGCTCTTTCTTGCTTCTCTGGATGCTGCTCCTGCATGTGCTTTGAATAGAATTACTCTGTGCTGCGTTAACACATCCTCACCTGCCTGGCAGCCTTAATACAATTCCTATTGAAATCCACAGAGAAGAACTCCAGGTAAATTCAGAATGTGCAGTAAGGACTGGTTTAGTCTTCATAAATTTTAGCTTCTTTGATTGCACTGTAGATGTTCTCTCAAGATGATAGATAGCCAAATTAATATTGGCTTGTAGATTAATTAAGCAACACAGCCCTTCATGGCATTATTATGCATTTTTCTTTTGTGCAGTTCAGTTCATCAATATGCAAGAAGTTTGATTTTGAAGTGCATCATGGAAAAACATTGCCTGATTGCTCCGCATGAAGAGGAAAATTCTCTCTTAGGTATCCGTTACCAGGTTCGCTTAGTAACAAAAGCACTTTTCTGAAAGGATTTGGTTTATCTGCAGAATGAGGCTATTTCTTCTGTATTGAGAATAAACATAAACAAAAATTATGTTGGACCATACAGATCTCTTTAGACTTTCTGGAACCAAATGATAAGACAATCCCCAAGGAACTGTCGTGCATATTGCACGTTGAAGTGAAATAAGCAGATATGCCGGGCAATAGGAAGAAACAGAATGGTTTTTAATATCAGTTAAAGTCTTGGTGGTTTTGTTTCACTTCTTAGAATGTGAATTGAATTTTTTGTAAGTGCGTTGGGATCTATGGATACAAAGTGAGCGTTTGCATAATGGGTGATTGCACAAGATACGAAGGTAGGCAGACTGAGCCATGCCATGTATGTACTATATCTAACATTTGCCAAGGAACATCGCAGATTTTCTTGTGACACAGTGACCACATCCAAATGTTTTGTGTGAGAACTCTGACGGAAATTAATTTCCTCAAAAAAAAATTAATAAATTTGTACAACCATTCAAAAAAAATAATGCATACTTCATTTTCCTTTTGCTTCTCTTGCATAGATTTTCTGTCTTTTTTGTTTTGAAAAAAAAACAAAACATACAAGGACTTGGAGCAATTTGTAAGTGCATTGCAGATGCCACAGGAGCAGCCTCCCTGTGTGCCTGCATTTTGCAGGAGAATATGTAGAATAGACCAAGAGTTTTGAATTGTTATCTGTTGTTCATCATTTGTGCCCTGATTCAAGAAGGCAGTGGCACAGGTTTCTAAATGCTCCTGTAGAACAGAGATGCTTCCCCAGGTTAGGAACTCTGATAACCAACGCCTACATAAGTGCTGTTTATTTTCTAAACCAACACCATGCAGTAGATAAGGAGCACTGGAGAGATGAAATGCACTTACAGAGATGTGAACTATTTGCCAGGATGACACATGCCTAGCATTTTGGGGACCGAAGCAAATTTAGAAATATAATGTCCTAATTCCTTTCTTGTGCCTCGTTAACTCAAATGCCACTTATATAAGCATGTGAAACCTGTCCTTCTTGTAATGCACAGTTTGCAGAATCCAAGGTTTGATTTACAAATAAAAAATGCATAGATTTTGTAGGTATGAGAATATATTCTATTCAGGCATGGGACTTCCTGAATAAACTCAGTCTGGAGACAGTGTATAACAGCGGATTTGACAGAAGAGAGTTTCTCTTTAAAGACTCCAAATCTGAAGCCCAATTATGACATTAAGGGGCAATATGCAAGTATTTCACTGTTGATCACTTTAATAAGGGATAACAAGCTGTTTCTGGTGAAATCCATTTTAGAGAGGGAATGAACAGTACTGCAGCAAAGGAAATGTAGGAGTGACGGAAGAGGAGACAAGAAACAGGCAAGAGGGAGGCAAAGAGCATAGGGGAAATGAGGGAAGATCAAACACAAATAGAGGACATTGCCGATAATGATGACCTTGTTGTGGTTTTGTAGCTTTAATGACTAAAAGATAGAGAAGAGGCAAGTTTTGTAAGTGATATCATTACTAATGATTTGTATCAGTTGGCTTAATAAATTATATTACCTGCCTACCAATGTGGCTTCTTGTACTGACAACCTCCGGAGGTAGCTGGAAGTTTTCCGTCAGAAAGTTTGGCTGGCTTGGGTTTTTGTCTGTTTGCTTTTGTTTGTTGAGAGTGTATTATGAAAATGTTAATCTCATTTTTTTTTTCATGATTTTGTGAAAATCCTTAAACTTAAACCCCTCAAACTTTTCATTTTCCTGCAAAAAACTTAATGCTGATAGCAGCAAAAAATCACTGAAAATTAACACCCCCTTTTGCTGACTAATTCTAATACATATAATTTTCCGTTGAGTGTCATTGAACATGACAATATTTATCAAGTAAAAAGTTTAAAATATCAGCAACTAACTTCACTGAATCAAGAGAGGTCATTATTTACCCCAAAGAACTACCCTGGCTCACAACAACTTCTCTTTTTATAGCCTAACTGCTGTACTAATTTGTGACTATTTCCTACCACCACCTCAGAAGACAAAAAGGCATAGAGGAAGGGGAATCACACTACACATATCCTGAGAACCATGTGATGGGGGTCCCGCTGACAGGAGCAGCACTGCAGCTTTACAAAGTCTCTTACAGCAGCTACAGCAGATGAAGCAACAGCTGCTGGAAAGTATTTCAAACAGCAACCAGATGTGTGATGCTGTCTCCAGTGCATATAGGGAACAGACAGAGATGGGTGCATTCATCTCCCAAACAAGACTGATCCCATCAGGCTCCCCTACTTTGCTCAGGGTTACTCTAACAGCAGGAGGTTTCTTAGCACCTCTTCTCCAGTTGTGGCTGTGGATCTTCTAAGCCCCAGCTATCCTCCAACACTACTCAGGGGCAGAGTCAGCTTTATCTGGGCTTTGTAGAGCCTCTGATGCCCTGGAAAAGCAAGGAGGGAATGTCTGCATGTGATCTGGCATCCTGGAACAAGATGTGAATGATGTGGCAAGCTCAGGGTCCAGAGAAGAAAAGGCCCAGAAGTGGGCTTCCCTGGACCCCTATATTTCCACTGGGCATTTTGGCTCCCTTTTGCCTTGGGATATTAAAAGTCAATAAAGGTATCCTGTGTGCCTCCAGACACTCTCTTGGAGAGACTTGTCACCTCTGATATATGTCCTTACAAGAGCCCTCTAAAAAAGGGAGTTTGTGGAAAGTCACAGCATAATTAGATAGAGGCTTTCCTGGTGAGACATTGCAGAGGGCAAGAAGATGACAGTCCCATGCTGGTTCATCCTCCAGGCACACTTTTCCTGAGCAGAGCTCACGGGGCTGTATCTCAGGCATGTGGGGCCGCCCACACAGTAGCCCTCCAGCAAGACAGAGAGCATAACTGGGGAAGGGAAGAGGGCCAGGAACTTCTTCAGGAGCTCTTTGGATGTCCTTTCCTGCTTGACCGTTTCCACCTCTCAGAGGAAGGGTGTCCCCACAGCAAGAGGTGGTTGAACCCTCCTACCAGCCCGCAGGCCAGCACCACTGCCCTCACATGCCTTGTCCCAACAAGGGAGAGGGACCCACTGACCAAAGTAGGCCCCCACCCTCCTTTTTTTTTGTGATGAAGTGAGTCTGGAGTACTCTGTTCTTGTTTTGCAGCCCTTCTCTTTTGCTGCTTTCCCTCAGCTGAAACTGCTGTGCAGAGAACATGCAAAATTGTTGGTTGCTGTGGTAGAGCCTTTGAGGTAGGAGGAGCTGCAGAGGTGGCTGCAGCTGTAATCAGGAGGTGCAATGTGGGGATGGCAGAGATGCAGAGTTCAAAGGATCCTGGGGGGCCATCAAGGCACAAAGTAACTCAGCAAGCTGGTGATGACAGTAGCCCAAGCAAATCATGTCTTGCACGGAGGGGACAGGAAATATTTTGTGGGATTGCTTTTGCTTTGTAGTTCAGAGAGGCACCACAGAAAGTGAGCAAATAGTAGGGGGGAGAAATTGCTGGAAGCAGATGGGGAGTTAAAAGTGTGGTGGAAAAGAAGGGAACATGGTGGGTAGCAAGAAACTGCCTGTCAGAAGTGCAGCAGAAATAGGACACAGCAGGGTGAGGAGAGGTTGGTGTTGCACACATCAGGAATACAGACCAATGGAGAGAAAATAGATGTTTCCTGGCTGTTCATAAGGTAAGGCATAAAGGATGTTGTGACCTCAGTTGCAGTGTTTGCTAGGGCTGTGGTGG
Source organism: Anarhynchus alexandrinus (assembly GCA_008711295.1). Taxonomy (NCBI): domain Eukaryota; kingdom Metazoa; phylum Chordata; class Aves; order Charadriiformes; family Charadriidae; genus Anarhynchus; species Anarhynchus alexandrinus. The sequence goes on along the minus strand of VUYV01000157.1, from coordinate 249,500 downwards.
TAACATGTGGCTTCATGTACTTCTTGGTGGTGTCTGTTGCTGAGACAAGGGAGGAAAGCGAGGCCAGAGTAGGCGTGCAGGGCCTGGAAGGCATTAGCTGTGTGTTCTGGTTTCAGCTGGGATAGAGTTAATTTTCTTTTCAGGGTGAGTTGAGCCAGTTTGCAGAGGTGAAAGACATCCAGCTGCCTTTAGATATTGCTGAACGAGAATCTCTGCACTGATTCATGGATGGTGGCAAATGCTCTGTGGGGATGGTTCCAGCAATGGAAGCAGAACAACTGGCAGCACAGAGGCAAACCCCTCTGGGCTGCCTCATTGTGGCAAGATATTGCTGCCCAGATAGAGAATTTGATTGCAAAAGTATGGCACGTAGATGCCCACGTACCCAAGAGTCGGGCCAGTGAAAAATATCAAAACAAGCAGCAGGTGGATCAAGCTGCTAAGTTTGGAGTTGCTCAGGTGGATCCAGACTGGCAACATAAGGGTGAATTATTTACAGGTCAGTGGGCCCATGTCACCTCAGGCCATCAAGGAAGAAACACAACATATGGATGGGCTCATGATTGAGGGGTGGACTTGACCATGGACACTATCGCACAGGTTATTCATGAATGTGAAATGCGCACTTTAATTAAGCAAGCTAAGCGGTTAAAACTGTTCTGGTATGGAGGATGATGGCTGAAATATAAATATGGGGAGGCCTGGCAGATTGATTATATCATACTCCCACAAACCCAGTAAGGAAAGCGCCATGTGCTTACAATGGTAGAAGCAACCACCGGATGGCTGGAAACATACCCTGTGCCCCATGCCACCACCCAGAACACTATCCTGGGCCTTGAAAAGCAAGTCTTATGGTGACATGGAACCCCAGAAAGAATTGAGTCAGACAACAGGACTCATTTCTGAAACAACCTCACAGACACTTGGGCCAAAGACCATGGCATTGAGTGGGTATATCACATCCCCTATCATGCACCAGTCTCCAGGAAGATCGAATCATACAATGGACTGCAAAAAACTACACTGAAAGCAATGGGTGGTGGGGCCTTAAAACATTGGAATACACATTTAGCAAAGGCCACCTGGTTAATTAACACTAGAGGATCTTCCAATCAAGGTGGCCCTGCCCAATGAGAAATTTTACGTACTGTGGAAGGGGATAAAGTCCCCATAGTGCACATGAAAAATATGTTAGGGAAACCACTCTGGGTTATTCCTGCCATGTGCAGAGGCAAACCCTTTGCTTTTGCTCAAGGACCTAAGTGCATTTGGTGGGTGATGCAAAAGGATGGGGAAATCTGATGTGTACCTCTAGGGGATTTGATTTTGCATGAGAACAGCCAATTAATTAAAGTGTATGTTAATTGCTAAATTACCACTATATGTCATCATTACTACGGTTGCTATATGCTATATCAATAGTATTACAGTAAGAATCAGCCAAATTAATGAAGGATGGGCTTTGATGAACTGAGCGAAGTGCAGTGGTGATTAGAACCAGAATTGGCTGCAGCAGCCGGCGCCTGGCAACTTTCTTGAGGTCAACATCCTCAACCCACAGACCATGGGCATGGACCGTGCCAGATAGCACCAGCTGTGAGCTCCAGATGCAGCATGCCACAATGCAACATCACACACACCATGTCTCCTGCCCTGAAAGACTGTTATGACAGATGGAGCCCAAAGTTATGGACTAAATGAACTCAATTGACATTTTAGAGGGAAGGCCTATAGACTAAGGGAATGATATCTGTGTGTGTATATACATATATCTATGTATATACACACCAAAGACAGGAAAAATTGTGGTGACTTACTGAAAAGTGTAAGACTTGGGCATGATGTAAATAGCATGGAGTAAAGGGTGGATACTGTCCTGGTTTCAGCTGGGATAGAGTTAATTTTCTTTCTAGTGGCTGCTATGTTTCAGATTTGGTATGAAAGGAATGTCAATAATGCATATTGTTTTAGCTGTTACTAGGTGATATTTATAGTATTCAAGAACTTTTTTCACCTTCCCATAGAAGCTGAGAAGGAGCAGAGACAGAACAACGGAATGGCCAATGGAATATTCCGTACCATAGGTGTCATGCTCAGTATATAAATGAGCGTTGGCCGGAGGTCAGGAATTCACAATCACTGCTACAGATGGTGCAAATTCACCAGTTTGCGAGGTGGTGAGAGTGACTTGTCTCATTATTATTATTGTTATTATTGCTATTTTCCTTTTCTGATATTGTTCTATTAAACTGTCTTTATCTCAAACCATGAGTTGGTTTTTTCCCTTTCCTTTCCCCTCCTTTTCTCCCTCTTCTTCCTGCCCTTCTCGGGGGGAAGAGGGGGAACTGCGTGAGCGGCTGTGTGGTCCTAGCTGCTTGCTGGGGTTGAACCATGATACTATGCTTCTACTGTGAGGTGCTTGCACCAGGTTGTTCAGGCATTAGCAGTATCTTGCGCAGTGACCACAGCATGTCTATTCCCCAGTGCCTGTGTCCAGCTTCCCAAATCTTCATTCCACTGAAACCCTGCAGGATGCAGCGTCCAAGTTCAATCTGAGTGTGACCTGGGCTCAGAAGTTTGTAGGACTCCTGCCAGGGTCGCTGCCAAGTAAACATATAGCTTGGGTGCAGCCACCTTCATTTGGGGGCAGCAATTTTCAGTACATAGATACACGCTAAGCTTCTGTTCTTCGCCATATGGTCAGAAATCGCTGTCAGGCTCCTTCTGGTTACTGTTATGGTTATAGACATAGTCCCCTTGCAGGCAACTGTGTTTATTTGGGAAAGAATCACACTCCGCTCCACCACCTGGCTGATATTAGCTCTTCTCAGCAGATCCCTGCATCGATCCACTTGTATATGGGCCTCCAAGCTCATTCTGCTGGCTCACAGCTTCTGTCACCACCTATGAAAAAGTATGGCCTTGAACTTCTCATCCCCTTTGTCCCTTCTTCAGGAGTTGCAAAGGGGTTAAAATAGCTTAGTGACCATGAACTCTGCTCTGTATCCCATTTGTGTCAGTGTAGAGTTTGGAGATAAGGTGACAGCAATGTATGTACGTATGGTCTTGCACTACTATAGCAGCAATCGAAGCAGAAAGCATTGTTTCACTTCAGACCACCCTTTCAGATCCTATGAAAAGCAAGGAAGAAGAGGGGGGGGTGGAAAAGGAGATACTTTGTGAATGGCAGGTGAAGGTCAAGTGCACATGCACACAACACTCACCCACACACTTTCTTTCAAGTTCTTGTCTCTTCTCTTCTGCTTGACACATTGATCATGGAAATTTGTGCAGGACTCAGCTCACAGGGAGCAGCTCTGCCGGATCAGAGAGAAAATACTTATGCCAAGAACACGACATTTTATCTCCTTCCTTTGCTGTTCAGGTAGGATTATGATAGCTTCACAGTTAGCATTGAAATAAGCTGAAATACTTCAAGCCAATGCTATTTAAATTAAAATTAATATTATCCTCCTGCACTGTGAAATAAAACAAGTATTTGTCAGTGCTCTAGGTAGAGAAGAGCTAAGATCAAATATGCCCTTTGTGTGTAGAAACCCCTTTCAACATCTATAAATATAGCAAAGTCAATGCTTGCCATGTCCCAAATTCTTACCCAGATTTCTTCTTTCAATTTCAACAGATTCACTGACACTCAAAATGCTTTGTTATAAAGATTGATAACTGCCACAGTAATGGGAGGCAGATCCATCCATTACCCAAATAACTTTGCAGACAAGCACTAAGTAATATTTTAATTCGCTTATCAGTATTCCTGGTCAACTTCCAGTTCTGCATGAGCACCCCCAACACCGGTTCCTACGGTTTGAGACACATCTGCAGTTTCTAGACTATTAACACTTACATACATTACTTACACGATTTTAAGCAAAGTTTCGTATTAATAACACCAGAAACATAATGGTTTGTTACTGAAATGCAGATTGTTTCACACATAAAAATTCTTACATTTTCTTCCACTAAAATAATCTTCCTCATTTCTCCTTCACTACCAGAAATGAGGTAACCTTCAGTTTTCTGCTATTAGTACATATTGGAAAAATTAAGGTCTCCCGCCTTGTATTTCCTTGGCCTATAACTCCTGGTTAAGCCACCCATTCCCCCTTCTGCCTCTTCTTCTGCTGTCAGGTAGGAGTAACTATTTTCCTGAACTGTTTTCTGGGGTCCAGGAAACAAATGATAAACAGAAGCTTAAAACCATCACTCGTGTGTTTGGAGATAGCGTGCACAAGGGCTGGCTCTCATACTCATCTCAAAGCAAAACAGGGCTTAAGCTGTGACTAGCACCATTACCAGTAGAAGAAATCTCCCAGCTTCAAATTTTAGGCACAAGACGTTTAAATCACAGAGCAAAGAGAACCTGCTGGAGGTCTCAGTAAAGAACATCTCACAAAATGTCAGAACTCCTGTGAGCCTCGGGACTTCTGCACCCTCAGGAGCCTCTCCAAAGGTGCGAAGTCTCTGTGCTGTGCTGAGGGGAAAGAGCTGGGTGATGTTTCTCCCCAGATAGTGTGAAGCACCAGGAGATCCTTCAGAGAAATTGCTCATGGGGTGGAAGAGCAATGGAGAAGAGTAAAAGGAGCAGTAAACCCACATGTTCTTTCAAATGCTCCTAACTTCTGTCTTGCAGAAACAATTGGGACTCAGATGCAATAACACTCCCTCATGTCACCTGGGGCTCTGCCTGTGGCCAGCCAAGGGTTCAGCAAATGTGTTACCTGTTTTGCCATTAGGGCTGACATGGAAGAAATATTTTCAGCTGATTTGGTTGGAGTCCAGGGTTCAGCCCTTGCTCATGCCTCTCACTTCCTTTGGTGAAATCCAGGTTTCACAGGTAGAGTTATCACCCGTAGCTCCAGAACCAACCTAGTCCAGTGAATGGGACTGTGTTCTCCCCTTTCCCCTCGCACATCTCCTCTTCTGCTTTCAGCAGATCTTGCACTAAAGTTTCTCTGTGTGATCAAAGGTGATAGAAGCATTTCCCAAGCTTTAAAAGAAACTCTAGAAACGCTGGACTGTTCCTGTCCTCATTCATCCAAGACTTTGTTAAAATATTCAGTTCACACTGTGTTCAGTATTGGTGCCTGTCAGACCTGAAGGTTCTGCTTGTTTATCCAGATATCAAAAGAACAAATTAGAACAGCATGGGCACTTGTACTATACTGCTGCCTTGCAGTACTTCTAGTTTCCTTTCACTTATGTAGGAAACTTGTTTGAATTTTATGTACCCTTTCCACTTCATAACACCACAAACTCGCAGAGGTTTCTCATACCCTTCAGTAAACCTGCACCATCCTTTCAAACTCTGCAGTAGATTACAATTAGTTTTCATATTTGCATCGGAATATTTGAGAACAGTGTACTTGCAGCTTCCGAGAAATAAGTGAGGCACTAAACCCACTTTGCTTCCACACAGCCTTCAAACCAGAGGACAATACATATTCTAAACACTTTCTTTGCAGACGGTAAATCTGATGCCCCATTTCTGGTATGAAGGACAATTTTTGTGTCTAAAGTAAAACATAGCTGAATGCTCTAAATTTTGCCGGTATAGAATGACTCAAGAGAAAAGTATGTTGTTGTTCCAAAGCTGATGGTGCTGATGTGGGAGTTCAGAAAGGTGGCTGAGAAAATTATGAGAACTGGTCATTAGAAGAAACAATTATATCTTTCTTCCGAGAGACTTTCCTGCTTGAATTTGACCTGACATTTCAGAGGAACGGATCTGCCCAGATACCTGCCTGTACTGAGCTGGCAGTGGCAGAAACAAAACCAGCACATCACAGCTGAATTTCTCAAGCTGTGTATGTGTGTTATAGAGTGGTTTAAAAAGTTCACAAGACAGCACTTTTCTATCAGGGCAAGTGTGCACAACACACCGCAAATTACAGCAGATTTCTGCACTCAGGGCTAAAAAAGGAAGACCATTTTGCCATGATATGACATAACGTGAACCTAAGCAAGAAGTTACATTATTATGCCAGGTAGTACTGCCTTGACTTTGCTGGGGGTGCAATTATACACATGGTCTTCTGTTCTGACACAAGGAAAGTAAGCAAGCAAGGTAAGTGTTTATATCATTACTCACTTCTGACACAGCCGTCACTTTTCTGTACGTTGTTTTCAGCGGGGAAGGAAACCAAAACCAAGCATGATTTACTAACTTGATATTTTTCTGTGGGAAAGAAACTTTCTACTGAGAATATCATATCTCTCTCTCTCTCACTCTCCAGACAAATGAATGATTCAAGAGAAGTTTGGAAATGAGGTGGTAAGCTATCTACCTGGCATAATAACTTGGAGAGCCTTTTCTCCAGATGACCTGCTCCCTGTGCTGTCTGCCATTAGAGCAGTTACCTGCTGACTTATTGCAGGAGGACGCATGCAAAAGCTAAATATAGCTCAGTCATAAGTGTTTATATTTGAAACACCTGCACAACTGGATACAAAACAAATGCACTGCAGCAAGACACACACAAAACACAGAGAAACCCGTGACATGGCACCACGAGCTGCAATATGGGGGGGGTGTTCCTGAACACAAGAAGACACTTTTTACTGTACGTGCACTCAAACAGGTTACCCAGAGAGGTTGTGGAGTCACCATCCTTGAAGAGGTTCAAAACCTGACTGGACACTGTCCTGAACAACTTGCTCTAGATGACCCTGCTTGACCAGGTAGGTTGGACCAGATGAACTTAAAAGGTCTCTTTCAACCTAAAGGTTTCTGATTCATTTGTATAAGTACTAACACATGAAGCTTGTTTAGAGGTATAATAGGTTCACATGTCATGTCAAGTCAAGCCTACCCACATTTAACTTCCTCTCTCATGTGTGAAAGCACAACAGGAGCTCATGCAGATCAACAGTCTATGAGTCCCAGGTAGCCATCTGCCCAGATTATAAGGCATATTATGAAAATAGGTTAAAATAGCTTAGCATTCTGCCTTGCTCCATCTATTTATCGTACTAATTTTTCTCCTAATTGCTCATACTGACTGTAAAAATCCTCAGTATTAAACGCAATGCAACATCGTTTCCTTGCTGCAAATACTTCATGTGGGGTGTGTGCAGCTGCAGTACTGTGTGGGATAGGAGGCAGCATACTTATGTATGCTCTGGGCCAAAAAGAAAGCAAAAATAAGCTGCTGCTATGTTGGACAGGCCAGTTGCAATTTCTCTTTACACAATGACCATGTCACAAGTTTTCTCACCTGCTCTCCCCAGGTTAGACACAAAAGCAGCACACAGACGAAGGCGGGAAGAAACATTAATTACCACAGCTAATGTCAGGCCTTTTTCCAAAAATCTGGAAGCTTCAACTCCAATACTGACAAGAGATTTTCTAACAATGGTTTAGTGGCAGAGAGATTGACTCTTCTCTTATCCTTCAGGTTTGCCGGCCTTTGCTCCTGTTTTCAGGTTCCCTTCACTACTTGCGAGGCTGGATAGTGTTTGGCTAGAAGGAAATTCTGTAGTGATCTTTTCCCCAATAACTATTTGTCATTCCCATTGTATGTGACTCGGCCCTTGAAGAATTTTAAGCAAAGCTTGCAAGCACCTTAAACAGAAAGTGATTTTTTTTTTAAAATTCCTCTTCATGGCACATGTAATGATAAATGGCCTAATAGTCATAAAACACCTTGTCCTCTGCACAAGCAGCTTATGAAGTGGAGACTTCTATGGTGCTAAAAAAAATAGACTGCTGCCATGACTGAAGTAACGTATCTTTCATATAAGCTCAGAAAGAGATCAAAGAGTCATTCTAGTTAAAGGAGATATTTTCTAGCAGCTTGCTCTATTTTACTTTTTTTATCTTTTAATGTGTGATTATTCTGTGGAAAGATGGGAAATATCTTCCCATTTTCATTCCAGATCAATCTCTCCTACACTGGATGTCCAAAGGGCCTCTGCTGATTCCTCAGAGAAGCCATTTCTCCAAGCCAGATGGCCAGTTTCCTTTCTGGTGGTTGTCCTGCACCCCAATGGACCAGATCCTCTCTGTCTGCTTCTCTCACAGCCCCACTTTGCAGAACACTAATGTGAGGATGGCTCTGCTGGTCACAGCAAGGGGCCATCTGGGTCTGTACCCTATCACTGCTAGTTGCCAATACCCAAAGAAGAGAAAAAGTCTGGAACTGTACTTTCCAAACATTTTCCCACCCTCCAGCAGTTTGAGGAATAAGGACTTGCTGGCCCAGAGGGGATGAACATATTTAACAGCTGTCAGTGGTTCTTCTTTCATAAGTTTTGTCCAGTTGCCATTTGAACTCCGTAAACTTCTAGGATGGCCAGGCATCTGCCACTTGCTTATGTGGGAAGAACACACCTGGGACTCTGCTTTGTATTGAACATACCACTGACTAGTTTCTCTCAGTGACTTTCATTTTCGTATTAAAAGACACACTGAGGAAAGTTTCTCCAATGCTACTCATGATTTCAGAAACTTTTGTAATAGAATCATAGAATGGTTAGAGTCGGAAGGGGCCTTAAAAATCATCTGGTTCCACCCCCTCCGCCATGGGTAGGGACACCTCCCACTAGACCAGGTTGCTCAAAGCCCCATCCAGCCTGGCTTTTAAACACCTCCAGGGATGGGGCCTCCATAGCTTCTCTGGGCAACCTGATCCAGTGTCTCACCACCCTGACAGTAAAGAATTTCTTCCTGATATCTGATCTAAATCTACCATCTTTCGGTTTAAAGCCATTACTCCTCATTCTATCACTACACTCCCTGATAAAGAGTCCCTCTCCACCTTTTCTGTAGGCCCCCTTTAAGTACTGGAAGGCTGCTATCAGGTGCCTCTTGAGCCTTGTCTTCTCCAGGCTGAACAACCCCAACTCTTCCAGCCTGTCTTCATAGGAGAGGTGTTCCAGCTCTCTGATCATCTTCGTGGCCCTCCTCTGGACCTGGTCCAACAGGTCCATGTCCTTCTTATGTTGGGGTCCCCAGAGCTGTATGCAGTACTCCAGGTGGGGTCTCACCAGAGCGGAGCAGAGAGGCAGAATCACCTCCCTCAATCTCCTGGCCACGCTGCTTTTGATGCAGCTCAGGATGTGGTTGGCCTTCTGGGCTGCAAACGCACATTGCCGGCTCATGTTCAGTTTCTCATCAACCAACACCCCCAAGTCCTTCTCCTCAGGGCTGCTCTCAAGCCATTCTCTGCCCAGCCTGTATTTGTGTGTGGGATTGCCCAGGCCCACATGCAGGACCTTGCACTTGGCCTTGTTGAATTTCATGAGGTTCGCACAGGCCCACCTCTCAAGCCTGTCCAGGTCCCTCTCGTGCAGATGAATATCTCACACCCCCGATTGTTCTTTTCCAGTCAATTTGGTCATTCCTCGTATAAAATATATTCTGTATTTTGATCATTTTTGTGGCCTATCTCTATAACTTTTCCATTTGTATCACCCATTTTAAAATGGAAGAACAGAAACATAACATAGCATTTCAGATAAAAGCATGCCTTCAGTTTATAGTGGAGTAGCAGTTTTGTTCTGTTTCTTTTCTAATCACCCCTAACATTCAGGTGTTTTCTGACTGATCTTAATAGCTAATACTTAAGCTAACATTTTTTCTAGAATAATTGTAAGGCCAAAACCTTATTCCAGTTCATGGCCCACCACCACGTGTGCGAATTCACGACTATTTTTTCTGTGTGCATCTATATTGAATTTCATCTACCTTTTTATCACTCAGTCATTCAATCTCACAATGTTCTTCTGGAATTCCTCACATTTAGCCCATGTCTCTGTAATGGCTGTTCTGTATAATGTCTTCAGAGGCCTTTGCCACCTCACTACTTACACTTTTTTCCAGATCGCTGTGAATACCTGAGACAATAAAGGTCCAATGGGGCTGTAATAATAACTAACTGTGAAAATTGACCACTTACTCCAACCCTCTGTTTCTTACATTTAACCAACCACTTATCCATGTGAGAACCTCCCCTTTTATTCCTCAGAGTCTTAGTTTTAAATCCTTTTGGAAGCACAACTTGACACTAACTTCCTGCCAGACTGCAGAAGACAATAGGGTCATTCAACAGAAATAAAAAAAGGATATTTTTCCCCCTGTATTTAATTTTAGCCCAATCGATTGCATGTTGATTTGTGCTGGGCACATGCAGCTGGGTCAGGAACAGGACCTTCCCTATGTTGTTTTGAAATTACTCAAAGCCCATAGACATTTAAACTGGAATTTATGGAATTGGACAAAACAACATATAAACTTGGTGACTAGCATGTTTTCAGAGTAACAGATAGCAAATTCATGACATTCAAATACAATCAGCAAAGGATATGAGAAGTTGGACTAGGTAAGCAATGCCAGGATATCATCAGGTATCTCCATCTCCAACCACAACCTCTGTGTCTGGAGGGCAGCTTGCTGCAGGGCAAGTGACAAGGTCAGGGAGGTTCTTGGGATCCCTCCCTGCTTATGTGGGAACTTATCCCCTTCCAGGTCAGCTCAGGGATCCAAGAGCCCAGCATGCATCAGATCCGAAACTCAACACTGGGGTGTGGAAAGACCTCATGTCCTCAAGACCTCAGTAGGAGGCACAAGACCTGCAGTCTGTGGCAAGAAAGAGAGACATTGTAGGCCACAGTCACCACTGTGTGAGAGGGAGGCAGAGCAGCCTGGGTTGATGGGGACCTGGCCATTGAGAGTGGACACTGCATTTGTCAAGCCCTCTGTGATGGTTGGACCAGATCCCTCCTGCCACATGGCAGGTGAGNATGTTCCCCACAGGCTCTTTCCTGTTCCCCTTAGCTAGTTCCATTCTTAACATCTGTTCTAATCTAGTCCCATGAATTAATGTGCTCTCCCATTATACCGCCTTCTATCCTCATTAGCTGGGGGCCTCCCCAAAAGCCTGTGGGAAGCTGCTCAGAACAGGAGGAAAATCCTGAAGTTTGCAATGAAGATACAGAGATCACAGAGGAAAAAATCACTGAATCTGGAGCAGACAGTCCTTGTCCTGCAACTGCTTATGCATAGCAGTACCCAAATGACCAAAATAAAGAGAAATATAAGCTCAGACATGAGTCATGCAGTTTATCAACAGCCTGATTTTCAGCCAGTCCTGAACTGGTGCTGCATAGGTCAGTGCTGGAATGGGTGTGTGGAGGACTGGAAAGAACAGAATCATTCCTTTGGAATATTCTTATGTCGACTGCCTTATCTTCTGTCCAATTCCTATACCATTTGCCATTTCAGTAAAGTCAATGCCATTTTTGCATTTAGTTTGTTGTTCATGACAGTTTTTCCTCCTGCCTCCACTCACTAGACAAGGATTTTTGATGTACTGATAACATTTATGTACGTAAGTGACATATTCTGCCTAAAGCCATTCTTGAGAAAAGGTCTATTTTATTATGATATGAAGAGGACATTTGTGATGGGAAGTAATGGAGGTGAGAGCTACAGACACAGTAAGCTTCCCACTGAAATGCTTCAATTATTTAATTCAGTAAAAAGAACATTCAGAAAGGAAGATCAGCCTAAAACATGAATAAATTGGAGTGGGGCAAGGGGGGAATGCTTTCAGTGGTTTCTGCTGAAAGGGTACTGAGTTAAAAAAACACACAAAAACCTCAAAAAAGATTAACAGAAACATAGCATTGAAAAAAACCCTATTTAATTTATGACAAAAAACTTTGGCTAAAATTTGTCATTTGATGTTTTTTAATCTAATCACCAATTAGCTAAAAATTTTGTAAGAGCTACAGAAGCTTGGCTAACTTTATTGTAAAGCAGTTGCTAGGGTTTTAGGACTGCAACATTAAAAACATTAAAAAATGTGTGAACCTTTCCCAGTGTACACTGTCCTTATCTTCATTGAAGGACCTAGGAAATAAATGCAACTATGGTGACCACAGGCAGACACACAAATCTGATTTAAGCTTGTAAATCCTGCAAGACTCCCTCCTAGAAAGGCACAAGGCCTCAGTGGCACATGTAGAAGATGGAAAGGGCAAGATTAGTCATGTTGGTTGTGAAAATCTTTCAGTAACCACACCATAATGTCCTGCTTCATGAAGTGACAACCACTCTGGTGCTAACTTAAACTCCACTGTTGGAGGTGGTGGTAGTAGAGTCAACAATTTCTGTTAACACACTCCCAGACCTATGCCTTCCCCCATATACATGGATCCCCCTACACCTCTGCTCTGATATAAACTTAAACCAAGGTCCAGAACAAGGGGGTAGAATGTCAAAGGGAAAGCTTGAGCCATGATATATCGCATGAGCTCTCTTTCACATGTTCTGTACAGGTCAGGCATGGTCAGGACATAGCATGCCACAGCTCTGTAACAGTCTGAGCTTTGAGTTCCCCCTGCACTAGTGACCACCAGTGTGAACAGAAAACTGACCACAGTGGAGGAAATACATCCCCTTCCCAGCACATTTTGTACCCCATGGGCAAGTTCAGAGACCTGCGTACCTTCCTTGGCACAAGGCAGAACCATGTCAGATATCTTTAGGAGTCCTCTGTGTAAAGATGGGAAGCACAGTACATGCATGAGTGCTAAGCACAGAGTCAACAAGCACCTTTCACTCTTAATGATGCTTAATGCTCCAGAACATTTAGTACCCTCTCCATTTACTTTTCCCTTTTATCTGTACTTGGCACAGGTTTAATGGTGAATGCCACCACTTCTAATGGGTCAGTAAAGGGTTATTGTAAGAAGGCATTTAAATCAAACCCCATTCCCTAAATAAGGTACCAGGAAAACCAATCAGTTCTATGGCCCATTGTTAAAAACACTTTTGATGCTCCCCTCAGCCATACTTGGAATTGCTGTCTGTCTGCTGACCTTGAACAGCCAGACATATTATTCCACTTTACTCTCTGCCTAGCCAGTAATTCTTTCCTTTTGCACTTCAGCAGCATTTTGTCATATCAAGCAGGCAGTACTAGCACTAATTCTTATCTTGTTGAGATCCAGCCAAGCCGTGAGGTACTGCAGGAGTACTTTTGGTCCCTCAGTGCTATGTACAGCTATCATCTGTCACTGGCAGGTGAGTTTTCCTGTCTGGACTTTTGCTTTCAACAAACAGATTCACTGTAATGGCTTTGGCATTACCCTGCTTGTGTATTCTGGAAAAATCTTTCCTTCAAGGGTAAGCATGTTCTCTCAACAACCAAGATTATAGTAGGTGAAACATCTGTAGTGATCCCCCAGTGTTCAGGTAATCCAGTCCTAGCTGAATCAACCACTATGTCTTCACCCAGGTGGCATTTGCTTAGCTTCAGCTCCAGGCTCAGCCATTAGTTTCCAGATCTGAGAACCAAATAAATCCTAGTCCCACTGGGTTGCTCCAGAGCCTATATTTGTCAGATTTCAATATGTCATCAGAGGCAATCATCAAGACTAAGTGTATTAATGATAAAACAGGAACTGTTCAGGAGAGACTCAACCAACCTGAAAGATAAAAGGCAAGTTCTCAAAAAAAAAAAGTGTACAAGTATTTTCCTTGCCATTCAAGTGACATGTGCAAGGCCTTCTTTGGCCTCATCTGTCAGTGAAGGAATGTGGACCCATTTGCCTGTCCATGCATTCCCCTGCCTACTCTGGGGAAAATATGATGCCAGGACAGGTCATGTTACTGTGATGACTGCAGATATAGCCTGACTGCTGAAGGAGGATACTCCTGAAAATCTGTTGGGTGGTTCATGGAGAAAAGAGAAGGATGGGGTAGTGTGCAAGGGATGCTACACCAGGATGAAGAGTCCTACAAGGATGAGGCAGTGCTATTACAGAAGAGTGCAGTGAGTACGAGGTATTTTCTCTTTCCCACCTTGCTGGAAGCAACTGGTCGAGAGCGGATTTGGGTGAACTCAGGATGTTCGCAGGGAGAGGGAACTAGGAGAATCCAAAGGAAAATGCCCCAAACTCTCTGGAGGCAGTTCAGCTGTGGGTGTTGAAGCAGAAAACTCGAATAGCAGCAGGAGCTGAAAAATATATGAATGTTACAAAAAGCACAGAAAGGGGGTTGCTGGTGTGTAGGCTTCCTTCTAGGAGCCATTTAAAGAAGTTGCTGTGATTTAACAAAGGAAAAAGGATATTCCTAGCTCATTCAGCTGTATCAAGGAGTCAGGTTCCGGGTTATAGAAAGAAAACTGAATGGTGAGTACAAAGATAGCCATAATCATGGGCAAGCAAAAGCATTATAAAGAGACTTTTCTCTCTTGGTGGAAATCTGGCAAGCTATGTTTAAAAGCAGTGAGATTCATTATTTCTCGCAACAATTGGGTCAGAAAGTCTACATAACAAACAAGCAAATAGCTACATCCCTCTAAGCCCCCAGGTTAGGGGTTCTGTACATCATCAGCTATGATTTAATATAAAGGCTGGTAGCCTAGGCATAATGAGTTTGACAAAGCATGGCCATGAGGGACAGGGTACATCTGGTAGAAGTCTGTTGTAGACAGCATGGCTAAAGATCTCTGTAGCAAGAGATGGAATCCAGTAACTGACTGGGAGACCTTGAATTTGGAGACATGGCCCTTTGGAGAACAGACCCATGGTTTCAGGCAGAAGAGGATCTTTTCCTTTTTTAATCTAATATGCTTCCTAACTAAAGCAAAGCAAGAAAGTTTCATAACACTGCACTTCTAGGTTGTGTGAATGCCTATACCAGACCAGCTATATTACTACAAATACATTACTGTGAATTAAAGCTGAGACCTGTCATTTAACCCAGCAGCTCCAGTGTATACTATCTTTCACTTGGGAATCAGCATCAATTTAAAGCTGGCTGTCTATTGAAAAATATTCTCTCACTCAGCAACTTACATTCCTAAAAAGGGTCTTTTGTTTGTTCTTCCCACCACTGTTGTATTTTTCCATTTTCAACTATTGATAGTTGCCTACCAGTGAATCATTTGATTCATTCCCCTGATACGCACTCAGGAAAGGAATTTAAGTGAACTCAAGCCTAAATAATCCTTTTTGCACCAGGTACTAATGTCTTTGCAGCACTGAAATGCTGTAATACATTGTCAAGAGTGCGCATCCTACTGTACTAGGTCAACTAAAGGCTCAGCTCAAGAGGCCCCTACTTTGTAAAGCCAAAATTCATACAGATGTAAAACTACAGCTCATTATGTGCACGTGCCATAAAACATAAACTATTCATAATAAAAAAGTAGTGTTATTTCATGCTGCATGTCAGAAAAATAGGCATACCATGGACAATGTGTACATATTTATTATGTGAGAGAAAGAAGATACGTAGGATGAGTAAAAGAGATGGGTCATCATCCCAATACCCCGTAATTCAGATAAAGTGCATAGTGCAAGTAGAATACATCTTGGCATATATTTGGACAGCCATAGTCTTAGAGGCCCATCCATATAACAGACAGTTCATAAGCTACGGTGGCTATCAGAAGATGCACAAACTCGATTTTTTGGAAGAATGGCACCCAGAGGAGGACAGACTCAACTTGCACACATCTAGGCTGCCTTTCAGGCTGAATACACAAGATATTCCCTCTGGTTCATAACCTTCTTGCTGATTTCCCTGTCCACTCCAGTGTCTGGCAAATAAGTTTTACCTGTTGGCAATGCATGTAAGAACTGCTCCTCCAGTCACCAGTGCACAGAGCCAACAGCCAAGAGTTCCCACAGCACGAGGAGATCATTATGGCCCAGCAGGTAAGTCTTCCAGATAACTGTAACAGTCTACAGAGGAAGAAAACTTTGGGACATTAGAAATAATCTCAGTTGTTTAACTGTGTGCACCTCTGTGAATACCCTTAAAGCAAGCTTTATAAATAACCATACAATCTCTAAATTAAGGCATGACTGGAAACAGAACACAGGCATTTCCTATTTTCATCAGTTGTTACATTCTTGGAACTATGGGTGAGCAGACATGTAGATTGCAAAATGAGATGTGCAGAAAACCCTCAGTTCTTCATTAGCAGGAAAATGCTGAATAATTAGGAAAATACCCTTCACCTAGAGGGGTCTTCCAGGCTTATATGTATTGTCCCTTTGTGTACACCCTACTTACTGCTGACTAACCACCTTGGAACCAACAACTTCTCTTAATGCTTGCTTTATTGAAATGCTTGGAACTAAATTAGTGGGACCTCCATGATAAAAAGATTAATGACAATTAACTCTCCCTCCTCCTCCCAAACGTAGCTTCCTACTAACATAGGGAATTTATTTATAATTGGGCTTTGCCCTAATAGCAAGGCTTTAGCCTGGGTTTGGGACAATTCAGTGAAACCAGCCCCTGTTTAACACAGAAGGTGTTCTGCAGCAGTGTGACAGAATGGCTCCAGATGACCCATATCACATTTGTTGGAGATGCTATTTTATCCTACAAGGAGGAAGACTGAAAGCATTCAGTCAGACTTCACATCAGTCTGGTTGAAAAGCTTCAGGCTGAAAATGAGTCACAAGAAATTTAATCATGCCTTATAAAATATAAAAACTTTCCTCTTCAAATCAAGTTTTTGTAATAGCTGACATATAACTTTGCTCTCTTCTTCTATTCTAGCTGTGGCTCTAGTCAGTTCTTTCAGAAAAACAGTGGGAAATCAACACAGTTTGGGAAAAAATAAAAGGTATACAAACTCAATATACAAAATATATTTACAAGAATAACTTTTATAAGAAAGTAAAAAAAGGCAATCACGTAAGCCTTCATCTGTAAGCAGAGTAGACAAGCACTAAGTACTTTTGTCTCTGTTAGTCCAAAAATAGGCATTTGCAAACAGAAAGTTTTGGCTACCCTGTTTTGCCTTTCAGCTACAGTTCCAGAATTTTAAATTCAGAAGTGCAAAATATTGATATATTAAAAGAAAAGGGGACTTACATTGATTTGACACATAAAATCATATAATCATTTAGGTTGGAAAAGACCTTTAAGATCATCAAGTCCAACTGTTAACCTAACATTGCTAAGTCCACCACTAAACCATGTCCCTAAACACCACATCTACCCACCTTTTAAATACCTCCAGGGATGGGGACTCCACTACTTTCCTGGGCAGCCTGTTCCAACGTTTGACAACCCTTTCGGTGAAGAAAAGTTTCCTAATATCCAATCTAAACCTCTCCTGACACAACTTGAGGCCGTTTCCTCTTGTCCTGTCACTTGTTACTTGGGAGAAGAGACCGACCCCCCACCTCACTACAACCTCCTTTCAGATAGTTGTAGAGAGCAATAAGGTGTCCCCTCAGCCTCCTTTTCTTCAGGCTAAACAACCCCAGTTCCCTCAGCTGCTCCTTGTGTAACAAATGATCATTGATTTGTTACATTGATCAAATTTAAGAAGTCCGTATGACCACAGAGCCTGTTCTCATCACAGAGCATAGGATTTTTCATGCACAAGATAAAAGTAGAAGCTGTTCTCAGGGGGAAAATAGAGAATGGTTAAAGACTATTAAGTGACATAACTAGTGCACCTAATTGCACAGGAACTCCATCACATGCGATAAATAGTAGACAGGTAAAGGAAAGCTTGCATCATGAAGAATTTTAATCAGACAAGAACCTTTGGGACACAGACGAAGACAGAAAACTATCAAGCTATTACATCTAACATGCTGATTATAATAAAATGAAATTCTACCTGAACTCCTGAAAGAGAAAAAGAACAGCAAAAAATTGTGCACGTTATTTCTATGTCTATAGAGTACAATGTCAAAGAAATCCTCTCATGCTTTGACTGTGAATGATGGGATAAATGAAGCCAAAGAAAGTAAGTCTGCTCTTCTTGTCTGTGCTGTTAAGCTCAGGGAAATGATGAAACTGTACCCTGCCTTGAACCAGTCTGCCATCAAAAGGGGCAGCTTCACCCTCCCCAGCCCTTCTAGCCAAGGATCTCTCACTTACGTTAGCAAAGCAGTCTCAGATTAAGTTAGGGCAGTTATAAAACTGCATCCTAAAAAGTGCCTTCTTAAATGTTTTACCCTTGGGCAAATCCAGTAACTTGACAAACTGTATATAAATCACCTAGGTAACATGGGTATTCCTGCAGCTAACACCACCAAAGTGTTTCTGAATGGGGCAGAGAGCTGCAGAATGCTGCTTTCCTGAAAAATGTGTAAGAAATGAATTTTAAAAATAGATGCCATTGCGCAATCGTCACACAGCATGTAGAAGTTCACACAGTCATTGCAGCACTGACCACATCCCTAAATCATTGAAGAAATATTGAAGTTGATTCAAGGGAGAAAGGAGTGTTCTCATAAAGCTGCCAGTAATGGAACCAGGGCATGAAGTTATACTAAGATATTTATGAGTTTGGTATTGTAATACAGAGTAGAAGCTCTCATTTTGAAGGGAGATAATTACTCCAGTGCATTTCATACCAAAATAGGTGCTAAGCGTCCTCCTCATTCTCTGACTCAACCCCCCTCAGCTAGTCTTGAGTCTCCCTGCCAGCTTCCTTCCCTGAATGCTGCTATCATTTCTCACACACAAATTTGGGCTACATACACAGTCTTTTCTTTGTGTTCACCACAGTTCACCGTCTTTTCACTTGCTTTCCAATTACCTGGCTCAATCATCTCAGCAGTAAAGAGTTTAATTTAATCAAACCCAATAACAACATGGCACTGTCAATTAGCCAAGTGCCTTCTCAGAGATCATCTTTCTCAGATAGTGCCTCCTGCATTCCCAGCTACATCTAGGAGTGATGGGCGTAGTCAAACTCTAAGGTAAGACTCTATTTACTATACTACTACAGTGCAAATAGAGACCTCCCTATAGAGGTTTATGAACTAGACAGGGCTGTGGCTAGTGCCCTGAGGGCACAACCAAGAGCAGCAGGGTGTCCTGTGGCTGCCACAAAGAGCTCAGTCACATCCTCAGCCAAGACATAGGTATGAAACAAAAACCAGACACTCTGTGGGGCATCCGGGAAATCTCTCTGTCCATGGAAAATACAAAGGGACAGAAGGAAAATGAGAATGGAGACCACAGGGAGAGAGATGGGCTTCTGAGAGTAGAACTCTCTCAATGGAAAAAACCCTAAGAAAATATTCAGGGTCACAAAATGAAGCAGGTTGTCACCATCCAAGTAGAGATATTGCTGTTTTACAGCAGCAGCTGTAAGAAGACAAGCGCAGACAGAGACAATGAACCAGTCATGTTTTATTCTGAAAAAAGTTTCACATAGTGAATTGTAGCTAGACAAGGCCCATGTCCTTCCCTCCAGCTACTCCTGTGTCCAATCTCAATCATGCAGCAAGAGTTGTAATGCTGAATTGCAGTCTGAAGTAGTGAAGAATCACAGGATCATAGAAATATCCCCTGATACTTTCTGGGACTGCGCTGCACTCATACAGCCTAGGCTGCCTGTCCTCTCCAAGAATTCATCACCTCCCTGGTTTTTCTGCGGAGGGAATATCTCTGGTCTGGGTGAAGAGCAGCTTTTGCTGACCTGCACTGTCATGGGCTGTGTGTAATACCACTTTGCAGGCATAATGGGTTACCTAGGCACAGGTAAGACTGAAAGGAGTCGCGTCAGAGGGATGAGGAACTGGGACAGGTCCCTGCGAACATGTGGAGGAATTGCTGTTGATCCCAGGGCACACAGCAGAGAAATGCAGAGGACCACTCTAAGGGGGCTATCTCTGAGTGCCTAAGTCAGAGCAGATGAATCCCAGTCAGAAATCACTGGGAAGCCCTATGGATTAGTTAAGTTTGTCAAGACTCAGAATTTGGCTTGTGGTTGTGCTGCTGAAGTGATAATCCCTCTGACGTCTGTTTCCTGGGAATCACCAGGAAGAAAGCACCTACTGCAAGGTGCTGTGATGGTCTCAGCTCCTGGAGCTAGCCCTGACTGCCTTGCCTGCACTGAATTTGGGTTTTGGCCATGGAGGCAAGAAGTACACCAGCACATACATTCCTCCGGGGCTGCCGCAACTTGCAGAAACATGACATAATGTCAGCTCCTGCAGCATCCACTGTATTCAAGTGGAAGAAACAAACTATTTTTGCTCTGGTCATCTCCCTTGTCCATCAAACTTCTAACCAGCTTTTGGCAGATGGGAGACAAGTGGAACACTGAAATCTGAAATGCTGATGGGTGCTCCAAGGCAGCAACAGGGACTACTCACCTACCCCCCCTCATCCCTTCCCCCATTCCTTTAGCAACAGTCCTATGAGCTGCACCACACCAGTTACCATCCTGTAAACCAGTGCATAGGGAAGAGCTGATCCCATGGTCCCATCTCCTGCTGGTCATGCTGCACACCTGGTAGATACCTGAGCCAGCCTCAGGCCTCCTCTCACCTGCTGCAAGGCCCTAGAATTATTCCAACTCCAAGACTTCCCCAGTATCACCCAGGCTTCTTTCTCTCCTCAGCCCAGACAAAAACAGCTAGTCACCCAGAACCATAAAAAGTGAAAATTAAAGGTTTTATTAGAAGCAATAAAAAGATGATGGTATTTATCTTACAAGAAGCAACCAAGTAAGCAAATACAGCTGAGTTATGACAGGCTACAATTAGCTTAAAATTAATACAGTGTAAGCATCAAATTTGTCATTATATGAGAGAAAGTTAATAAGAACATAAAAGTTTGTCTAGACATTGTCAGATGTCAGACTATGGAGATACAAATCTATTTTTTAGTAGTATCACAGAATATATTAATACTGAATCAGACTTCTTTATTAAACCACAAACCATGTTAAAAGGCAAAAATCTTTATTTCATTTCACAGGTGAAACCTACCACCCATCTGTATGGGACTGTATGTTACAGACTTTAGAAAGTTTTAAAAAATCTCTTATAGACAGCAAGTGAAGTTGTTACAGCTCCATACTGAATATGCACATGCATCATCTGCCCTGCATAACACTGGCATGCTTGAGGATGCCACGATGTGCTCCATTTCAAAAAGCACAAGGAGCTCTCCCTTCCCTTCTTTCCCTACATCTTCATGCCAAAAATACTTCTTTTCCATTCCTCATTACAGCAATTTAGGTTGCTGTTATCTTTATAATTAAAAGTTAAGATAAGACAGCAACAGTAATGAACTGTTGGGGGGAAATGGAAAGAAACAGCTTTTATAAGTTTTAGTGAATTTTACAAAAAATCACATAGCATAAAAAAATCTGTAGTAAATGCAAGCACAGGGAAGATTTTTTGTTTACCATGGCACTAACAGTGAACGTTGCCTTTCCATATAATTGCTTGCAACTTTCAAATCTCAGAAACTTCAGCCAGACACTTCTTAATGTCCAAAGGCTTGTAAAACACTGGTTAGTTTGAGATATATAACTAACTAGTGGGCAGCGGGTAACAATTAAGGCATTAAAGTGCATAATTTCCCATTGGTGTTGGTATCCAACTTGTTCTGGATTTCAAAAACATTTCAACTACCTACTGGTAATGTTCCAGCCTTATTAAAAATATTTTTGTATATTTAATGGTAGACATCCTTTTTCCATTCCTAGGAGAAGGCTCTGCTGATGTCTGGAGTATTGAATCTATTTTATTACTGTTAAGTCCTAAGTCATTAAGTGCATTAGCAATCCGTTTGGCAAGACCTATGATGTAAGAACTTCATTTGCTAAGCCAGAGTTGACCTGTTCCTCTGTATTTCAGACAACAGATGCCAGTGCCAGTGGACCATCTACACCCATTTCACACTCTTTTGAATGAAGCATAGAAAATCTTCTATAGCATGGTTGATTTTAGGATTGCCGGGCAAGATTTTTGATCTCTTTTTAGTCAATAAGGCAAAATAAGCATTTTGTAAGGTGTGATCCATCTTATCAAAGATTTAGGAGTCAGCTATATAGATTCTTCTTCTTTCATGCAGACTTCTATGCTTGAAAGGATCTTAGCTTGATCTTTCCCCTAGAGTCCTGAGTGAAAGAATGCGCATTGAGGATATATCTTGTTCTTAAAGCACTTTTTTTTGCTTTGTCTTTGGCAGGACTGTGAGTTTGTCTTTTTTTGTTCTTGCTTGCACATGCTTATTGGAGAGATTCACTAGTATTTCCAGACTTTGGTAAGAAGAAACATGAGATTTGGGTGATGAGGGAGAGGAGGATCACGGGAAGAGCTCAGAGAAGAAGCAGCACTCTTGGGATATCATACATGTGTGGACAAAACACATAGATGCACATCACACATCTGTCCCCCTTCTCATCACAAAACTCAGCATTGCCACCATAAAAGTCAACTTCTGGGCAGGTATTCCTGCACTTTCTGAACCTTTCCCTCTTCTCTCTCTCCTTCATGCCTGTAACACAGACCCATGAGTTTCCCATGAAAGCGCTCACCAAACAGTCCCATCTAAACCCACAGTTTCTCTCAGACAGGATCCTGACCATCACGCAGGAGCATGCATAGGTGACATCACCAGGTGTCTAGTCCACACAACTGGCAGGGTGTTGCACTCTAGGCATCTTATTTAGAAGTGAGTCATTTCAAAACACTGGCGATTAGCATGAAGACACCTACACAAGTACAAAGTGTCTTCTTCTGACAGAGCAATGCAAAATGGCTTCCAGCCAACCAGGCAAATATGAAGACACAGGGAAGCCAAAGAAGGGCCAGGTTGGCAGACAGGGCACATCATCTCATGAGCAGGGCAGTGACAAGGGACAGGACCGGGGTGGGGGGAGCATGCAACAGAGCAAGAATGAGCAGAAATGGCCACCCTTAGGGACAGAGCAATAAATACAGTGAGAAATTGTCAAATTCAGACAGGTGAGCCACTTTTAACAGGCCTCCGGGGCATCTCTGACAACTCTGTACTGAGCTATTCCGATAGCATCTGCTGTGGGCTAATCCCATCTAAAAATCTCTCAGAAAAAAATTATTTCTTCATTTTTCCACTCCATTAGACTTCCCATTCAAGAATCCACTCTTTCCCATACCTACACATTTCTACAGTTAATGGCTACATTTCTTAAGTAAAATTTGTATAATCTTGTTCAGTAATTCCAGGGTTTTCAACCAAAGGAACTATAATTATAACTTTTAACATAGAAATGCTGTCCGCAAAAGGCTTCTACAAGGTGAGGGTTATACTAAGCAGTCTTGTCTGTATAATTTAATGATTCACAGCTACATGAAGGACCATACACAACAGACTGAGTTTTTTCATTCTTTTGGAAAAAACAATGATTCACCTAACCGTTTTTGTTGAAAAAATTACATAGCTTATTACAGTTGAACTGAAAATTTATAAATGTGAGACTAAGAAACCTTTATATTGTTCATTACTTGCCTTGACAGTGTGCTGAAGCACAGAAATTGTTTAATTACCAGTAGAGCCACCATACAATATTTCTCTACAATTCTTATCCTGCAGTTGGAGTCATTGCAGCTTTCTGTAACTCAAGATGAATTTGTTGCTATAGTTGCAGAAGCTTTAGTTTGCAAGTTTCCATAAAACGATGGCTATTCTTTTGGTAATAAGAATGGACTCATTCACCACAGTAGCTTCAGAAAAGTTCCTAAAACGCACTTCTCCATATGGAAGTTTCAGCTTCACTGTGAGTTATCCCATGTACATATGATGGCATCAGTTCTCCTGTCCACATCCAAAACTTCCCCACGGAGGGACCTGTAAGAATAGTGACCATCATCAACACAAAGTCCTTGGGCCAACCAGTATTCACCTCACCCACTGGCTATCTAACCCCCAACAGCCCCTTAGGCCTTTGACCTCCAGCACGCAGCACCCGAGTGCCCCCACCCTGGTGGAGGGTATTTGTGTTGGACAATTGGCTGGAGCATCCTATGCAGATGCTCTGCTGGGCAGGCCTGCAGGGCAGATGGGTTAGTACAGCAAAATGAAAGTGCAGCACATCTCATCGTCCACAAACGGGGTCTATAGCTGGTTGTCGGTTTGCAGAGGGAAATGTTAGGCCAGCAAAATACAGGAGTAGGAGCCTGCCAGCTGACAGTGACAACCAAAATGCTACTAGATACCCACTTCACAGCAGTGTCAAGTGAAAGCTCTAGGGAAAAACAGAAAGCAAACCACAAAAAGGGTCGTGTTGAACCATTTGCCTTATTCCACAAAACCAGAGGCGGCTCCCAAAGTGTAATTGAACAAATGCAATTTTTCCATCAGCAAACATCAATTCAGCCAGCATAACATTGTGAAAGTACTAAACATACATACTGGGGGAACGGGAGTAAAGTATTTTTACATATGATGTTTCAGTTCACACAAAATTGAATTTTAAATTGTTTTGAACTTTGTGTATTGAATTTTATGCTGTGCCTCAGTAGAGTCCTCTAGCAAAGTCATTTCTACTGATATGAATCCCAGCACTACTGGGATTTTGGATTTAGTAGCTTTCTGTACATAATTGCAGGAAGCTTGACACTTTGATGCGAAACTAATTTATAAACATATTTTGCGTGCATATCTTTTGATTGAAATACATTATTAATGTGTTTTGCAAGTTGATGGAGAAACCTTGTATTACCAGACTTATTGTTGCAAGTAGCAAGTTAAACAAAGTAGGGAAATAAATTGATGTCTCTTTGGCCTACAATCGAGGCATAGGAATATCTCTTCTGCTCCTTTTACACTGCATGGGTGTTTCATAAGTACAGCCAAAATTGTAAAATGCTTTGAAGGAACTGTGATCTTCCATTTTTAAGACATTAACTTTCAAAACACATTGCTTTAACTGTACCTTTTTCTATATTACTCTCAGATGATGTAATTCATCTGTAGAGGCAAAGTTTGAACACCCCTTTTAAGAACATAGTTGAGGGCAATCACAATGTATTCCTTTATAGTGGCCAAAACATAGCCTATACATCCTGAGCAGAAACTGATTTTAATCTTAGTAAATCCTATTTTAGGTAAAAGACCATTAACATTATTAAATCAGTATGCCATTAGGGGAAACAACAGCAGCACAGGAACAGTGGTGACATTATTCATTAGTTGGTCCCAAAATGAAAACACAACCATGACGTCTCTATTCCCTGGTCTCCCATATTGCTTAATGGGGCGCCATCAAGCTCCTGGAATCGATTTTCAAGTTGGAGCAGTTTCCCTGTGCAGCTCAGAGACAAACAACAGAGTTTGCCCCAGCAACGTGCTTAGGAAAGAGCGGGACATGTCCCTGGAAAGTCTGCCTCAACCTTTCTCCCTGTTTTTCCAGCTCTACTCCCTTCAGCTTGGGAAAATGACTCCTCAAGGAATACCATCTAAAAGCAGATGGCTTATCTTGCTAGGGAGTCCAGGGCTACAGCCAGCTCTCTGCAGAAGTGAAGTGAAATGCTTGGCATGCTCACTCCCCTGAGGAGCAGGCTCCCAGCTCAACTCAAAGCTCCCTGGCTGCCCCATGCCAGTCAGGCTGTTGGCCATTCATCCCATGTCCCCACACCCATCATCTGGTAACTAAGAGTGTTTTAACTGGTTCCCTGTGATCTAGAGGTCTCAGACCAGACCTTGCACAGTTTATACTAAAAAACAGCTTTCTGTGAGGTAGGTAATATCCAAGTCAATGTCTGGAAGCCAGCCAGAGCATCTTTGACTTCCCACAGGGCAAGCACTGAATACCTCTACAATCTCTAAACAACCAGTTACACCTTCTACAGACATTTCTGCTAAATTTGGGTGGTGCGTGCATGAACACTTCCACACTGCTGAGTGAAACAGCACCAGGCTGTCCTTCAGAGCACAAAACCCCAGTTAGTTACCCACACTGCAGAACTGCTGGTTTAGTCTCAGCCTTCGCTGCTGGCCCACTCGCTGGGACAGTGCCCCAGCAGGTCCCATGCTCCTACCCTGTCCCAGGGCATGTCACCCGTGTCTGTGCACCAGAAGTGGGGGCACATGGCTCCAGCTGGGTCCCTCACGCCAACCCAGCTAGGAGCAGTACATGTCCACATTCACAGAGCTTTGGGTGCACTCGCCTCCACCAGCTCGATGTGGCCAGACACTTTCAGTCCAGCGCAGCCCACAAAGGGACCTCGCTGGCAATTCAGCTCACGGTCCCCATGGCCACTGCAGCCAGATAGACCAGGAGCAGCTTGCCTCCAGCCAGTTACCCCCCACATGGCCCTCAAAAGACACTTCCTTCTCCCTCACTCTCTTTCTGCTTCCCCATGATACTTGAGTGGCAGTGGCTGCACAAGGTGGGCAGAAAGGAGAAGCTCAGCTGGCCTGGGGCAGCAGACAGCCCAGCTGGCACAAGGCACTGTGGGGCAACCACCTGCCTGGGGGCCCCACACATGTGGGGGCATGTCCTGGCCTGCTATCATGGGCAGGCTGGGGAGAAACATGGCCTCCCAGGCTTCTCCTCGCAGGAAAAGAGAGAGATGTCAGGGGTTCAAAGGCAGTCATGGATGTTCTTTAGCCAGGGAACAGGAAATGGCTCCAAGGGCACTAGGAGGCAAACAATGTGCCTTAAAGATGTTATTACTGTTATTAACAATTTATCAACTCTCCCTTTGGCAATCCCAGCAAGTGCTGCAGCCTCTCATACCAACATCCCTCCCATACACACTCTCAAACCATGCAGAGCACACTGTGTGCACATGTGGTGCTACACCGTGAAAATACTGCTCTGAAGGGTGCAAAGCAGCCCTCCTGTTATTTGTGTGGATTTCAGGGTTAGCAACAGATACCCTGTCCAAAGGACACTGTAGGGATATGTGATGCTCCAAAGACATGGATGCTTTATTGGGATATAGAGGACATGGCCCAGAAACAGGACATCCTTCCTGGATCCTCTCTACAGGAAGATCATGGTCTAGGAAGTGGATCCAGGCCGTGCCCCAACCACTGTGCAGGAGCACATTTCAAAAGTTTAAGTGGCCTGTGTAGGGGCCGGGGAAGCAAAGCCCCAAGCAAGTGCAGCTTAACATAATTACCATGCATATGTTGAGCTGCCCTGGATGGTTGACTTGTACAATGGTCTCACTGCTCTGCCTGTCTCCCCATGATCTAGGGGCTGCCATACTGCCAGATCACCTTTCCAAAATCACCACATCCCAGTCTGGGATAGCTGAAGAGGACTCAGGAAGGAGTTGCAAACCACTATTGAGGCCATCTCTTAGCCCACCTGAACTGGGAGCAGAATGGCTGTGCTGCTCCTATGATCTGTCATCCCCTTCAATCCACTTCGTTTAAGCTCCCTATGTCACATTTATGACCAGAGTCTTTTTTTCTCCAGAAAGCATGATCCTAAACAACCATCAGAGGCTGAGGAAGTCAGGTCAGACTGATCCAATTGTACACATAAAGTCACCCTGTCTCCCATTTATACACAGGAGAGCTCACTTCTCTTTCTGAAGATGGAGGATGTTTTAGGAGCTGCATGCTGACTAACCAGATGGAGTGGCAGAGGAGAGAGAGCAGCGTGAGGGCAGTCGCTTGAGCAAGAAGTTCCTAGGGGACTCCGGGGTCCAGCTGATACCATCTTCTTCCAAGTTGTGTAATGGCTCTAACATCTTTCCTGCACAGTAAGAATAACTGATCCTATGACACTGATCATCTTCAAACTGCTCTTAGTCACCTGGAATGTGTTGCAGACAACACAGAGCTGCCACAGTCTCTTTGAAGAGGCAATACCAAAAAGGTTAGAGCATATGTAGGATCCTAGAGGGTTTTCTGGCATATTTTGTCCATAATACAAAAATCAAAGCTGATTGAGATTATACATCTGAGCTTCTTATGTGTCTCCTGTTGATAAGAGCCCCTATTAAATGGGGAAATGGCAAAAATAAAATTTGTCTTGTTAATTAAGTCTACAGTTTTCCATCATTAACTTACTGTCTGTTACAGTATCCTCAGAAGAGACTTATGGGAGGGATTTTGGCAGTTAATCAAATTGTATCCAGAAGGGTTGATTTGGTAATCAACTTCTCTTTGAGGACTGCTCTTAAATTTGTTTGATGTTTGTTAACATGCAGATTGCTAATAAATAAAAACGTTTAAAAAAAAGACAGAGAGACTTGACTGAATGGGGCACGCTTTATTAATCTTAGGACATGCAAGAGGAAGTTTTTTCTCACATAGTGAAACAACCATTTATTAGCTAACAAACATGAGTGGCATTCTCATCTACCAGGAAATGACACAGTATTTATTTTAGTTGGTTTTCCCAATCTTCCATCTCCACAATAATTTAGAAGAGCATACCAGAAATGTTGGAGCTGCTCAGACATCCTGAGGGAGTAATGGTTGCAACTTGAGATTTATCAGCTGGAAAAAAAGATGGAATCCATATCAGGATGTGATACCACAAGGTGTGTCAGCAAACTTTGGATGTGAGGACAAATTGTTGCTCAAATCACTGGGTCCTTTCATGGCAAATCAATTATCTGTGTCAGATAATAAAATTTAAATTTAGGGGTCTTTCAGGAACTATTCTCTATAAACAACATAGTCAAGATAATAGCAGTTTGACTTCTTCCACCAAATGCAGGCCTCCAAAACAATCCCAAGGGGCTCTGCACATTCACATGCTCCATGCCCCCATGATGTGCCTCTAGGCACTTTACATGTACTCTTTGCTGTCACATAGTATGAACACTAAACCTGGAGGCAGTTCAGCCTTGCCTGCAGACATCCACCCTAAATCAGCAACCCACCGTAGGCAAAAGCAGCCATACAGTCCCAGCAGTGTTGTCACAGGCAGACCTCCCTCCCATGGCAGCTGCAGCTAGTGGCCTCTCAGGCCTCCATCTCAGCAAGGCTTCTGCAGGGCCGGGGTGACGAGGCGCCAGAGGGTATGGCAAACCTCTTCTCCCCTGGCACAGGACCCAGGAGAGGCAATAATACTGTAGGATAGCAGGAACACTTCCCAGCAGAGCACTGTGTAGTGCTATCTAGGCCCAAAATGCCCATTTGCTAATGGGCAGGTGGCCATCAATGATGGGCAGGTGGCCATAAATTGTAGCCAGGGCTGTGCCTCAGGAACAGAGAGTCAGACACACTGGTCCATCACTTGGTGACCATCAGTCTTCTCCATGTTATGAACAATGAGTGCCCACAGGGTGGTGAGATATATCAACCTTATGGCACCAACCTTGAGGCAGCACACCTGGTCCTAGCACAGAGGCTCAGCAACAGATTTGAGAAGTTGGTAACATTTCCTGGGCAGAACAGCTAACACAGATTTTTCTCTGATGCAGGCAAGGCACAGGCTTGGGCAATGCACACTCCTCTCGATGTGGCAGGGAGTGAGACTCAGTCCCCAGTGAAGAAAGCTTGTTAAAGCCTTGGTGGTAGCTCCACTGTGCCATTTTTTTGTTGTTGTTTGTTTTTATATCAATAGGAAAGAACAAACCTCTTGTAAGGAAGATGATCAAATGATGCCCATCCCACTGACTCAAGTTTTGGAAGCCAGCAGATGGCTTTGTGTTAATTCCTAAACTTTGGACAGGCGGGAACATTCAGTTCAGGATCTGTGCATTTATATGTCCAGAAAACCGTAGTTCAATACAAAAGGAGCAAACGATGAAAACTGAACACCAAAGGGGGAATTAAAGAGAGTGATGCCTACAGCCATCATCAGGGCCTGTACTGCTGGCTCTTTGGAGTTCTGCAGGAGACCCCAGCCATACCTCACGGCTTCAGTGTGTTGCATGCTTTACAGGAATAAAAGACTGCTCCTTACGTAGACATCAAAGAGGAAATGTATACAAAGAATGCTAGAGGGGTTTTAGTGACGTTAATACACTTTATAAAGCATTGAACCTTATTCCTAAATCCTGCTAGGGGATCTTGCTTTATAAGTTAGAATTTTTAGTGTAGTTTGACTGCAAAAAATGTGAAAGAAAGATTACGTGAGAAAAATTATTATGGATGACAGGCAGTAAAAGCAGTGAATTTTTCACCTCAACATCTAGAAATGATCACAAAAGATCAGACTGGTTCAGGTGTTGAAAATTAGGTGAAAAGTTAGTTCTAGTCCACTCAGAGTAGCAAGATAAATTTAATACATCTACTTCACTGTACCTGTGTTATACATTTTTCCTCATTAGTAATTAAATTTTGATGGAAGGGCTCTGCCTTGATATGGTGCTGCTCTGTGTGCTCAGCTGTCCATGCTGTTCCAGCTTACCCTTACAGTAAAACTTTTTCTTCCCTGCAACTTGTCATCTGAAGGTTGGATAAGATTTATTCTGAACACCTGACGGTTCTCCTCCACCATTTAAAAAAAGTCTGGAAATCATAAT
The DNA here is from genome assembly GCA_008711295.1 of Anarhynchus alexandrinus. Taxonomy (NCBI): domain Eukaryota; kingdom Metazoa; phylum Chordata; class Aves; order Charadriiformes; family Charadriidae; genus Anarhynchus; species Anarhynchus alexandrinus. The sequence continues at coordinate 219,317 of VUYV01000157.1, read as the reverse complement.
ACAGAGCTCCCTTGATTTTATAACAATTATACTAGGTATGTATCTTTCTCACGTAATCTTCGTAATAGTTTAAAATTGGTTTTAACTCATTTGATGTGACATCACTTGTGAGGCTGCACCTTGAATACTGTGTTCAGTTTTGGGCCTCTCACTACAAGAAAGACATTGAGGTGCTGGAGCCTGTCCAGAGAAGGGCAATGAAGCTCATGAGGGGCCTCAAACACAAGTCTTATGAGGAGTGGCTGAGGGAACTCAGGTTGTTTAGTCTGGAGAAAAGGAATCTCAGGGGAGACCTTATTTTATCTTGTGCATGAAAAATCCTATGCTCTGCGATGAGAACAGGCTCTGTGGTCATACGGACTTCTTACATTTGATCAATGTAACAAATCAATGATCATTTGTTACACAAGGAGCAGCTGAGGGAACTGGGGCTGTTTAGCCTGGAGAAGAGGAGGCTGAGGGGAGACCTTATCGCTCTCTACAACTACCTGAAAGGAGGTTGTAGTGAGGTGGGGCTCAGTCTCTTCTCCCAAGTAACAAGTGACAGGACAAGAGAAAATGGCCTCAAGTTGTGCCAGGGGAGGTTTAGATTGGATATTAGGAAACTTTTCTTCACCGAAAGGGTTGTCAAGTGTTGAAAAAGGCTGCCCAGGCAAGTGGTGGAATCACCATCCCTGGAAGTATTTAAAAGACATGTAGATGAGGTGCTTAGGGACATGGTTTAGTGGTGGACTTGGTGGTGTGAGGTTAACAGTTGGACTCAATGACCTTCAAGCTCTTTTCCAACCTAAATGATTCTATGGTTCTATGATTCTATGTTGTAGCCCATCATTAAAATTTTCGACAAAGTTGTTTTATAAATGAGTTCTTCCCAGCACCTGGTTTCTCTAGAGATAGGTCCTTGAATACTTGAACCTGGTTTCCAGTTCATCTCAGGGGGTCAGCAAAATATTCTACAGAAATACTTTTTGTGAACAGAAATCGCTATAAACACTGATATTTCCCAAAGCCTTCTGACTCCAGAAACTTGGAAACTTTTCTCCCTTGATTAACATTTAAGTGCTTAGAGGTCATGATTTTCTTAACTTGAGCTGTATGAAATGTAACTTCTTTTCTGTCTGACTTGTTTTTCTTTTCCTGTCACCCCCCAGAGCATTGCAGGACGTTTGATGTTTGGATGTAATTATGGTTCCCACATTAGTGATAGTCTTAAAAACTGTTAAACTGTTAAAAAGATTTTTTTCTTGCAAGACCATTTCACAAACTCTCAAGAGGAAGCAGATTAGAGGACAAGGAAGTTATACGGGTTCTTGATCTATTAAAATGCATTTGTGGGTGTTTTGACAAGACAAATATTCCCAGATGATACTGGGGAACAAGCCAGACCTCCAGTTACAGAATGAGTTTTACAAGACAGAAACATACAATGACACCTACTTGCCTAACCTCAGGGAAAATCTCTGGCCATACCCCAAACCTACCAATTAATTTAAAAGAAAAGCTTGTGGCTAAGAAATATGAGCTGGCGTTTTCTGATACTCCAGAGTATCTTGCTCCTGTGTCCCTGTGCTTGCAATTTCTGAGAAAGAAACTGTTGTTTCCCCCAAAGAAGAAAAGAAAAATTCCAAACTTTGCAGCTGCAGGACAGTTCTTTACCAGCTAAATTATCTCCCAGTTTCTACTTACATCTGCACAAGCATTAGATGTTCCCAGTTGATCTCAGCTGTTCCATTCTCCACAAACGCATTCCTGTTTGCTCTCTCTCTCTACCAAACTGGAAATGAAAACTCTCTCCTGAATGCCCCTGCTTCCTCCACCTCTAACTGAAGCTCTGTATATGGCTTGCCAGACCTAACTCCAGGAGAACTCTCCTCCACAAGAAAATCTTTCACCGTAAGTGGAACATCATTGGTCAGGAGCCTTTTACTTCTAATTGTACACTGAAGTCATTGTAACTGTCCTAGAAGGAAGGATTTAGGGTCTGACAAAGAAAATCCTTCAGAAAGAGGGTTGTGCATAGAGCTGGACATGTTAGAATGGTGGAGTTCTGCAATGCCTACTCTGCGTTGTTTATTCTGCAGCTGTAACAGCAGATTTGGTCAATTCTGGTCTACATTTAGTGAATTAATCAGTCTTAATTCTCCAGCATTTTACAGTGTAAAATTCACTGAGTCCTTTTAAATGTGAAGCTTGTGCAATTATGTTCTTAAGTTTCCTCTCTCCTGATTTGCCTCCGTGTCTCCGGTCACTAAGTGCTTTGACAAACTGTGAAGGGCTGAGAGGTGCTGGGTGGAAAAAGACAAGCAATACTTATGGCAATGTCTGCACAAATTAAGTAATCCCAAGAGATATTTCCACTAGCTCGTTTCAGAGGAGCAAGAGCTCTTCTGAACTCTGAATAACATTCCTACAACAGTCCTTGGACAAACATCTTTGTTCTCATCCTACTATTTCTGATCAATGAGAGGCTCTGATAGTCGACTGGGTCTTTTCATTCACTGCTTTTTTTTTCCCTGCATCACCGACTCATAGCTCTGCTGTGAAGACACACAGCTATCCCTGAGAGATCCTTGTTTGCTTTTTGCTTTTATGGAAAAGCCATTTCGACTACGTAAATACAAGGCTGCAATTTCCCACTGAAACAACAGCTTTCAGAATGGGGAAAATAGGGCATACCAGGTCGAATATCTTTCAGCATCGGTACTGCATCTACTTAGAGCCTCTGGTCTCCACTCCACACCACTTGTACCCTGGTGTAAGCGTCACGCAGACCTGAAGGGAGGCTGTTTTAGAAGCCTGGGCTTTCAAAGTCAAAGAGTATCTACAGCTACCTCTGAGGTCATCCCTTGACACACTGCAACACAAAATGGATGCAATATATATTCGTTCGTAAGCTCTACAGCCAGCTAAGAACATGCACAGCTCTCTTGGGATTATTAAGGTAAATCCTTAGCACCTCACTGCCTGATTATATGTTCAGGTTAAAAAGAATAATCCAAATATTAACAAATGTGACTTGCAGTAACGGACTACACTGTCCAAGCTAGCTCATGCATCGTCAGAAGCCTGTTTACATTATCATAAAATCACCTCTGAAACGGGTCCAGGTCTTATGGTGAAGGTTTGTTTATTTAGCTATTATAATCTTGCTAAAGTGATATATTTTCCAGAGGTTCATGCTAAGCACTCTTTCTTTTTCTTTTTCTTTTTCTTTTTCTTTTTCTTTTTCTTTTTCTTTTTCTTTTTCTTTTTCTTTTTCTTTTTCTTTTTCTTTTTCTTTTTCTTTTTCTTTTTCTTTTTCTTTTTCTTTTTCTTTTTCTTTTTCTTTTTCTTTTTCTTTTTCTTTTTCTTTTTCTTTTTCTTTTTCTTTTTCTTTTTCTTTTTCTTTTCCTTTTCCTTTTTTCTTTTCCTTTTCCTTTTCCTTTTTTCTTTTTTCTTTTTTCTTTTCTTTTCTTTTTTCTTTTCTTTTTCTTTTTTTTTCATACAGCACCAAACTCACCCTCCCAACCTTGTTTTCGTATCTCTACTAGCTCCTCAGTGCTCTGTACATCAGACTCAGAGCCCCTGCTTTGAAGGCTTGTCATGTAGCAGCATATGTGTATGGCAGTGAACTTGCCCTCTGTTACAAACCATATTTTCTGTATTAGTGTCTTTACCTGTAGCTCAAAAGATACACAGTTCCTTTCATACTGCCTTACAGTTCTGGAATGCCCACCCTAAATCTGTCCTAGCTTATGGGTTTACAGCTGTTCCTTATCTTCCGCTGCTTTCTTAAACTAAATTATTAGGCTGGTTTCAATGCAATCAAAAGCTAGTAAACACTTTGTCATATAACAATCGCCTTCTCCTCTGGTCCTCCAGACACAACTTGACAAAAGTCAAATCAGAAATCTTGATCTTTTGTACCATAAAGGGACCCTTACAGTTGATCCAAAACCGTTACCTTGACAGTAAGGTATATAGGGCAAACAGCTGCAGTTTCTTTAATTCTTGAAAAAGATACTTTAAGCCTTATCTTGCTAACCTTTGGTTAAAGTGGAAGAAAGAAGTGTCTGAAAGAAAACTATATGTAACCTATTAAAAATAATGTTGATTATTTTGATAATGTTGATTATCTAAAGATGAGACAGAGGCACAGACTGTCAGGTTAGTGAAGTACGTTGTGGAATGACTAATAAGACACAGTGAGCTTCCATTTTCTTAATTAGAGTCTGAAAACTCTTTTCTTTCAGATGCCCAATTAAAAATGATACAGACAGTGCTATTTTGGATTTCCATCAAACTCTGTAGTAACCGCAGTATGAATATATCATAACAGTGAATACAAGATATATAAAAATAAATAATATGCAACGTGCATATTATCACCTATAAATAATGCATATAAATAATGAATATGCATATAAATAATGTGTACGCACATAAATAATATGCAATGAATTACAACTAAGACTGAAAAGCACCCACAGATCTCAGTGCAGCCACTATGCCTTCTGTGAAGTCCTAGAGGCCTCTGAAACNGTGCAGCCACTATGCCTTCTGTGAAGTCCTCTGAAATCTAGAGAAGTCTACTTCTGTTGCTTTGCCTGGGATACTCTGGTGGCTCAGACCTGAAGTGAGCATAAACACAAGCCCCCAGATTATTTCGAAGTGCCTTGTGTGGGGGTTCAGGTCTTAGAGCTATTTCCGCACAGGAGAGCTCAATTCTTTTTGGAGGATCTGGGAGAGGATTCCTCACTCTACGCCAGCTCCCAATCCATTGTGGACACCCACCTCAAGGGGGACTCATAGATCAACATGCTGTGGAGGGATGTGGGGACCTGGCAAAGAGGCGTTGCTGGATATGCAGCCAGCCCAGGAAGCACTGATCACTCAGACTCCCTGCAGAGCTGGCAGCCAAGGTTGCCCTTAGACAGAAGGAATTTGAGGGAAAAAAGAGATGAAAAGATGTCTCAGATTCTGCTTCTGAGAAAACTAATAAATATGATTTGTCCTGACTAGATGAGATGGCACTTTCCTTGGTGCAGCTGCTCTCTTTAGCACTGATTGCTAAGGAAATGAACAGTGGAGGATCATGCTGCATGTATCTCTCTACCTGTTTATCTCCCAAATTGACCCATGGCCAAGTTTGGCAGGGGAATAGAGACCTCAAAGATAATACCTTCCTCTTCATTTCCTATAAATTGGTAGCTAGGCATTTAAATCAGTCTGCATGATAAATAGCTGAGACTCTGTGAGAAACGATCCATCTAGGAGTGAGACGCTATGACTGACCAAGTGCAGGGGAATACTCTTTGGGACTCATTTGCTACACACAGCAGAGAATCTGAATGCAACACACGCATCAATGGGCAGATAGGCTTCCTCCTGTGTGGCTGCTGAACCAACCATCTGCATACCGAGCGTACGATACAGAGCCTGATCTCTTTGGAGGCCTTGCCTGACAATGATGTAAGCGATAAAAAAAGATTCAGGACAGGCTAGTCTGTCAGATAGAGCTGATCTAGGTCTAGCCGTGACCCCTAGCACTTCAGGCAATTCTCAGGGATGTTGTAAACAAATACATTTTATAAGCTACCTCTTAACCTCCAGTAACATGACCTGCTTTTAGTCTCTCTCCAGCAGCTAACTCACATCTGTATTTCTTCCTGCATCATTTGGAGGTTAGAGAATGTTAAGTTAAATGCTGTAGCATCCCTCTGACAGCAAGTCTCTTTAGTGTTAGCTCTGTACTTAGGACTTTACCACTGAACACCAAAACTTCCATGGCCGTATTTACATTTGGATAATGAACCTTCATACAAAGAAGAACATTTCAATGTCACATGTTCTTAGTAATAACAGTCAATTCCAGGATTTTGCTGAGTTTCACAGAGTACTTCAGAAATTCCAAAGCCAGCTCCAGAAGAGTCAAATTTGTGTGAACCAAGATGTCCGAAGGGAAGGGCACAGAATGGTGTGCATTTCTCTCCACACTCTGAAGCTGAACTGGTTGAGAGGTGCACATAACTCAAATAGATTGAAATGTAATGATTACACTTCTCTATTTTTTATTACTCCTTATAATTCATTCCTTTGTTTCCCTGTCTTGAGCAACATTAAATCAATTAAGGATACATAAGCACGTCATTTTTGAAAGATCTCTAATTATCTTGTGCTGTTGGGTTAATAATTCAGGTGACTTGAGTTATGGTTCTAAGCAAGGGTCTTGAGTAATAAATCTCTGATGAATATTCAGACAGGTTCCCTCAAGTTAAGCCAGGCTGGCCCTGCAAGAAAAACCTCCTTACACAGTAAGGAAGGATGAAACATCCCTTTCCACTCAATAAATGGAGACCAAAGAGTAATATCAGTATTTGCGGTAGACCAAAAACTGCCTTACATGTTGGTTGTCTCATGTTTTAAAGGGATAAAGGCCATTTTATTCAAGGAATTGAATATTAGCACACTTACAGGTGCCGGTATTCATCAATGTATAACCATCCTAGCCAGCTAACAGGAGAGACCTCTACCCAGAAAGCAAAAAGCCTGGTAAACTCCGATGCGGTGAGCCAGCCAACATACAATTATTTCCATAAACATTAAAGGACTAAGGGACCCTGTCAGAAAGAAAGAGGATTTTAAAATAATGACAGTAATAAATAATTGCAAAGATAAATACAACAGTATACCATTACAATAAACCAATTTGTAGACCAGTTACAGAAAATACTGGAAGATGACACATGCACAGCCCTTATAGTGATCCTGAGGACTGTCAGCAGGAGAGGGGCAAAATTTTCATTATTTTGCCATTTGCCCTTTCTTGTAAAAGACGAGCTTTTAGATACAGATAGCAGATGTATTTGTATTAAAGGTACCCTGAAGGGAACATTAACAATAACCTCTATGTGCACTGACACACGAGGACAACCCTCTTAATATTTTTGGGGGGTTATAGTAAATTTTGGAAAAAGAAAGAAAAAAGGAAAATAATTTCAATAAGGCCAAAAAGATGGACTTTGATAGCCAGCAGATTGCTAGGACAGGATCTGAATGGTGGTCAGAGAATGAAGGGTTTTGAACATAAGGGACTGTGTTTGCCAGGCTACAACTACATGACTCATATTCCAGGATCAATATACCCCATTTCTCCAGCACCTTAGAAAATCGCTCAACTGCAACCTCAAGAGAAGAAGGTGATCTAATTAATCATCACTATATCTGGCATTATTCAGCTGGGAATCAACATACACATAGTAATTTCTTAGGCTGCTTAAGGAATTTACAGACTTTTAAAAACAGCCAGGAGAAAACAGCAAGGACCCAAGAGAAAGTAAGGCAATAATGCAAAGTATTATTACTGAAGCTTTCCATCTTGGTAAATGAAACATAAAGTGAGAAGGAATAGGGTTCCTTCAGTTTTGTAATTAAGCATCATAAGACGTAATTCCCCAAACATTGTGAGAAAATACTGGAAGTTGAAGAAAATGGGATCTCCCATGAAACTGTGCCAATGTAAAGAGGGCAGGTCAGAGCTTAGGCACAAAATATAAGAAAAAATCTCACATGATGATGAGCCCGTTGGTATAAGGGAGAGCTGATAACTAGCACAGATGAGATAGAGAATGCTCTTGGAAAATTTTATAAAAAACTGGGTATTACAGAGTAATACTCAAACCAATAACAGAATAGCAAAGAAAATTACTACCTCAAAGACCTATCTTCTCTTTATTTAAAAAGAGAGGATATATAATGCTTGTGTATCTCGTATTGCAGAAAAAAAAAGCAGGATTTTTACAGGTTTTTTAACGTGGACATTCATTTATTTATTTTAAAAAATCAAACAATAAAAAGTAGCTTAAGTCCTCTTTAATAGCAGCTTGGATAGTTCAGATGCCTAAAGAGGAGGGAAACTGGACTAGCTTCTTTCCGCATGAGCCGATTTTATTAATAAATGTTGACACAGAGATTCTTGCCAATATGTTTGGCAAATAAAGAGAAGTGAGCGTATCAGGGTTATGTGCAGCCAGATAAACCAGGATTTGTAGGTTGCTGACTTTCTGTGTAGTGCAGTAAGAAGACCCTTGAGCAATACTTAATTTTCAGGAAAAAAAAAAAAAGTTTTCAGGGTATTTTAGGCTCTGTCTACATGACTACTTAGCCTGTTCTTATGCACTGAAAAGAGGGCTTGTCAGAAGCTCTCTTTGTGGTGTTTGACCCCAGACATTCAAAAGCATATCAATATATGCATAGTAAACACAAACTCATTCTTGCCTAAAGCAGAAAAAAATCTTTTGACCAAGCAGAATGGGCACTGAAGTACATGGACGTGCAGAAAACAATGTCACTGAGGATTTTCATTTCTGCCTTACTTAAGGATTGCAGAATTTCTCTTTTAGAGAGTGAAATTATCTTAAATAGATTTACGCGAATAAAAAGTACCTGGCAAGGTGCTCTTTGTCCCCCATTGGGGCATGGATCTGAACGACAAAAACTCTTGCCATAGTAATACCCTAGATCCTACCACAGCAGGAATAAATGTCAGATCAGACCCACATCATAGCATTATGCAAACAGTTGCTACTTTTCGTACAACACCCCTGTTCTTCTTGAAAGCAATAACATCCTTGTCAGATCTTAGTTCTATTTCAATTTCTATTTCACCGCAGATCCCCTGGTCACCCACACTACCCACAGTGGTAGTTCACTCCAATCTGGAGTAAACCAGGCAGTACCCAGCAGGGAAACTTGGTGTTTGAGAATTAATCACAACATGCTTCGCTCCTGCCACCTGAGATTGTCCTCCAGTGACATCCCAGGAAGTCCTCTGACCCATCGATCACCTTGCTTTTGGCCAGCATACAGTCAGATTTACAGGATTTTTTTGGAATTGAAACAAGTATTGTAACCAGTTCAATTCTGAAATGTAAATGTGACTTACCAATCAAAATATTTACACCACAGAACATCAGTAAAATGTTCTTTTATAAGTCATGTTAGGTAGTAATCCAAACAATGTGAAGCCGTTCTATGTCTCCATATAATTAATGTGTCTGATATTTTGAGAATGAATGCTTAATATGATGTTTTGGAAAAAAAACATTCCAACAACAAATAAGGATGTTCTCTCTGCCCTAAATTTCCTATGCACGAGGAACAGGCACAGCCACTATTCCTTTGCTTTACTATTCCTGATTAATACTGTATGCCCCTACCAGCAAGGCAACAAAAGTACAATCTATTGACTTACTGAATTGTTAGTCAAATTTAATATTGTTTATTTCATTTTTTTGGTGATAATTTATTCCATGATACAGATGCTCATTAATATCTTCTTCTGACAAGTGATGGTTACAAGCACAAGAGTTTATTTAATGATCTGATCTTCCCCTGTGAATATTCCAGCCATTACAATTCTAGTCAGAGCTAGCAAGTACTTTTGACAAATTCAGTGTATCCACAAACAGCTTATTAAATTCTGTTAAGATGACATTTGACATTACCAAAACGTGTTGCTTTCCTTTAAACAATTGTGCAGGGCAGGTTCTTTGAGAACAATGCTCTGTTACTGCATCTATCATTCAAACATCACCCTTCATGAGCCTGGAGACTCTCTGCTGTGTACTCAACATGCAGAAGTCCCCATCCAGCTGAAGGGTAGGGCATGTCTACTCGGTTGGAACAGAGGAAGATGGTCTGACATGTTGGGAGCACCACACTGAGATGCCAGAGCTGTGGAAGCGATACCACAGTGCTCACGAGTGAGACAACCAAGAAGCGCAGGTTATATGCAGCACTGCAGGAGTGCAGGGGACTTGCCATTTCAGGTGAGCACGACCCCATTGCATGGTGTGCACGCAATGCGCAGTGCCGGTGATTCACCAAAGTCCATGCTGGAAATTGGGGATGAAGCACAAAGCTGAAGCAGATAACTGTTGGAAAAGTTTAACCCACCAGCCTGTACTTCTTGTTTTGAAGAAGAATCTCAGATTTAGGGTGTCATAAACTTTTTATCGTGAAAGATGGCAGGTAGTGCAGGACCTTATAAAGAAGGTGATATTGTATTTCTGGGACTGGGTTGTCCAAAGGTGTTCTGTGGGGCTTTCATTCAGTGGCAGAACTCCAGCACCTGCTGGAATAATATTGAGCCAATGCTGAACATTTACAGAAATTTCACTGAGGTTTTTAAAGCATATATTCATAAATTTGAGTTCATTCACAGCCGATTTAGAAAAAATACAGTCTTTGCACACTGAGGCCTTTTCTGAAGCTGTCACAGACTGACCAAAGCCTCCTGGTCTGAGGTTTCACTCCCATTTGCACAAAGATGCTCCAACTGCTGCACTATTTCACCGGAAGTTTCTATAAGCGTCAATAATACTTTCAAGTTAAAGCTTAAAGTTAACTTGAAATGAAAACACAGACTTGATAAACAACTGATTAGGTCACTGTACTAAGTGAAGCCAGTTAAGGTTTCTCCCAGGTATTTTTAATAATTCTGGAGCCTGCTGTCTGTTATAGGCATAAACACAGAAATTTCACCACTGTGTCTGGAGAACATTTAGTTCTTTTATGAGCTTCTGCTCTTCGATTTAGTTTATCCAGCTCCATCTACTCTTTTTTACTGCTGTATTCTGAGGCATTACAAATGCCTGGGAAAATGGAACTAGCAAAGGTAGTATCATTTTTAGCAATAGAATAGCAGATAAAAGTTTCTGTAATTTTATCTTTTTTCAGTGAGTAAATGTGTGTGATCCTTTGCTTTTCAGCAAAGATTTCTTCTATCTCTCATTTTAAAAATGTTCCACTTGCTTCATTTTAAATCATATTCAGACTGCATAGAATACAGCCCTGAAAGCTTCAGTTAAAATAGTTGTGCTCATCTGAAGCATTTGCTTTGATCATGACCAATGGCAATAATGAAATTAAGGAAAATTCCTTATAAATCGGCACTGCTCGTAAAATCATGATTCCTACAATACTAATGCAGAGCAGCAGATCCTCCTGCTCCCCTCCTCTGCCCAACAGTGTTAGTCCTAAGGTAGAAGGTGTGAAGCATTTTTTTGACTATTCTTCCCAGTTACATTAAGAGGAGGTAATAAAAAAAATAAATGGCACTTTCATGATCTTATTATTCTTGCTTCACATTCCAAGAAAGAAACCTAGAAAATTCCTCAGCCTAGGCTATACAGGAATAAATAATATACGTAAGCTATATGAGAAACACCAGAAACAAGCTAGAGCTGTTTTGCCTCAGAACATTTTTATTAACATGATGTACAAACGTTGCTCTTTCCCATCATGATCTCACATCATTCCAATATTTTAAGCAACACATAAAAACGACTATCAAAAAGAAACATTGGGGGGAATAAAACCTTTTTGGGATGACATCCTACCTACTCCACCAACCTCCTTTCTCCGGGTTTGGTGTGGTATGTGTGGCATGTGAGCAAAGGAATCCCTTTTTTTAAGTGCTACCCTGGGAGGTGGTGATAAATCTGAGCAGGGTCAGTGCAGGAGGCCCATCTCTGGTATACGCCGAGGTAGGAGGATCACAGCTGGGCCCAAGAGTCACCAGGACCTGCTGGTGCAGCTTCCACCTCTAGACAGGGCTGCATCTCTGCCCCTACAGCTCCCACTGTTTGGAGCGGGTCAATGAGAAGTGGGAAGACCTCATCCATTTTTCTGATGGTGGCTCCTTCATCAGCCTGCAGGACCACTATGCTTTCCCCTAGGAATGTGTACAGATGGGATGACTAGCACCATCCAAGTACCACCCTAAAAACCCATCCCTGCTGCCTACTGAGGACACTACCCCATGGAATAAAACCCACTGGGTCTGAAAGGACTCCAATGGTTGAGCATGATAATTGTGAAGTCTGGGTGAAGACTTTCATTACATGTACGCAAAAGGATGAACAGATATTGACATCATCTTTTTGCAACAGCTCAAAGCAAAGTAATCATTTGGACCAATTATTATTGAGGCTTAGAAGAAAGAAGCTCTGCATTTCATTAGTTTCATCATCCATCTAGGTTTGTAGGCAGGTGAAACAACAGAATTAGTTCACCCAACATGAGGACTCAGTTTTTCCCCAAGGGAATTAGATAGTCATCACTCATAAAAATGTTACATTCAAGATCTAGCCCAATCCAGGATTTACAATGTTGGTCTGTCTGACTGTGGGCACACTGGAATTCACTGCTGTTTACCTTAGTTTTAATATCCACAATAATCAAGAAAAAGATTAAATTAATCCACTGGGGAGGAAATGAAGCAATCATTACATTTCAAGATATTGCCACCTCTAAGAATACGTTAATAGAATAGAAGACCAAATTGCATATTTGTCCTTGATATAGCATAGTGACCTGTTCAGATATTAAAAAAAAAAAATCCGTGGGCTCACTACATAGTTTTGTATAGAATGTTCTAAAGTGCCAAAAATGATTTAGGACCTGTTTCTCAAGAGCAACTCCTAATAATTTCAACAGTGCAGTTGCTTTAAGCTGGTATTTTGCTGAAAACATGATCTATCATGTAATGAATGGGACTATTTGTGTATGGAGAGTAGGATTTGGTTTCAAAAGTGGTCTTGAGCTACAGTCAAACTGTTTCAGTTACAATTAACAAGCAGCTTTGAAAGAGAAAAGGAGCAGATGATAAAACTAAAGCAAAAACTACAGTACATATAATACAATATCAAGTTGTGGGGCTGCAGAACAAACATTTATAAAGTGTTTGTGTTTTCTGTAATATGTTTACTGGGATGATTTTACACTAAGGATTAAAAAAAAACACCCTAAGATTTCACCATAAAAAAGTTTATGGAGTCGTACAATTGAAAAACTGTGCAAGAGCCAGAAATTACCACCATCTGGGAAACAGATGCAGTTAATTAAGGAAAATAATTCGTTGAGTTTTATGTTGTCATTCATTAGAAATTAAGTTTACTTAAGATGATTAAAGGACAAAATAACTTTCAGCAGTAGAGCATCCTGTAAATTGTAATGAAACAGTGATTGTACCCTGTTTTTGACCAGGTCTGAAAGTTTTTCTTGGGAGACAACTCCCCAACCCTTTCCATAGAGAATGGAGAGGAGACGGCTGTTCAGCCAAACATGGTGAACAAACATTAAGTAAAAGGAGCTTACTTAATGTGGAAAAGAAGGTGGCATTACTAGGTCAGCAAGAAGATAATATAAGGATCAGACTGTCTTTATGTTGCCTAGCCAGACAGTGACCGTAAAAGGAATTGATCTAGCAAGTATGTAGTACAGCTCATTTTTGATTCCAGTTCAGCAAAGCATCAAATTCATTCTTATATTTAAACACATACTTTAATACTTTGCTGTGTTGTGGCTATTTGGACTCATATTTTGTCCTGCAGCTTCTACTTTTGTGAATTTAAGCATTCAAGCCCACCTGTATGCTGACACCTATGCCACAGTTGTTCCAAACTAATCCGCAGGTAAATCTGAAATAACCAGTTTTGTTTATATGTGTAATAACCACAGAGGTAGTTTTGTAGTCAGCTCCATGTTTGGATATAAATACCATCAAGAGGCAAAGACATAGGTAAAGATTTTGAGAGACTGTAGATGGCATAAAAAAGGACAGGAAAACAGTGAGGCAGAATAGTAATGGAGATACTCGTTCAGAAGAGAATGTAAATAAGTGCTTAGTTGCATGTGCTTAAATGGGGCTATGCAAGTGCTTAAATTTAGGCATATTGTCTAATATATTTTTGGATGTGCCAGAATGGTGACTTTTTCTACATGAAAGTTAAACTTCAGACACTTATATAAAAATATTATCATGCACAAGCTGCTAGATATTGCAACTTAATGTTTTCTCTTTCTTTGAAATACAGCTAATGGGTCTCATGTCTAGACACTCTGTGCAGAATCCAGCTCTTTGATAAGGATCCTATGCTGTAATTCACATCCCCAGGACCGAGCTTGATGCTGCCACAAAACCGAACTGTGCTACCTGGAGCCTCTGTGGAAAGGCACAGCTAAAAACCAGATGTTTATTTCAAAATTAAATTTTACAGCACTGACATTTTCATTCTGATTTATAGCAAAGTAGTTCTTTTTGCTATCAAATCAATAATTCACCAGGTAATACAGGTACCACTTTATTTTATGCTGCAGTTTTCATTGGATTATTCATGGCACTATTTCATGGGCTACTCTGAAAAGTTTTTGTTGCTGCTCCTGCCTACATATGGAAATATCACTTAAGACTATTTTGACTATCCAACCTAAGAAGCCTCTTTATGGAAAAGAATAGTAGGATCTTAGTACAGTTATCAGTAAGGACAAGAAGGCCCACTATAATTAACTGAGCCACGTAATCAATGAAGAAAAGAGAATCAAAAAAAGAAGTGTAATATCCAAAATTATATTCTCTTTATTCATTTTGACATGTGATTTTATTAATCATAATATAACAGACTGCAAAGGGTCATATTTAAGTTTATACTTTTATGTGTATTTAAAATTGAGTCTAAAGAGTAATAATCAATTAATACGTTTTGCTTAGGGGATAACCAACAGCAACAGAATCCACTGCAAATCCCAAAGGATCCATGAAAATATGGTGTCTCAGCCTGGGCTGCTGTTGACAGGCAATTCTGCAGGTCCGGCATCCATCCTGCTCATTGTTGGAGGTCCCCAAGGGTGGACAGGGACCAGGAGCAAAAAGCCCGTGTTACTGGGTAGCAGCCACCTCTCCTCAGCCACCCTCCCTCCCTAGTGCAGCCAGTGCAGAACAAAACCATACTGCAAACCCAACTCTTGTAGGTAGCCTCTGTCCTGCGGCACGGGGCTCCCAGGTCAGGCTGTACAGTTGCCCAGAGCCCCAGGGAATGGTGGCAGCCCTGTTCTGCTGGAGTCAGTGACCCCTCTGTGTGGGGCCCCTGCTCCTGCCACGGAGAGGACCGCAAAGGGGCATATGGCTCTTTTCTGCAACTCAAAAGCATTGATACTTTCCTGGCCAAAAAGCTGGCCACCACAGACCTTGAGCATTTTCCACTGATGCATGTAAAACATGCTGCTGAAATTCACAGGTTGCTATCAACAATTATTAATCATTGATTATCTCTTTATAAACCATTTATAACCTTAATAACCCATGATTCTACCTCCAAATCCACGCCACCAAAGGAGGAGAATCTGCTTTGGCTGTAATGCACAAGAGAAAAGAAGTGAAGCCCTACTTAGAACTTGGTAGATATTACCACCATCATCATCATCATCATCATCATTATCATCATCATCATCATTATCATCGTCATCATCATCATCATCATCCTCCTCCTCTTTCTATTTGTGCAGGCGCCAGACTGTCTTTTCAACAATATTTGCAAAGTCAATATGTGTACAGCCTGTTACCAATTATATGGCGTTGCTACCATGCCACTACTCTAGTATACCTCTTATTTTGGAGGGAGGTAAAACATATGAAATAGAAAGGGAAGATTATTTAGACAAATGAGAAATCTTTCCATTATAAAAGTTACTGTGGATTACCAGCTCTGTGAAATTCCACAGGTTGTTTTATTGAACCATCCTTGCAACAAAATACTAATAAATATCATCATTTATGAGTTAAAATGTTTAAAGACCTTGTAAGGGAGGGTGAAGGTAGTTTGCAAGAGATAACACTAAGATAAATGACTATTTTTAGAAACAGAAATTTGTACTGTTACTCAATTCTCTTTCAAACATATAAATACTTCTTATACTGCTCTTTCTCTTTCAAACATATAAATACTTCTTATACTGCTCTATACTTCATTAAAAATAATGGTAGGAAAGACTTTCAATGCTCAGTATGAACCTTCTCATTTAAAACATCTGGTCAGTTCTGTTTGTAATAAACAGATATCTCTGTATTCAAATAACCAGGGGTTTGTTTTGCATAAGTGGAATATATGCTTGTATGTACCCTGAGCAGTTCCTGAAAGTAATGGTAAAGCCATAAAAACTTCCATGTCCCCTCCTTAATTTCTGTATCACCTGTCCAGTTTTCACAACAAGATTTCTGTCAGAGTTCCTTCAATCCAACCATCAAATTAATCCCCTTATATCTAGCTTTAACCTCTGGTTCAGCCTCTTACAAAACAGCATTCAGTGTTATTCTTTTGATTCACAGGCATGCACAAATAAGCCTTCTGAGGCTTCCTGCAACAACCATTTGTATTAAAATACACCAAAAAGAAAAAGAACACAACTTTTTGGAACCATCATTTGGACCAGTTGTGCCACAGTGTGATACCCAAAGGAATCAAACATTCATTACTTTTGAACAGGTTCTTGAAGCTCAGGTCATCCAGAAGTTATAAAAGAAATAACGGTATTAGAGTACTTGTTGTATGTAGGGACTGTCGTAACCTTTTTTTGACTGCTGAATTCTATGGTGTGTGACAGTCAATAAATTTGATTACTAGGGTCTGATTGCTTCTGAGTTTGGACAGAATCAATGAGAAATAGCTGCTAACCTGCTGCCTGTAATGCTCTGAAGTATTCTTCGGGGGGGGGGGGGGGGAATAAAAAATAAAGAAGAACTTGGACATTTCAGTAGCAGCAAGCAAAAATATGTATCAGACTGAGTGTAATTTTGCCAAAAAAGAATCTGCCTGGGGTCACTGACAGTGTAACAGTACAATGTCTGAGACTGCAAATGAACATCTCTGCAGTGTCGGGGCTGTACGTGGGGTGCTGCATTTGGCAGCCGGACACCCCCAAGGCCACCTGGCCTCTGCGGCACAGGGAGCAGAGCCCATCACCCAGCAAAGCTGCACCCCAGGGGCATGCACTGGTGGCAATAGTGCAGGGTTTTCTGGAGCAAGCTTACTGTCCTCTGATAAAAGCAAGGAGCCATTTGGGTGAAAACCCTTGCAAACAAAGTGAGTGGAGGAGTCCACATGAGCCATACTGCTCCAGGCAGAGGGTAGAAACCAAACAGTGACAGTTTGGTTCCCTACTCAGCATGAGGGAGAACTTCACTCGCCTCTTTCCTCACTTGGGTTGATTTAATCTCTCTGCCATCTCAGCTGAGTCAGGCGGTGCACTGCCCAGCGAAGGGCTGAGCATTTGCACCACGGCAAAAGTAATTGCCTATGAGTTGCTGTCTCCTTCACACAGGGCCTGGCAGTGCATGGGTCCCAAGAGGGGTGAAAATGATTGAGAAAACATTCCGAAAAATTAAAATCCAATTATTTCCTCAGTATATGCAGGCTTCTCTATTGCAGGGCTCCAGCTTATAGCTCAGTAACACAAGTAAACAGTAGAGATCATTCACTGTTAAACACAAAAGCATTTGCTAAGCTGAGACAAGGTATTTGAAGCATCTTCCTGCACTACACAAGTGAGTACTCACCTTGCTTTGTTCTCAGACTGCCACCATGGGTTGCAGCTCCCCCAACAGTCTCCAACAAGTTGACTTCAGAAAACCCTGGTGACAGAAATTCCTTAAACTGTCATTTTATTGCTCAATCTTTTGCTTTAACAAAAAAATGTGACGTTTTCCTTCACTGGCGTAAATATAATCTCATTTACTGAATGCAAGTCAAGCTGGTTGATGTGGTGATACTTCTAAAAATCATATAAGAATGTGTGTGTCTTGGAGAAATAAAAACTGGGGGACGTCTCTGGAAGGTTTCCTTACTTTAGCAGAAATTGATATGAGACCTCTGCAGTTTGGCCAGAAATTTTTAGAATCCAAAATCAGTTCAAAGGCAATGGTGCCAATGCTCTTCCCACCACAAATTTTTCCTGATCAAACTATGAAAATGATTTTTAAGTCTGAAGTTGAAACTGTTATTTTTGATCAAAAGGTTTTGCATCCATATCTGTAACTATAACAGATAAATTACCTTTTTTCAGTAGATCATTTGTTTTATAAATAGATCTTTTAGAAAACTAGTAACGTCATTATGATGCTGTTAATCTTGCAGGTTGACGGCTATAATGGCCTCAGCCCTGGCATTAGAAGGAAAACACTTGTGAACTCCTAGCTATAAGCCATTTTTCTTTATTTTCAAATTCTATTAAAACTAAGAAAAGGTTACTGTGTTTAGTTTGAAAATATTACACCCAAAGGAGAAGTTTAAGCAGCAAGAACAAAACCACCAGTTATTCTTAAAAGCAGGTGATATATTATTTTACTGTGAGCAAAATGTTATGCAATAGTAATTTATCTTTACAAGTAAGTTCATAGGGCAAAAATATCAATCAGATTGTGAGTCATGAAGTGAACACTGAGCAAAATGACTACAGGGACTTCGCCTGAACTAACTGGGATGAAGTAGTCCTTAGGAAAGTTTCGTTAAGGTACCCTCAAGAAAACAGCAGTAAAAGTGACATTAAGTAACTGGTTTTGGTTGTTGATCCTGGATCATGCGCACAGAGCCCAAGCAAACACTTTCACCAATAAGATATGGTAGAGTGGCAGAGCCTGTTTGCCTCACTGGCCCGCAGAGCAGCAGCCCCCATGGCAAAATGCATTCCCCTCCTGTTGGGGTCGTGCGAGCAAAGGGCAGGTGGAGCTGGCGAGGTGTCTGCTGGCACAGACACAGTGACATACGAAGCAACATTAGCAAGAGTCGAAAGAAAGAAATCTCAGAGGAAATGAAAAAAAAATAAAATTCATTGTTGCTTCTGTGAAGAGAACTTCTCTGAACAGATCAACTGCAAATCAACTGGTTGGCAGTCAGTGAACAGGTCACTGTGTCTGCTCCTCTCCAAGGCCATGGGCAGAGATCAAGCATTCCCACTACAGCCCAAAGAGCCCAATCTCTCCAGATATTGCCTTCAGGGAGCAAATGAAAAATCATTTTCATTCCACAGGGTCATGACAAGTGCCTCGAGACTCTCAGTGGCACAGTCGCACTGTAGATTTTGTTGGTAAATCAAGTTTCCTCCACATTCAGTCATTGAGACAGTGATGGTTTAAATGCTATGGAAATTAGTCACTGACGGCTACAACATTTTACTGCCAATATAGTCTTACAACCAATATTATTTTGAGATAAACATTTCTTGCTTTTAATTACTTCTGTGGATTTAATTGCTGTTTTCAATTTATTTTATATTCTTTTATATTTTTATATAGTTATTCATTAAGAAGAAAGGGCTTCTTCACATGAAGATATTCAATGAATTCAATCAGAATAAATTTTTAGAATGGGCTGATTAAACTGGACCAAATCCTCTTGGGAGACTGTGCTTTTAATGTGAATTAAGATGAATTGAATTAATTTGGCTTTTGCTTTAAAAGTAGAACACAGCTATTTCATTTCTGTATGACATACAGAACATAGCGTAGTTTAACTGATCCATTATAAATTATTGCTGTTACTTCATACAGGGAAATTTTCCTAAGTTCCCCACCAGGGATAGGCCCAAAGTGACTATTGCCTGTGCCATCAATTGCCAAAAAGCTGTGTAGTACTAAAAAGTCAACACCCAGGCAGTTGGTTAATACAGCGCATTTTCTTTTTAAAAAAGCAGTGAGTAGTACTAAGAAGGCTAACATTTTCTTTTCACTCATTGATTTGCCTAAAAAAAATTATGAAACGGGTCACACTGAGGCGCAAGATTATTGTATCTTGCAGCAATGTGGAACGGAAGGTATTTAAAAGTGTATATTCTTATCTCCTCGTAATTACACAGTCTATATTCTGCCCAATTATCCATCTGAAATTAATGGGAACGAGGCACCATCATTTCATAGAGACTGTAACTTACATCTTTTCAGGGTATCACAGCAGTGCTGGGATGGATGATCTTTGCAGCGCCCTTGGCTGTGATTCAGCTGAGTTTCAATTATGGGCATTGTCCCTCTTTTTCTTGGTCACGGTGATTAAGACAGGTGCTGACAGTCATATTCAGAATCCTTTTTCCTTCTGTAGTCCGCAAGGTAACTAATTTCTTTTGTAGAGCCTGAGGTGCTTTTCCTGAACCTTTGATATTGTGCGCAACTTGTTGAACTCTTCAGAAACTGCCTTTATTTCTCTAGTAGCTGTAGAGGCTTAGGTTTTCAGTGACTATACAAGTCACCAAACACTGACCGCACACAGTTATTCTGTAAGATAACTCAAAACTTAAGCCTCACTGATTTTTATAATCAATAGCCCTTTAATCCCATTCAATCTAATTACTTAGCTGTATAAAATTTTAACAGACAGTATTTCCTAATTATTGCTACCTATATTGATATGTTAGCCATTATGGTTGTTTTCTTGCCTAATTATAGAGAGAAACTCTACCATTGTGAGTAAATATTAATATTTGAGAAATTAATACTGTGTATCCAACTGACTGGTTTGTTAACCTGGGCCAAGCTATTTATAGCAAACACAAATAACGAGGTTAGTGCTTTCCCTTTTTTTATTGATTTAACATATTAGTAGGTCCTTGTGGGAAGATAAGCTATCACCCCTTGAATGTCAGAAATAAATGCAGCAAATAGCCAAATGACATACTGTCTCTCCTCATCAATACTCTGACTCACTTGCGTCCTTTTTTCGATCAAATTGAACTGCAATTTGTATTCTAAATTTCGTATCCACTGGGACCGTGCTCACAGGACGGCCTCTTGACCTTTCAGTGAATGTCAGAGTGAAGCACATCTCCCAGAGGTAGATACGCCCAGGAGCTCCACAGGGCTGTTGGGCATTCATGGTAGTCCATGTAAACCTGAGACTGTTTCTGCCTTAGGAACTGGTTTGAAATATCATGGCAGAAACAAATCATTACAGAAGGCTTTTATGAATGTATAGGATCTTACCAAAACTATTTTTTCTCTTTGCGTAATTAGAGTCCAAGGCTAATTACAATCACCTTTTCTTGCTCTTGGGGAGACTGAACTAAATCAGTTAGGCAGCCCAGCACTGCTCTCCCCAAGAAAGGTCCTTCCAGTGGAGAGGATGCCCGCAGGCAGGGATGTCCAGAGCTGCACCCTGCCTAGAGGTAACGGTGAAAATATTTAGCGGAAAGGTGCTCATTCTCATGGGGCACAGTTTTCAAGTTCTGCGTATCAGCAATTCACCCGAACCTTCAGCTGCCAGCCCCCACCTTCTACTTCTCTCCAGAATTAACTACGTGTATCACTGTGCTTGCTGTGGGGAACGGGCTGTCAGCGTTCACTTCATATTTTTAATTGGAACCTGCTCTAAACCCACAGTATGGCGCAGCTAAAGGGCTTTACAGTAGTATTTAATTGATTTGATGTATCAATTAACATGAACGTTCAGCTACAATTTACTCCATTTGTCCTCAATTTTCCATAGCTGGGGAAAGGATACGGAGCAGGCTGTAAAGTCCCAACAGCAAAAGAACCATAGATGATTTTGCACATCTTGTGGCCTTTCCTGAGATTTCTGGAGTTCTTGCCTGACGGTATTGTTTCACAAGCTCAGAAATTATCAGCGAGCTCTTTGTTCAAAAGTAGAGTTGGCCTTTCTGGTTCTTCTTTGGCAGCGCCTGGCACCATGCAGCAAGGGGTAGCTGGGAGATTTGCTGTTAGATCGAAAGTAACGGAGAACAAATATTAACGGTGCTACTGGAGGCATTTTCTACATTTCACCTCATGGATTGTTCTAAATTGCCATCTGACCAATGTTACAGTCTATGGTACCTGGCAGGAGCCAGGAAGGATTACTGACACATTGTCTGAACTTTCAGCTGTCTCCTCTACTCCATTAAAGCCGCTTAGAGCCAGTTTCTGTCCCCATAACTGCACCCAAAATAAAAATCTTCTTCTTCTTCTTCTTTTTTTTTTTTTTTCTCTTGAGAAAGCCCTCAGGTCATGAATATTTTTTTGGATGGGAGGGGTCAAACTTGCATCACCATCTACTCAAATTTATTTCACTTGTGAAAGCATGCAAGAACAGTCAGCTTAAAAATAAAAAGCTTCTATTTCCTTATTTCTTTTTCAAGAGGGAGATTATGACTGGATACCTATGAAGAGCCTCTACAGTTAGAAGACAAGTTTTCCCCTTAGAAATAGCAAGCCATGAGCACAAGGAGGATGGGTACTTCATGATTTCAAGATATTTTTCAGCTAATGCACACTCAGAAACCTTTTGGTCTCACCAAATGAGGGCCTAGAGAGGGTCAGAAAAAGAGAAATGGTCTACAATATCCCTTACTGAGTGTTATTTTATTTATGCCTGGAAAATTTTCAATGCTGGGAGTATTAAGCACATAGCAATCTGTTGCAGAAACTAGGACAACAGCACAAAACTTTCTTAATATTTGAGAAAATTAAAAACAGAAAACCCCATTCCTCTAAAGCAATCTCTCGACATGGAGGAATATATAGCCACAACTTGATTACAGTCTCTGCAGATTTACTAAGCAGAGTTTCTCAACCACTGGGCTGGTTTCAAAGAGTATATTCTGTCTTTGGTTTTGTCCTGCTGTTCTTGTTTTATTTATCTTGTACATCTAATGGTTTGTGTCTCCAGTTCTGTGTTGCTGAGCCTTTCCTCAGGAGGAGAAAAATAGACTGAAGTTTCCCAGAGGTGGCATCACAATATAAAAGCAGGGAAGCTCCAGAGACAGCAACGTCTATGGTGCAGCTGGCAGTAGGAGGATGGAGCTCAGCTCAACACCTTTGTTGTATTCCCTGCCAAGGGCAGGACCTTCCAGGGCCTCGTGCTCTCCTTCAGCTGACTCCCAGAAGTTGAGTATCTGTCCAGTAAGATGTGGCCACAGTGCTTGGCCTCAAGTATGATGTTCCCAACCCTCGGTTCTTGCTTTACCCCGCTTAGGGAAATAAAGTTGCCTGTCCCAGAGCTGGTTTTCCTCTGTTGGATGGGTACCTACCTACCAGATGGATCCATCCTTGCTTACCAAAACTGGCCTCTGCCATATTTGCTGGAAAAGGGAAACCTGTCTAGATGGGCTGTGGAGAACCTACAGCACCTGAACTGCCTTCCTTCAATCTGAGAGGGAGTTTCAAAGCCTTTCCTCTTTTGCCTTAAGCTATCATCAGCCTGGCTCTCTCCCTAGAGCTTTTATGGCCTTTGCCAACATGAGCCCCTCACAGAAAAGAAGCAAAGAGAAGTCTGTGGGGACAATCTTTTAAAATCCTACAGTTTCAGGATTTGCCTGAAAGGCAATTAGGCAAAATCTTGAACTCAATATTAATCTAAATACTAGTAAAAATGTTTGGCATGTTCTTCAGAAAGCCTTTGTAGCAGTGGAGGTTGGTGAAGATGGTAGTCCCAGTGGACGCAGGAGGCAACAGCTCAGTTAGAATGACTGGTAGGTTTGGTTTTCATCCCAAGCTGAAAATAGGCTGAAATATCCCAAATAATGGTCTTGTGGACCTTAGCACAAAGCACAATGGCAATCTCTCTCAGTCTCTAAAATATTCCTCTTCATTAGAATCATCTAATCTCAAAAATACCTCAAACATTAATTTTCTTTGTACCCTATTTATGTTGAGGTTTTTTTGAAATCCCATCCAGATTGGTGGGATAATTATTCTTATGTGATTTCAAGATCTTAACATTCACTCAGAAACTGAAAACTCATAGTATACCGAAATAGTTGCCTTGCTGCAACACCCTTTACGTTGTATTAGTATGACAACCCCGCATGTCAATGTAGGGTACATTCCAATGATGAACATCTGCAGGGACAGGAGGATTTAAAGCATTGGAAGCACCTAGCTCCTGCTTTTTTCCTATGTCACAGTGTTCTGAGTTTCCTTTGGTCTTTGGTACTAAAGTACAAACTTATACGTGTACAAATGTACATGTATACAAAAGTACCTAGTAAGATGTAGGGGAAGTAAGGGGTGTAGTAGTCTGCAGTTCTCCTTTGAGGTGAGGACAGAGCAGATGTCCTGGACTTCACATTTGTATTGACTACCAGAAGACACTTTATCTTTAGTCACAGAAATCTCAGTTTTATGGTCCTCTCTGCTTTCATGTTCCTATTTTCTTCTCTTGTTAGGTCTTTGCATCTGATAGCATCTTTGCATCTGTATCCCATTCCATGTGTTGTATAAGGGCTGCAATCTGCAAAGGAAAAGTTATGCAAGGGTTTCCACCACACAGCAAGAGTTTATGTGCTCATCAAGGAAAATGAGGGTCTCTCAGTACACATGCATATGCATTTTCAGCATTTATAACTAACCCTACTAATCAGATTGGACTGAGTGACTTCAAAGAACTACAAAATACTGCCCTAAACCCTCAAAGTACTGTCTTTAGACACCGCATCTGGGCTGTCAAGAGAACTGCAAATTCATCTGAACAGCAATGTTTTGAAGACTTTTTTTCACCTTTCTTTTACTTTTAAATTGTTTTTCATTTCAAAAGCAGAACATGCAAACAGAAAAAGATGGTGCAGGAGAAGGATGCCAGAATGGGGACTGAAGGATCTATAACTTTGAAGTTCAATGCCTTTGAAGTCATACTAAATAGCACTAGTTCATGCCACTAACTAAAAATCACAGTTATTTGACTGCTTATGGGGAACTCTACTTTTACTAGCAAAAACAAGAATACAGGTTGTCAGGAAACATTCCTGAAAATCTGTGTTGTTAAATACTCTTTTCTATTTTTTGTCCTATCTCAATTCTCCTTAATTTCTCTTCTAAAACTTGAAATTATTCTATCTTCTTCTAGCAGCTATAATCTTTTCGTATGGCAAATATATATTTTTTCTTTTGACTTCAAAAGAAGTACATAAATTTCTAGTTTACTTATTTCCTGGTTTGTCCATCAGTATTCTGAAGAGAATGTATTTTTTACAGCCAGGATTTTCAAAGTAAACTTGGACTGATAGATGCGTGAGTCCTGATGAAAGTCTTTAAGGGCTATTGACAATCCTAAGCTAAGCATCAGAGCAGAGCAAACACTGATTATTGGATTTTTGTGGCAAAGGAGCAAATATACTTTTGTGATGCATTGGACTTCTAATCACCATTAGCATAAGTGAGAACTACAATGGAGAGTTACAGGATTTTATTCCTAGTACAAAAAAGTATGAATATAGAATTAGGCAAAAAAAAGATCACGCCCAATGACTATCATGTTTTTTTTAAATTATTTTTTTGAAGGACACATTGCTGGAGGTAGCATCTTTACTCTTTCAACAATATCATATAGTCTTTATAAAGCCTCAACTGTTGAATAAAGAGACTGCTTGGGGATCTCAGCTTTCAGAATATCCAGAAAAGATTACCAGACCTATTTTGTGAAGATCATAGTATTTGAATGGGGTAATTCGCAAATATTACCACAAATATTACCGTATTGTACCCTATTGTCTCAGAAACCCAAGCAAACAAAATGAACCCATCAGTTTTTTGCTGGTTTAGACTCTTAATTTTTATGTAGAAGACTTGATTTAGGGTTCTTATTTATGATTTTTCAACTTCTAGGGCTAAAAAAAAAACCTATAAAACATGACTGTGCATCTCACTGTTTAGTCCAGCTTTGAAGTTCCCTTCTGTTATTGAGAAGACAGGTGACACTTGTGCCAGAACATGGATCTATATCTGTGTCTTTTGAGCTTCTATGTTTATTTAATTCTGCATTAAACAAATCATGTACAATTTCTTTCAGCTTCTTAATTTGATTGAAGTATGCTTTTAAGAAAAAAATAGCAGGCTATGCTTGAAAAATATTATTTAAAATTTCTTTGAACATGAAAATGCCTCATTAGCTCTGAAATGTGTTTCTGAGTAATAACAATTAAACAATACATCACTGTTAGAAGTCAGTTGATTCTCAAAGATACTAATTAAATACAATCTGTTTTCCTTTGTGAAGAAATTCATATGTATTTGAACATAACCATTACATTAGAAATTACCCACATCTTCTCAGTAGGGTACGTAAGACCTAATTTATGGTCCATTTAAATCTGTAGCTAAACTTCTTTAAACTTCACAAGTGCAAGACTGGTTTTACGACACATTATAATGTTTGATTCTTCTCTTTTTAGTATCTTTTATGCATGTGACTGGGTCTTCTCCATAAAAAATATAAAAAGAATATTCTAAGAAAATGAATAGCTTTCTTCTAATTAGAACCACTGCTTCACATCAACAATACCATAGCTAGTTGGAAGAAGGATTTGCAGATTTTTTTTTGTGCAAGCAACAGTTACAACTTTTTAAAAAGGATGAAAGTTGCCAGGCTTAATTTGGTTAGCTTGGCATCTTCACTAGTGTGTCCGTTTACTTCACTCGTTTCATGGAAAAGACAATCCAACTGAAGTCGTCATCATTCAGAACAGATAACTAAATGTTAACAACTATATCATGAAGGAAAAACCACGTCTCTTCCCTGACTAAGACTCTCTGAAGCAAGGAAAGTGTGAATTAAGACGTCCCAAAGCTCATTTGCTATGCTTGACCACAAACTGGCGGCAACTCAGACTCCAGAAGAGGTTGATGTCCACCACCAGGCCAGCTCCAGACTAGCGACAGCTCCTGCCTGTTTGACCTTTGATCAGCTCTTTCTTCCCAGCCAAAACCATTTGGAGATAAGTTCCCCCATGGATTATCTGAACCTGTATCTACATTACACACCTAACCCCCCTCCAGGACAGCATTTCTCACCATCAGGGAGCTGTGACAATGTGAATGAGAATTCCAAAAACAGGACAGTATCTTCAAGCATGCATATGTTTGATATTTCCTATAAACAGAATGGCAAAATGTGACCGCTGTGGGTTTGGTGCATGGTTCATTTTTGGAGCTTCTTCACTAAAAGTCACTTGGAGTTGAGGTCGGGGAAATGGGGAAAGTTATTTTGTTGCTGGAAACAGCGTCTCTAACTGAGAAACACCTCCCAGATTGATCAGCCAGACCCAGGGGTAGTTAGAGGGAGTTGGTCAAAACAGACAAAGTTGGAAAAACACGTGGATTGTGACTGACGAAAGTCCTGGGTGTCTGCCCTGGTGACTTGCAGGGCCCCTCCAGCTGCTTACCCTGTGTGGAGAGCGCCAGTGACAGGGAAATTTCCAATGTTGTTCAGCCTTTACAAATCCTGGTGACCACAGATGTTTCTCCCCCTTTTCTGTCAGATTTTTCCCTTGCAGGCCACATCCCCAGCAGAGAACCCGAACCACCAGTTTCATCTCTCCTTTCCCCTCTCAGTACAGTTATTCAGTTGTCAGGGAGCCTCTCTGGGCTTCAGCTGCAGGCTGGACATGAACTGCAGGTTTACAAAAAAACTAAGCAAGTTTAGTAAACAGAAGAGATCATTTATACCATCTGCACCTTAAATGCCATTTTGAGTGGTTCAGAAAAGGTCACTTAAAACTGGCAGTCCAACACCAGCTCTATATTTACATGGGATTTTAGTGCATTTAATCATGGGGTGCGTAAAATTTACATCATCCTAATTCATATGTGCAAGACCTTTTTTCACTGTTCTCTACTTAGTATGAGACTTTCAGTATTTTAAAATCTAATTACTTCTATCATTGACCTCTAGAATAAATTCTAACCAGTGGGTCCTCGAAGTTAGTGTGCTTCTTTATCAACCTTTTGCCTATGTTTTCTTTGAGAAAGTCAGATCGTAACTCCAGAGCAAATCCAAATGTGTTGTATGTTCTCTTTGGGGGAGGTAATTTCCAAAATGGGCTGTAAGACTGGACAGAACTTCACTGTTAAAGTAAATATCTTTATGCTTTTAAAATATTTGTATGCTATCTTACATATATATAAACCCAAAATATTTATATATGCTTGATTTTCACACTTTGTCCCTGTAAAATATTTCATACTACCTTTCTATAAAAGTTACAGAAAAAATGCACAAAACTGAAGAAAATTACACAATGTTTCATTATTCAGGTACATTTTTAGAAGGTAGAAGATAGGGAATGTATTTTTTTTCTGCATATTGTCTTGTGGGCTTATGTTGAAATATGTATGTGTAATCACTTCTTTATAAAAAGCTTACATATACTGTCTAGGCTACCAACCTATGACACAAGATGAGAAGCATAGTGGGAACCAACAAAAACTGTATTTTAAAATTTTATTTTTCTATTTTCAATACAGTACACAGGGATACGTCTTTTTGTGCAGCCTTATTGATCATAATATGATACAAGGAAGAACCCAGACAAAAGAAGATGAAATAGGACATTCAAGTGGAAATGAGAAACATAATTCTAATTTGTGAAGGACACCATTAGCATATTTTATTAGGCAATAACATGTTTAATTTGTTTCAACCTCAAGCTACTAGGCTCATGTCATTTACTTCCAGAGCACAGCAGAATGATTCCAACTGTTGCACGTGCTCCTGATGGAAAATTTGTTGTCCCTTAATACCTGCTGTTGCTGGATGACAAAGTGATCTTCTGGGGCTTTGAAATCAATGCATGTAAACTCTTCAGTGCCATTCTAATCATCACTGAGACCTTTAGGTCTTACCTTTATATAATAAAAATATTTACAGAATATATACAGAAAAACACCACTATAAGAAAGAAGATCTCAAAGAAAAAGCCAAGAGAGACTGGAGGAAATAATTCCAAATGTGAAATCTCTGATCTAACACCTACTGAAATCAATAAAAAGTAGGGAAAATAAAATGTGTATAAAAGGGAATTAACTAAACCACCCCAGTCTCTACATGCAATATTGTGTCTTTATAAATTGCCAGTAGATTTGTGAAAGCATAACTGGCAGAGTTTGTTATTTATGTGTTCTCCCAAACTCAGAGGATTAGCATTGCAGGGCACAACAAGCAAAGGAAGTAGAAAGAATTCTTTCCTTTCCTCCATTTTTAAAGAAAATTGTGCTAAATTTCAATCCTAGGCACATATCACTGCTGTGCACATTTTTCTTCATACTGCAGTCAGTGCCTGAGCAATGTTAAGAAATCAAATGAAAGTAAGAAGGAAATCAACATAAGTAGAGCCAATATCAACATAATTACTGATAACAATGGCACCATGTATACCACATCGGTTATCGCCAAAAAACATGGTTCTGAACCATGTAATCTAGAGCACAGTAGATAAATTGTTCTTTTATTCTTATAATTAGGAAAAAAAAAAAGGGAAAAGAACATTTCCACTGTCAGAAGTTTTCCAAAGCAGCGTACATTATTCCTCAATGTACACAAGAAATCTTTAGCCAGGGTTGCTAAATATCCCATCCCTTGCACAGTATCAGGGCACCAGATGCACATATTCTTGGGCTTTTAAGTCTGCGTGGAGACGAAACAGTCTGAAACATCTGCAGTATGGAGGGACATCCTGGATTCTCTCTCACATTCTCTGCTACCCCACAGAATAAAAAACAGTATTCCACAAATTAGAGCCAAAAAAAAGAGGGCAGAGCGCTGTGTCATTAACCTTAATGGTGAAGAAATAACAGCCCTGGAAGACCTGCTGTCAGAGTTTCATCACAAATATGCACATGCACAGACACATCAGCAGGAGAAATCAGTGAGGTGGCAGCAGCGGCGGCTCCTTCTCAGCTGCCAGGCAGGGCTGAGCTGGGCGTTCAGCCTCATGAGCTTTGAGGGGGATTTCTGTACTGATTGCTTTTCTCAGAGCTACCCAGGCAACTCGTCTAACCCCGTCTCAGCCGCAACTTCACTCAGCCAAGAGAATGATCCCCAGGACAAGACCCTTGGGACCAGCAACTGCCTGCTCAGGCAGCTACAGTGGCGCCCAGAAAGGAGGTGGAGTGTGGGAGAGAGGTTTTTAAGAACAAAGAAGCTGAAGAAAATTTAACAAATCTTTTTTTTTTGTAAATATCTTCTGCCCAATTTTATGTCTGAGGAAGCTTCAGACTGACCTCTGCTGTGAATGGAATAATAAAGGAAAGACTTTTTAAATAAATGTCATGAATTATTATCAACCCCGGACAAACTTTTACCCAACATCAAACAAATACACTTGTCCTTCCATAATGGAACCACATATAGCAACCCAGGGACACATCTGTGACCATTCATTCTTCATCTTACCTTCCTCCACCCTCCTTCAGCCCCCAGCAGTGCCTCCCCATATATAATTAATTTCATTGTGCCAAATTAATATTGACAAGAATATGCCTTCCTTCTTCTCTCAGAAAAATTAATGTAGTGTCATAAATGTGAGCCCCCAAGCTGAAAATCCCGTATAGTTCAATATTACCTGCTCTCACCATGAACTCAGCTGGAGGTCTGCGTCTTCCTTCAGTGTGAAGTGACTGGGTGCTCTGAAAAGTCACAGAGCTCTGTTGTAAGCATCATGTATTAGTTGCATTAGTCTTCCTTTTGTTTCCTAGCATGATTCTCTCAGAAATATCATGTGAAAACACTTTCAATACTGGGTGTAAATAAAGGTATTAGTAGTTCAGAAAGAGGTATGGAGGAATTTGGCCATGAAAGTTAGAACCAACAAGAGCATTTATAGTCCAGTACTGAAAACATATCCTGTACACACTAAAATGTATCCATTTTAAATATGATCATGAATAGAAAAATCATTTCAGGGACTGGTATTTTACGAGACTTTCAAAAAGATGTGACAAAGAGCTCCACTCTGTTCATTCTGAAGATGAAGCAAAACAGCTGTTAATTGATGCCCAGGGACCACCAAGCAAAAGGAGGAGAGGTTTGTTCTCAGTAAATCTGGGATAATCCAGAACACCTTACAGCATGACATTATTCACTGCATATGTTTGTTTGAACAGAGCTCATTTCAGCTAAGTATATCAAATACACAACTTCCAGCCCAAAGCCTTTCACTTAAATTTAGTGTGCTCTTACCGAAAATACAGCGAGGCAGGCAGAGGGAAATTTTTGTTTGTTTGGAAGTTATGGGGATTGCACGGGGGTTGGCAGGTCTTTCTTTTTATCCTCCCAGATAACAATCAAATGAGGGTTAGAGGCACTTTATAAATAGCAACAGAAAAGCATTTGATCATGGTATCAACCAACTAAAATGCCGGTTTATTTGTCTTGGCTGATGACAAGATCATCCTTTTCAAAGCACAAGTTTTAATTATTCAGTTGCAAAACAGTCAATTTTAGTGAATTTCTCCTGACACTCTCCAAAGAAATCCATATGTTGTGAAGCTGCATTTATGGACTAATTAATTCTCATAGAAACACCCCACAGTTGACAAGGCTGCTTTGAATCATCTGACACAAACCCAGCAAACCAATGGAGAAAGCATCCCCTCACTTTTAACACTCCCATGAAATATGTCCACCAGTGGAGCATGAGGCTACGTTCTTTAAATATGTTAGAGTACATATTTCATGCGTTATATATCTATTTTTTTAAGACTAATTGCTGTTGTTTTTTTCCTTCAGGCCACATCAAAACTTAAAAACAGCCAAGTGAAAAAGGGCTTGTATGCCAAAAGTTCATCTCTTTTATCCAGCTGTGTAAGATGACTTAATAAAAAATACTACTCCTGCTCGCAACCCAAACTCCACTAAATGTATGATAAACACACTTTTTGAAAGACTCTCCCAACCTCTACCTGCAATAAATCTTTACAGTTAATGCATAACAGCATACATTAGGTCTATTTGTGAGCGTACTTTTATCCTTCTGGCTGGTCTCTGTAACAGCCAAAATAAACAGAGAAGAGGAGGACAAACTCCTCCTGGCTCCTAACAGTCATGCAGGAAGCACTGCAAACACCTTGTAATTTCTGGATGTCGGTCTGGCATACACAGCCATGAGCTGATTATGGAGTTAATTATTCTACAGCCAGATGGTACAGGTTGGTATGTGAAGGTTGTTGTGCTGATCACTTTTAAGCATTGCTTTTTGAGACACTTCCCCATTCCCAAATGCATTTGAAGCAACGCTTCAAATATTTAGGGTAGTTTTGGCAGCGAGTCTGCAAGGAAAGTGCCCTTTACAGGCTGCAAAGTTAAGTAAAATCAGCAAACCCAAACAATCGAATCAAGTCTATTTCTGTGCACAACTGGCAACAACTAATTTCTAAAACATTTTTCACTGAGGCAGAGGCAAGAGATGGATATGTTAATTAATAATGGTGGATGAACAACATCCTTTTTCTTTTCCCCGTTCCGTGTTTCTCCGCCAGCTGCAGGAGGGGGAGGCAGCGCGCAGAGAAGTGCAGCCACTCAGAGCTGTCTGAGGCTTTCCATACCCAGCGTAGGCACAGGCAGCCAGAATGTAACATTTCACTGTATTTTAAAAGAGTGTTTTTGGGAAAAGTCCCTGCACCTCACACCTTAGTTCTGTGCCGTGCTGATGAGCATTGCGGGAGCTGGAAACCCTTGTGCAGTTAGGACAGTGGTGAGCACTTCTTACTGTGTTAGAAAAGCTTCAAAACAGGCTCGTTGCCATCAGGCTCAGGAGGCCACAGTTTGTGGGTCTTGCAAGCATCACAAGTCAAACTTCCATTTTTTAATTTACTTTTCAGTGTTTCTATTCATAAAACAATGGAATCTGTTGTATTAGTCAGACTACGGAATCAATTAATTGAACACCAGTAGCAGTATAATCTCAAGTGTACTTCTAAACTGCTCTGAACCTGAAGACCTTACGCAAACAGAAGAAATCGCTAGCTGAAATCTTCCCAGTTGGTTTGGAGTCTGACACTGGGGCTGTCCTTTGCCTCCTTTGCCCCCAAATCACCCCTGCAGAATTAGCTGAGGGTCACTGGCACAGCAAATGCTGCTCTGCGCTGCTCTGGCAGCCCTGAGCTCGCCTGAGCTGGCAAGAGAGCCAGCCAGCATCCAGTTTTTTGTGTTGCCAAAACAAAGCAAAATAACTGCAGTGAACGGTTTTCTTCGCTTGACATTTCATATATATATATATATATATATGTGGTCCAGGGAGCAAACGGTTTTGCAAGATTCATATTCTTTTGCATGTATATATTCAAGGAAGTGAATAGTTTTCTTTGAAAGAATGTGTGTATGTATATATACGCCATGAAAAGTCCCTGCTCGTCCCACCATTTAGGCAGCAGACTCCTACCGAGGTGCACCACCCCCACTGAAATCAAGCAGCGCGGGCAACGAGTGGGACTTAGACACCTATATTCCAGGCAGATCTCAGCTGAAGCTGCTAAATTAAGTTGCTAAGCGCTAAGCTGTCCTCGTTAATAACTGACTAGTAACGCATAAAGGGAAGTGGGAAGTTTTGGCAGACTTTGACAAGCTGGGTAAATCAAGCTCTGAGTACACAGAGGGCTTTTAGGCCACGCCAGATGCTGGCAGCCCAGTCCCCCGGGCCTGATTGCCCTGCTAATGGATTAAACTGTCACGGTGTGGCCGAACATAAACACCACGCGAAGGGCAGAGCCTTAAACAGCTGATGCCTGGGGTTCAGAGCTCCTGAAGTCCTGGGGGAAGGCAAGGAAGCCACTGAGGCCAGCGGTGACACCCCCCTGGTGCTGGGTGATGCCCACCCCTCAGGCATCCCATGCTGGAGCCCCCGGAGGGGCAGGGGCCGGATGGGCAGCCCAGGGCAGATTGCTCTGCTCCCCTCTCCCACCCAGCAGATAGCTTTGTCTCAGCCTCGTTAACGTTACCTGAAGCATTTATTAGCACTGTCAGTAACCACCTGTATAAAACTGAACAGACTATTTGCTACCTTCGCTCTTCCAGTTGCCGGCCCTCTTCTGAGGAGAGATGCCCATCGGCCCGTGTCCTTACCGAGTAGTCGCAACTCTGCTGAGCGAAGGCGCGCATAAAATCTTATCACGGGGAAACAGAACCGATACGTGTTCTCCTCAAACGCAATTAAAGAGAAGTATTATTTCTTCTGGGTGTAGAGAAGGCAATTGACAGTAGCCTTTGGCTGCAGGGCTCCATCTCCTGGTTTTAGGAAGATATTGTATGGCACAAGGAAAGAGCTCATTTTCAAAAAATGAGGATATTACTGATATACTGGAGAGATACTGATTCATTGGGTTAAAAACCTATGTTATCCTTTATTGCTGAAGTAGTGCAAACATTACCAAAATTTTATGATAATATATGCTGCTCTGTGCAGCTTCAAACTTGCTACCTTGAGATGAAATGAAAATCCTTTGACCACATAGGATATTCCTGTTGTCATTGAAGTGGTGTGTCTAGGCTGGAAGGAACTTTTCTTCTGCCTTAGCCTTGAACTCGTTGCTGTAGCTCCCTGACTCTCTCCACATTGAATAAAATATACGGGGGGCGGGGGTGGGAGGTGTGGGGGAGTATGTCAGCCTTATCATCCTCAAAAAAAATAGAGAGAGCAAAAGGCACATGTCAAAATATTGCAAAGAGGTTTCTCGCTATGTTTTTCATTTTCTAGGACAAGGTCGCTGGGCACCTCAGATGTGGGGAGTGGAATGGCTCCTCCAGGATGTACAGCTTTCCAGACTCCCATCACCTTCCCCTATAGGCTGCATCTCACCAGCACCCCCAGCTCTGCCCAGACGTGCTGGAAATACTGGGAGAATCATGTATTTATCACCCACATGCTACTCAGAGACACAGAAACAGCAACACGTTCAGGTCACAGACCTGAAGCTGACCATCAGCGTAGGGATTGCCGTGTTTCCCTGTGGTGCCTTGGTGCAAAGGCCGAGCAACTCTAAGAGAATAATCACAGCAGAGCACAGAATTTGGGCCAATCACTCTAACGACAATCCTTGTATAGAGGGTCATGAGACCCAGCTTTACTCCCAAATGCTGAAGTTCAAAAGCAGTTTTACACCTACAGAAGACATACCTGGAAGGCAGGATGAAGGTTAAACCTTGAGGTGATCTGCAAAGGCAATGTCAGTGGAAGCAACGTAGCATTTGCAGTGATATGAGTAAGACAACCTGGTATATAAGAAAGTGGAGATCCCCCAATGTAAAATTCCTGCCTATTATTTTTAATTATTGAAGAGAAATATTTTTTATCTCAAGATATGTATTATTAATGATGACTCACAGTGCAGTATCAGAGGAGGCACTGAGAAAAGTCAGCATTCATCACAGTCATTATTTACAGTTAACATTTGATCATCAGTCCAAAAGGCAAAGGATGTCAAGGAAATACCAGATCCCTACATCACAAACCTTGCGGTGTGAGTTTCTCTCTTCTTATCTGTCGTTCACAGAGCCAGAAAAATCCTTTCAGTTCCTCCTGTACAATATTCTAAGAGGCCTCTCCTTGTCTTCCCACTCTCTCTGAAGTCAATGGAAATTTCCTGCTTTGCAGGGGTGATGCATGTAGTCCCATCTCTTTAAAAATACCGCTACCAACAGGAGCAACGATTCCTCTTCACAATAGATAATACTCCACATGGATCTGACATTTTCAAAGGCTGGGGAGGTAGACACGTCAGACTCAAAGACATTTGATGCAAGTTTCATTTTGCCCTGTCCTTCTCACAGTCTCCTTGAACACCACACATTTTTCATATAGTGGTGGATACAAAAAATTTTAATTTTCTGTCATGAGCTGCTGTTTTCACTATGTTGCCAGGCATCTATTTTCCCCAAAGAATATTTTGCCTGTCAATGGATGACATAAATATAACCGATGGTGTGATGTTGAAAGGCAATTTCAATGTAAATGAGCTACACGAGAGCAAGAAGATTTCAAATGTAGCAGCTTTCCTGCATCTGTAATAAACGACAGGTTACCCTGCCCGGTGATCTCAGTATCCTTTGAGGAGTATTGCGGCAGTTAAGTATGTCCAGATTTCAGGCATTTTGCAATGCAGTAAAGTGACCATTAAGAAATACATCAACAAATCCTTTTGATCAGGCCCTGATACCTTTGATCAGGCCATGCAGCATTTTCTGCTGCATCATTCCCATTGAAACATGAAAAAAGCACGGGAATGAGTTACCATATTGTACTTTTTCATCTTTTCTCTTTTTTTTTTGGAGGATAGCACTTATGCGCAGCCAAGTTCAAAATACTATTTCATATGACCAATAGTTGAAAAAATAATTTGGCCAAAACCATTATTTTGTTAATATAACTTAGGTATAAGGCCAAATGGGGGCAAGAGGTTGGTAATATCTTGAAATCAGATCAGCCTTAGATTCACCTGCTTGTAAAACACCAAATGAGCCACTGGGAACCAAATCCTCCCGACTTTACAGAGGCAAAATTTTTAACTTCACACCCTACGCGGCTTTCTGATATTACCCATGAGGGTATTTATTGTACATGACTACCATGTTCCTCTAAATTCCACCTTTAATTGTTGCCTAAGGCAGTGGCTAGTGACTCCATCCTTTCATGACTTTCTGGAAACCGTGGCAGGGCTGGCTTCAGCGAGGCTATGGCTGAGGACACTGGGGTAGGGCACTGTACTCCCTCACACGCCATTTGGGCTACGCCCTGCACAGATGATGCTAGTGGTGAAGTGAGGGGAGAAAGGCCCCACAAGCATGGTGGGTTGACTTTGGCTGGCCGTCAGGTGCCCACCAAGCCGCTCCTCCTCCTCAGTGGGACAAGAGGAGAAAATACAATGAAAAGTTCATGGGTCAAGGTAAGGACAGAGAGATGACTCACCAATTACCATCACAGGCAAAACAAACCCAACTTGGAGAAGATTAATTGAATTTATTGTGAATTAATAACAGACTAGGATAGTGAAAAATACAAAGAAAACTAAAATGATCCTCCACTCACCCCTCCCTTCTTCCCAGGCTCAACTTGACTGCAGCCCGTGGGTCCTTCCCACAGGCTGCAGTTCTTCATGAACTGCTCCAGCATGAGTCCCTTCCAGGGGGTGCAGTCCTTCAGGAACAGACTGCTTCAGCTTGGGTCCCCCACAGGGTCACAAGTCCTGCCAACAAACCTGCTCCAGCATGGGCTCCTCTCTCCATGGGTCCACAGGTCCTGCCAGGAGCCTGCTCCAGCGTGGTCTTCCCATGGGGTCACAGCGCCTTTCAGAGCATATCCACCTGCTCCAGCATGGGGTCCTCCATGGGCTGCAGGTGGATATCTGCTCCACCGTTAACTTTAATGGGCTGCAGGGGGACAGACTAACTCACCATGGCCTTCACCACGGGCTGCAGGAGAACCTCTGCTCTGGCACCTGCAGCACCTCCTCCCCCTTCTTCTTCACCGACCTTGGTCTCTGCAGGGTTGTTTCCCCACATCTTTCTCATTCCTCTTCCTCACAGCTGCTGCTCAGCATTTTTTACCCTTTCTTAAATATGTTACCGCAGAGGTGCTACGAACATTGCTGATGGGCTCAGCTTTGGCCAGCGGTGGGTCCATCGTGGAGCTGGCTGAAACTGGGTCTGTCCAACATGTGGGTAGCTCCTGGTGTCTTCTCACAGAAACCAC
This sequence comes from Anarhynchus alexandrinus, assembly GCA_008711295.1. NCBI lineage: Eukaryota > Metazoa > Chordata > Aves > Charadriiformes > Charadriidae > Anarhynchus > Anarhynchus alexandrinus. The sequence goes on along the minus strand of VUYV01000157.1, from coordinate 182,066 downwards.
TCCTGCAGCACCCACACCCCCACCACCACGCACACATCCCGCCGCTACCAAAACCTTGCCATGCAAACCCAGTACAACAGGCAACCCTTTCAGTAGTCCACCATCATGACAAATGTCAGTCAAGCCCGGATCCATCATATTTCAAATCTGGTTATGGGAGTTAGTATCAGCTTTTGGTCAATGTTCCTAATGAAACGGAGCTGCTGCTGTATGAATGTACAGCTGATGTTATCACCAGTACATCACTAGATACGGAGAGGAAAATGGGAGTCAGATGAGCAGAGAGCTGGAGACTGAATCCTGAATTTTAGGAGAACAGGCAGTCCATGCTTCACTCCAGTAGAAAGCAAATGTGTTAAGTGCCATGAATTCTCCCACTTCATTCCCTGATTATATTCCTGACTCATTTAAAGCTGCATTCTGAAAATGATTGCAGCAGTGTATGATGCTTAATGCTTTATGTAGCCTACGTAAAATGCTACACTGCTTTTTCTATGGCATTTGTTTCTTTGTTTACTTTTTTCCTTTTTTTTTATACACATTTTTGTATGCATCCCTTTTTTGTACACAGTTTTGAAATGCATAATGAGATGCCAAAGTGCAATAAGGTCACAGAATTATAGGCTCAATTTTCCTGATTTTATTTACTATTGAATTTCAGAATGCACATTTTCTACTGCCGTGGGAATAATGAAATTCAACAGAACTATTTAAAAAAGATGGGGAAATCTATACAGTGTTCTGGTTTGTTCTAAGGAAAGCTGCATCTGTGAATCACTCCATTTCCATTATGTCCCCAGACTATCGTTACTTGCCTTTCCTCTCTACCGCCTATTATTCTCTGACTTCTTGGGCGTAGCATAGGGATCACTATTTGCTTCCTGAAGGTGGGCAAGAATTTTTTCATCCTCCAGTTGAAAGGGGTGGTGTAATGTTCATGCCTGCATTATCTAAAACACTGTTTCTCAAACAAGGGACTGGGACTGAGACTGATAAGGATGCGTGTCAGTCTCGAGTGCATATATCAGCCCATGGTAGTTGAAGCCTTTGAGTAGGTCGCTGAAGATTTCGAGGCAGACACCAGCCCACTTTTCCAGGCACAATCCCTCATGTCTTAGCTGTGGCTTTCTTAAATAGAAAGGTATGGATCAAGCTTCATATTTTTTTTGCCCATTCCCAATAGATGCATTACTATTAAGAGGAGCGGGGACAGGCTGTGCAAATTACATCCTGTTTGTATTTGGTGCTCACTAAAAGAACAGCTCCATTGCCTACAAGCAGCTAATGCCACATCTAATACGGTGATTTACAAAGACTGGTTACAAGTTTCCCACAAGCAAGTTTTCCTTCATTATCATTATCGTGTAGCTACAGACAGGTCCCACCACGCAGATCCACTTCATGGCACAGGCGAGAGGAAGGGGTTGTCTCAGAGGGGCTGAGACAGGAGGCTGGCACAGCGTCATGGGGCAGGCGCGTGGAGCAGGTCTTGCTGTGAATCCTGGTGCCTCTTCACAAGCACTCACAGCGCTGGAGAAGCACCCCAGAGAGGGACTGGGATGATCTGCCGGACAGGACCAGGGAGAGAAAGTCAGCCTGAGGCTCTTATCTGCTCTTGTCCACATTCATAAAAAATATTGAACCTGTTTTGGACACATACCTTTGATACAGAAATTATTTTAGAGGGATTTTTATTGTTCTTCATTGGCCACTAACTCTTGCCTGATGTACCTCTTTGTAATTCGTTTTGCTTCCTAGTGAATACAATATGTTCAATCAATAAGGATGAATATTCTGAGGCCACTTTTTGTGGCTAGAACCATGTAAAGTGGTTTTAGTGTAATCAGGGCTCTGGCTCTGAGGTCTATTCCCTCAGTCAATCACAGGGCTTACGGAAAGGCCGTGTAACTCACAGCCTGAAGCCAGGTCTTTTCAACACCACTCCCTTAAGCACTCAGTTCGATGGTGGGGAGTAAACATTTACTTCATAGCTTACTTCTGGTGTAGTGCAGTTTAACAGGCCAGAAATTACTATTTTACTTTTATGAGCCCAAAAACTTACTGCTTTAAATACAGATGATTTGGGATATTTCATTATATCACCAGAATTTACATAATTGCTTTTGAAACTGATTCACCCAGAGATCTTAAATATGCAGGTAGGTTCTCAAATTCCTTCCAGCAAAGAAAAATATTATCACCCCAGACTATGAAGAAGGGTAATTTCACTCAGTTCACTACCAGACTTGCTTGAGCGTAAAGAAACGTGGAAATCAACAAAACCTTTTTTTTTTTTCTGATTCTGCATGACTCTTGAAGCTTCCAAGAGCTTCCATTGCTTTGCTCAGATAACTTTGCCTCTGGGAGAAAAGGATGAGACCATTGGGAGCTGCTGGTGCCAGATGGATGGGAATCTCTCTCATAAACGCCTACGTATTTCCAGCCTCCTGTGAAGAGATGATTCCAGCCCTCCCTCTCTGTCATTCAAACGCCAGAAATGACAGAGGTAGGCAGTAGACACTGGAGACACCAGAAGGACTTTTATGAGGTGGGGAGGCATCCCCGAAATGCCACAGGAGCTATGATAAGAGACAGAACATAGCATACACAAACATAATTGAGTTCCAGTTTTACCACATGACATGTTTTATTCATAGGGTATACTACATATTCTTTAAATTGCTTCTTGTCATTTAAGCAGGTTTTGCAGGGAGAGACATTATGGTTTTTAGACCAGTTGACAGAGTTGGAAAAAGTGAGCAAGTTTTCTTGTTCGGAGTTTCTTCATTAGCCTTGACAAGTTGCAAGTCCCTGCTATTGCTTGTTCAAATGACTTCCCTTGACAGTGAGGGGGAGGAGAGAAGAAAGGGAGGGAAGAGGAAGAAGGGTCATGGAAAGGTGGCGCACAGAAACACACTGTCTGTGTTTCCATTGTGAAACCTTCTCATTTCCTTATTATCTATCTACCAGAAACTGTCTTTTCCAATATTTTTATATATATATGTTTATTTCAGAAGGTTCAGTGGAGTATTCTCATTTGATTAGTGCTGCAGTTAGGGGAGTTATACACAAGCGTACAAAAGCAGTTATATAAAAGTATAAACAGAGTGCATACGATCCCCTGTCAGTCAAAACTCAAACCTCAAGTTTTCAGGCAAATGTAGAAAAGGCTTTGTTTGGGTAAAACATGATACATTTCTGGATGCTCAAACCTTCTCAGACTTAAGAGAAATATTCTGACTCTGTGAGCCTGCATCATTGCTGTCAGCCATTTGAGGACTACAGGATACGCCTGGGTTCAAGCCCTGCCATTGAGCTTTGAGAATGATTACTTCAGATTTGTTACTCCACCATTGGTCTGTAGTGTCCTGGTTATGCTACAATTTTAGTCAGATCACACAGAAAAAATTTGAACTTCATAGTTTGACGCTAAGATCTCTGCTTCTTCTCCAGCCCTTCATGGTACAAAAGAAGGATGGAGACCATAAAGGGGCCCTCAGGGACCATGGCAGCACTGTGGCATGAAGCACCACAAAATGTTGAGTACCGCTGCAAGCCAAAGAGACAACGCGAGCAGCATATCTCACACCAGGACCATGTCCAGCCACAGCTGACAGCACAGAGGCTAACGGGCCCTTCATCTTCCAGGGCTGCGGGTCAGGGCTGCACAGACACTTACCCAGAGTATTTCCAAATGTTAGCATCCTATACATCATCCAAATAAATATGAAAGGTTTGCATCCTGAGTGCGATGCAGGATTTGCAGAACAAAGAGAAAAGACTATTTTATAATTTGGTCCATTTTAAGGCAACTACTCTATCTGAAGGTATTTCCCCTCCATACGTGATATACAGTGATTGACATTTGCTTGAATTCAGCGACTGGATCAAGCACAGCTTCCTCCCCAAATGTAAGCTGTCTTTTTCTTGGGCAACCATATGAAATTCCTCAGGGAGTGAGTGCCTCTTTGCTAAGGGAAATGAACCACTGGCCAGGCTGAACAAGACACCAGGTCTCACCTGGCTCCACCACTCTCCCAGCTACCGCATTCAGATTCCCAGATGGGGTTCCAGCTTGTGACAGCAGAAACCGACAATCCCTGTCACAGAGAACAGCTTCACACAGGTTGATGTCATTTTCCAAGCCTGACTTTGTGAAAGTCATCTCACAGGACAGAGCTTGTTCTTGTTTGCATTTAAATCCCTAGATGAATTCCTATTGAATCCCTACATGAATTTCTATTCAGCAGGAGCAAGATCTAGTCACTGCAGTACATATGTACTGACTGGTCCCAGCTGTGAGCCACACGTGGTTCTCTATTTGTCATCCTAGAAGGTAGCATTTGGGGGAGAGGCAGCACAGCCTCATAGCTCCTGTGTGTACTTCCCAGCAATATCATTAGGACTATGAATAGCAATTTAATGCTGATGAGCAGAGCCCTCAAATTTGGGTGTATTTAAGTAGAGGAGACAACCTCTACTGTGAAGCTTACTTCAGTGAGGTCTCTTATTCTTGCCCATCACATTATGGGAACTTGGAGGTGGGATTAGCCTCCAGTTAAGGCACACAAATGTAAATGTTAAATTACAGGTCTTAAATTGTCCAACGTACTCCACAAGGATGTGGTCAGTGGCAGCCAGAGGGTGATTCAGCCCTGCCTGGGGCTTGACTGTGCTGCCCATGGAGAGCCACCTCATGTTCTTTGAGATGCCTGGAGGTGTCTGAGACATGTGCCAAGGCCCAGCAAATACAAAGCACGACCTACATGAGACCTGTGCTGCTGTGGAGTGGCTGCTGGTGGTCAGCCAGGTGACCTCGCGCCCTCCGGAGGCACTAGATGCTCATGAGAGGACTGCTTAGCTGATTAGCTCACTGTCAGTTGGCTGTTTTGGCTGGATCCCACAGACTCTGATACCCACGTATCATCTCCTATGTTTAGGTGTGTGAGTCTCAAACCAAACCCTGCTTTGGCAATTTTTATAGAGTGTTTGCCACGTCTCCCTTTGCATGACTGCAACTATTCTTGAAGGGGGATTTTCACGCTTGATTATTTTGTTAATTCCTTTTAGTTTTATCTGAGTTCATAAGGATTTCTGAGGTAGATCAGGCATCACTGTTACCTACATCTTCTTACGACGGAATAGTATTACAAAATATTCCTATTATACAGCTATCACATACTGACTTTTTATTGCTTAATCCGGCACCAAATTCAAATTACAAAATGCAATGAAAATATATTGTTGTAGGCCCAGAAGGGAGACAGTCTTGTCAGAACTATGCTGACAACAGGAGAATACAGATGTAGAATGTGTTCTGTCACATGACGAGTAGCATGTAGCATGTCACCTGCCTATCCAAAACCCCAATCACAAATTCATACAGTAATAGCTTTTTCTGTTCCCCATCATCCTGTTCACAAGAGTGAGCAAGCAGGGGGAAGTCTGCTCAGACCCCTTGCTTGTGTAATCTGCTAACAAAGCAACAGCACGGTGGTGGTCCAAGTGAGAGCGTGGTCTCGTGGAACAGAGCACCAGCAGACAGTACAAGAGGGCTTTGCTCTTCTCATCTGGGCAGCCCACAGGCTTTCAGTGGGTAACCCATAGAAAGACTACTGGGCAGGAACCAAGCTGGTTTTGAAAGGGTTACCCCACTCCAGTGGGGCATCTTTGCAAATTTGTTCATGGCCAAAAGAGCACCAGATGAGCTTCAAAAGAAGTGACGAGTGTTTGAGGGAGCACTGCCCTTCGATAACACTGTAAGTGCAGCAAGAACTCTCTACTTTTTGGTAGCTGGTGACATTACAAGATCAAATCCTCATTTATGTTATAAAATGCCTTGGTTGGGTAAAACTTTCAAACAAAAAGAATGTTCATAAAATACATTCACTTCTATCTTTGTTACCTTATAAGGTATTAAAAAGGATATTTATTACATAATTGTGGACACCATATTAATTCCTGTTACATTAACACAGGACACTGCATTTTTATTAAAAAGTGCCCGAGGTTTAATGAAATGAAAAAAAAAACCAAAAACTTGTAAATAAATTTCAGTAAATAAAACTGAAAGCACCATTATAACTGTTCTTACTTGCAGAAGCCGAATAAAAGAAGTAAATAGCATCTACTTCTTTGCTCAAAATAACCCAATTGATGCTATAAAAACATTGTTAGTGCTTTCTGTTTCACAAAACGTCCACTGTTTTACTTAAAGATATTTCAAACATTTTCTTCTTCACTGCATCAGCAGCGGCTAGGCATGTATTACTGAAAATGTAAAAAACCTTTCCCCACAAGCTGTATTAACTTCTATGGGAGAACCCTGATGAGAACAATGCATTTCTGCACTGGAGCGTTACACGGGATACACATATTCTGCAATGCAAAATCACCTCTGCTAGAACATGAGAAAATCTCAGCATTAACAAGCAGCTGAGTTTTGCCTGTATCTGAGCATTTCACGTGTAAGACATTTGCATCCAGGATTTCAGCTCATCCAGAGAGAGGGATGAATGCCAGGCATGTACCTCAACTGCTTGAGTATTCAGGATTGATGAGATCTGGTGTTTTGACCTCAAGCCAAGCTTAATTCATGAGGGGCCGCCAGTTCTTTTATACAAGATCAGACTTTAGAAGGTGAGCCTCAGAGGTCACAGAAAAGCTACTCATGTCAGTGAAGACAGGTTGCCCTTACCATAAGGCAGTCTGCAGAGGTAGTTTTGTCACTGGTGAGACTCATGTGCAATTCAATGTATTTGATTAATTTTAATCTAAACCTGTTTCTATTTGGAGCTTATTCATGGTTTGAGCTCTTTCTTCTGAAGCCTGTCCAGTGAATTTTTGAACAGCAAACTCTCAGGGCATCCTGATGGCATATAGTACATACCACTGTAAGCATCTCAGGATCAGCTGCTATGATCATTCTAGCATAAGCAAAATATTGAGAGTTTAAATCAGAAACAAATGATCATGATATCAAAGATGTAATGTAACTCCTCAGCATTCCTTGTCAAGGCTTGAAAATTATAGCTTGCTTTCTCTTGTGTTTATGAAAATGAAAAGCTTGTTGAAAGCAAGTCCCTCACTCCTACTGCCCGCCTTATCTAAGCACAAGAATGGGAAAGTCAGAGATATGTTCACAGACCTTCCCATCATAAACACTGTTATCTTCCTCGTGTCATTTCTAGACTGTGTACGTGATCAGAAGACTATTATTTTTGAGAACGTGTAAGCTAGCAATAGCTGAGATGAAGAAACTTTCATATCCAAAGTGAAAGAGAAAAAAATTCTGTGAAGTTCCAAAACATTTAGCAAAGTTCTTTTTCACTTCATTTTCTCTGGTCAAGTTTAATCCAAATCTTAATGTATTAAGAGCTATTAGCATTAATTTCCAGGCATGTGAGACAGATGAGGCATAATCAGTTTCTATGCCATATCATCTAGCATTCATATGCAAATGTGCCCAGATTATTTAATCACATGAGATGTTGTTCCTTAATCAAGCTACTGAAAACAGAGACCCTGCTAGGGAAAGGAAATTATCCCTGCAGATAAGACAGGGAGATATTTTCAATTTCAAATTTCTTTTTGTTTTTTTTTTACCTCTTACTCAAGAATTCTTATGAGTTATTTTAGAAAAGTTAGGAAAGCACATATCCTATGGCCTTCAGATTTTTTTTCCTAAACTTTCTTTTAACCTGGTCATACCTTTCTTTGGCCCAAGTTCCCAAATGATCAAAGGGAACCCGAGCTTTATGAGCACACCTCTGTCTGCTGTGTGCTCTGGGGCTATACAGCGTGCAAAGGAGGTTATCAGAAACATCCTAACTCTGCAGTTAAAATGAGTAGTGATTAATTAGCTGATCCAGTTGTTAAAGTAAATAGCTGCTGGATTAACAAATAAAATGCTGTTTAGTAAAGCAAAACACTCAGAATTCTTTTCTAGTTTCCATAAAATTTAATTTGTTTACAGACTTCATTATCAAAATGGAAAAACAAGAATTATGATGGCAGTCCACGTGCTTTGTTTGCAATTCACCTCATCTAACCTTGGCTATCTCACATCAGCACTTACATCTGAGTTGGTTATACAGTCTCTCTCTCTAGTGAGTGGTAAGAAATATACATTTAGGGAATGCAGTTCATGCAATATATTTTATGCACTTACATTTGGATGAGTAAGCGATATTCTGGAAATGCCTATTTCCCTCAATTTGGTAAAGTGGGAGACTGCATGACTAGCTCATCTGTAAATATTTAAAGCTGATGAGATGCACCTCCCCTTTTTTTTTGTGTATATCAAAACACTCACAGACATAAACACACACACACAGAAGCCCTTTATACTAGAAAAATTAGGACCTAATACCCAGCATCCAAAAACTTAGATATGTGGGGATTATGATGGCTTGAGCATCTTTAATTCACCTGTCTTACATCAATGCATTCTGATACAGTCTTTAATTACAGGACCACATCTTTTTTTTCCCCATCAGATGCCTCCTTCACTGCATGCATAACTCACGAGCTCTCATTCAGTGACTGCGAAAGGGAAGAGAGGTTATACGGGATAGTCAGAATCCTTTAAACTTGGCACTATACAATGTTTTGATAATTAAAACAAAAGCAATGTGGTATACAGAAAACTAATTTTAAAAAGCTGTTGACAGATCTCAAAATGCATTTATAAACAGCGAGGCCTCATTAAGGGCATGTATTCTTAAGGCCACGCTGAGGTCAGTTCTTGGCCTTCACATTTTTATTAATGATCTGGAAGAATTGAGAGAATCCTTACTGATTAAAGTGTACATGTGACACATGAAGAGGGTACGCTGAGACAAATGAGTTGATAAGCTGCTGCAAGCAAATGACATGCGAATCAATACAGATAATTGTAATTCAACAATATTCAGGAATTACAGACATAATGAGACACTATCTTGGGAAAAGTAACTGAAATGATTGGGGCATCATGTCAGTCAGCTGCAGATCAGCTCCTTGTGCAGTACGCAAAGGGAATAACAGCAAAACAAAAAGCCAGCCCTGGGATAAACGAGCAAAATGATAGCGAAAAGGGTTAGAAAGGTTACGCAACCTGGCACTAGCAAGTCTTCTTCTGAGGTGCTGTGCACAGTCCCGGCGCCCACAGCTCAAGAAGGAATAAATTGGATCTGTCTGGTTCAGAGATGAACCGGGAGGAAGATTAAAGGATTGGAAAACCTGCCTTAGTGGAAAACTGAAGTTCAGTCTGTTTACCTTAACAAAAAGGCTAAAGTGTGCCTTGATCACAGTTTCTAATTACCTCTAGGGGGAATAGAAATTCAATAATTGAGGGCTCTTCAGTCTCAAAAGCACAAACATAACAAGATCGAGTGCCTGGAAGTTGAAAGTAGAGGCATTCAGGAATAGAAATTACATGCATTAGTATTATGAAAATTAATTACTTCAATAATTTAACAAAAATAATGATAGCTTGTCCATACTGCAAATATTTCAACTGAGATTTTCTGGCTTTTAAAAAGAGATGCTCTAGTTAAAGAAAAACTAATTCAGGGAAGAACTGACCTCTACTACACTAGAGGTCAGAGTAAACTATCATCTCTGAACTTAGGATCTAGGACTATGTTGCTTCATTTCACTGCTGAGTGGGGCCCCCACATCTTATATACAGTACATTATTCAAGACCTCATCTGGTTACCAAATATTCTTTTTTTTTCGTGGAATTTCTTTTACTGTATTGTTAGGGTGCTGCACCAACATTAATCTGTACTGCAGCCCAGTTCAAGGTGGAGGACTGGAATTGCTGACGTTTTAGGGAAAGAGCATCAATGTGAGATTAAATTTGAAAGCACCTGTTAATTGTGGATGCACAATTTGAAAGGCTCATACCTGATCTTTCAAAATACCTTGCACTTCTCAGCACTTCAAGTATTTAAAGCACAGCTCCTACCAGCATCAGTTATGGCTTTGACTGCTCAGTACTTCCACAAATTAAGCCCTAGTAATTCACATGGAAGCTCAGAAATGAAGATCACACAGTTAATGACCACTTGTGGATGAAAAATTATTTCAAATAATTCCTGCAGTAGAGAACTGCAGGAACTCAGTGTCTGAACCCAGTTCTACAGGGCAATGTTCAAAGATTTAGTTGTGAGATCAGTCTTTCTTATTCTGAAATCTCCTCCTTCGATCAGTAGAGACCTTCTTGTTTCTGTGGTGTAGGAGGCAGGGATAATAAATAACACCCCCTTCAGTATGCAACCCCAGTTCATCCTTAGAATACATCCTGCCATCACAGTCAGTCCTGTAAAGGTCCTATAAGAAAATGACGCACAATGAGGAAATAGAGGTACAGTGTATATATCGCACCTCCATAAGGTTGTAGGGAATTTTTCTGAAATTCTGGTATTTCCTAGTTATCAAGAGCCTGCATTTGTAATCTAACAGTTTCAGTTCTAAATTTGCCAATTCCAGGGTCCTTCTATTATCTTTTAAGCAGAAAAAGTAGCATTGCCATTTTACCAGCTGGTTCCTCAATGCAGTAAAAATATTCAGAGCCAACATGCAGCATCGTGCCAAATGAGCTAGAGCAGGAATGAGCTCACCCTAGGCAGCTTCTCTGTCCTCACACGCTTTCTCACCGGATTTTCTACATGATCACTGGAGCAGAGGAAGCGTGCTGTGCTATCACAGACCACTCTCCCTCGTCATACCTCAGCATGGTCCAGTCCCTCCCAACGTATCACTGACCTAGACCCTTCCTGGTTTCACTCATGATTTTCTATCCATCCCTGTGCAGGCACAGAGGTAGAGATGTAACTGTGAGCTCTTGCAGATGCAGAAACTAAGGGAAGGATCTTCTTGGCATGCATGTGTCTGTGTGCAAGAAGGGTAGGAAACCAAGGGGAAGCCCACAGAATGCCTGAGGTGCTGGGCAGAGAGAAGAATCTGGGAAAAGAGCTTCTCTGGACACCATACCTGCTGGAAAAGTGGGTCTGGGAACTGAACCAGGGACCAGCCCCCAGAGCTTTGTATCCAAAAAAAATTCCATTGGCTGTTAAGCACTTAGGGATGCACTGGGTGCATGGAGCAAGCTGAAGGCCGGGCAGAGCTGGCAGGGGGCCACCGGCTGGCAGCCACCCCCAGGGGGCTGCTGCAAGCCGGGCTCTGCACGGCATCTGCGAGGCGAGCAGCAAATGCCTCCCAAAGTGGGCTGTGGACGCGTCTGCTGTATGGGTGTGCACAGTCAAACCCTGCATCAGCAGCACTGCGACAAGGCTGGGGACACCAGGCTGCTCTCCCATCCTGGACTGACTCACCAGATATGCTTTAGCTGTGCTACTTTTTGCATAGCACTTAATTTTTTTAATAGTGTAGAGGTGCCCAGGGGGAAGAGACTTGCTCTAATATGCAGGGAGTATATTGTGCCTGACTAATTTTATGGGTCCCCATTGACAAAAGGCTTTATCTGTGCTTTCTATCCATTTAACTATAAATCTCTGTATTTGTGAGTTTTGACTCCTGGGGACCCATATAATTTAGTTTGATGAATGATTCTGTGTTTTATGATAGCGCAATGAAATCTTTTGGTAAGATGTAGTAACTTATTTCCTCATAATTAATGGGTGACAGACAAGAGAGTACAGAAATAACAGATTATTGAATAAACTGATATATCAGGTGAGTCAAAGCCTACCCAAGCTGCCAGTTAAGAATTGGAAAGTCCCTTTGTAACAGTATAAAATCCAACACAAGGTGTGAAACCAAAATGTGAACACATTTCCAATCGGTCTTAGTCCCAATTATCTACTGTCTGTGGTGTTCCTCTGAGAGACCTTTCCCTCCTTTGGTGCCTTGTGTACATCGTGGTGCCACACACTGTATGCTCACACTTTGCTTTTCCCAACCACAGTAACTTGGTCTTTCCATCATATAATAATCCTTTTACATCTCCTGAATATGGAAATATTATGATAATGCACTAAAAAGTCACAAGCTTCGCAAAAAACTTTAACTTCCAAGAGTTAACTTCTGAGATGAAACTGAATAATGGAAACATTATCAGTACGTATCCATTTACGGGTATTTAAGGTCTTTAAAAAGTTAAAAAAACTTTTTTTGTTGTTTTTTAACCAGAATTTCTCCATCATCTATCCCAGAACATTTGCCACCAGAAAAGGCAGAGGCCTGGGAGGCGTGCCGATGATTTGCAACTACAGCAGTAAGCCTACCGCAAACTGTGAGGGGTCTGGAGTTGGCAGGCTGTCCTGGCGAGTCCGTTTTCAGCAAGGAACTCTAATCAGCGGCCAATGCCCTCACAGGCAAGATTAATTAAGAGGCTCTGCATCGCTGTAATACATAAGCAAAGGCCGGCCTGCAAGGGGGCCTTTCGTAAGCCTTCCTAGAAGAAGTGTGGCCCTGAAATTGCCGATAGCGTTGCCAGCCTGCTCCTGCAAGACATCTTGTGTTGTGCTGGTGCATGTAAGTATTTGCCACTTCCCTTTTTGCCTGATGTTGCTAAACGCATGTGGCAGGTTGGGGGAGACAGGGTTCACAGAAGGTGTGGAGACAGAAAACAGAGAATAGAAATTTGGTACAAAATCCTCCATATCAGCCTTGACAAAAGCAAAGGAAATCTACCCCTTTGACAGTGGTGGTTCTTAGACAGCAGTAATGGAAATGGCAGGCAGCACTTCTGAGGCTGAGGCACTGGCCATGGGTCACCCTTTGGCAGCGGTGTGCCTGGCTTCGCCCGAGCAGCCAGAGGAGAAGCTCCTGGTTACCAGTAATGCTTCTGGTCCATCAACACCCAGCCTCGTAGAACGTGGGGCCAGATTTGCTACAACTGTCGTGTCCTTCGTCATCACCTCACATACGGAGATGCTGCCTCTGCAGCCAGCTTGGTGACTTCCAGGGACCTTTCAAGTGGACAGAATTGACAAGAGAGTTGTGGGGATGGCGTGGGTCTGGGTTGTTAGCAATAGAGAAGCAGGCACACAGCAGTCTGTATCATTTGCTCCACCCCAGAAACTTTCCTGTGACATTCACCACCCTAATATGCCATTTGGGTCCTTACATGTTCAGTAGTTCTAGAAACTTACATTTCAATCAACACTTAATGACTGCATGAATATCAGTCTCATGATTTATTATCAAAACCTTTTTATTCTCTACATAAATGCTCTCAAAAAGATAATGTTTCTTCATCTTGTTTGTGGAAAGGTCAAAATGGTATTGTAGAGGATCCTGCTGGTATTCTTTATATATTCAATATCTATTTGGAAAAACAAAAAGTATAGACCACAGCTGACAGGCTAGACAGGATAACAGATGTTGATACCCGTAAATAAAACAAGACCTGCATAATTATACATTAAAGTATTCAATTGTGAAAATCTATTTAAAAATACTAACGTCGCCTGTTTCTCACCCAGTAGCCTATGGTAGTGCTCCTACAGTTTATTAACACCATGAGCAAAAATAAAAAGCAATTTGGAAATTTGTATTTTCTTGCTGCTGGACTATCTCCACCGAGAGTCTCCTCACAATCAGCATAATGATTTGAAATTTGTACATAGCTTTCATTCGCAAAGACTTTGTCTTGTCTTATATACTAACAGATGCTTCCCACTGCAAGTGCTTGGCCCCTGTGCCCTGTCAGCTGGGCCAGCTGCCACTTGGATCCAGAATATAATGAAAGATGGTAGTTTTAACATTTAAACCATCCCACAACTTCTATGGCTTGGTGGTACACAAAGGAGATAAGCTCACATGCCTGATGTACAGGAAAAGCTGTAAACTCTACATTGCTCAGTTACACACAGATAAATTCTGCTTACCTGTATTTACCCGCGATGACACACTAGCGGTGCACATCTGCCTGCCTCCTTGCAGGACATGCTGGCAGCTGCAGCCACCACGGCTGCAGAAGGCATCTGCCTCTGGAACAGCAACTAAGAAGGTGGCACATAGGCATTTTACGCTGAAAGGTTAATGAGGTTTGCTACCTTGGATCATGCAGCTACATCCACTCTGCTGTGCAGAACCACCAGCCCCATGCATGGCCTCAGAGACAAATTAGCTGCTGCTGTCTACTGTCACAGGGTACAACGTGACATGGCAACAATGGAGAGCCAATTTGAGAACATGCTTTACAGTGCCTACGTGTCCTGGAGGTGACAACATCAGACAGTCTAGTGACACAGGGTCCTTCCACAAAAGTCCCTGGCTACTCCTGCTGCAAGGGCTATAATTTACAGGTGGACTGGGCTGAGGTTGAATTCAGGAAGAACTCGTATGCTTTTGTGCTCAACAAGAAGCTAAGCTGCATGCTGCTCTTCAGGGTGGTCTGTTGAGTGCTGCAGACAACTTGATAGGGTCTTACCCACTGCGGGGTCTTAAGATGTCTCAGGCATCTTCATCACTGGCAGGGTACTTGACAAGGTGAATCTTTTGTCTGATCCATACATAGCCAATCTTGCCTTTGGACATACTGACCTTTACAATGTACTGCAAGAGAGGCCTTCCCAAAATTTTATACAGGAATGGAGGAATGTACGAATTAAATTTGGAAGTAGAGGTCATATATTAAAGCAGATGCCATCAGTGTAAGGGCAGGACATGTGGTATAAGGGAGATGTTGGGAAGTTGAGTTTTAAATCCTGTTCACTACATAAAATTACATTTGCAATCTGCTTAGAATAGCATCTAGACACAACAAAGACTAATTTTAAGTAAAATAAATAAATGAGCAGTAAGATAACTATTTTGGGGAGTTCACTGTAGGACTATAATAAAAGGGAAGTGAATGCCTGTGGTGGGACTTCAGTATCTGATTAAGCAAGCTATCAACAGTCATGAGGTCTCTGTCTTTCCTCCCAAGGCTAGCAGCTCATGCTGCTGTGGACTCTGTCCTCACCCTTCCTTGCAAGAAGAAAGTCTGAAAAAACGGGTTGGCCCTAGATCAGAGTGCCTGAGGGAAACCTCAATGCTCTGGTCTGATTCTGGTGTCTCTTACAAAACTGTTTATTTTTTTTTTTAATGAGCAAATCAGGCAGGTCCCAGTCACAAAGGTACTCTTGTCACAGGCAATATTTTAAAATGCTTTTTGGCAAACAGAAATTTCCTTTAATAGAACTATCCACAAGCAAATCTTTACCTAGTCATATTTGTCTGCCCAAGTGGTCTCAGCATTAAACACCAAAAAAAATTCTGCAAAAGTTTTCTGCAAACACTCTAGTTTGACTACTTATGAGCACTACAAGATTAAAATCGATGTGTTTTAGAGGTTCATAATCCACTTCAAAAGTTATGTTGCACACTGCCACCACAGCCAAACCAGACAACTTGTGACTCTGAAATTAGCCAGGCTCCTCTAGCAGTCAGAGGCAGCCAATATCTATTTGGCTTCTGTGTCTCCACAGAACAGTTTCTCTCTTGTGAAACTGTAGAGCTTCACACAGCATTCCCTATGCGCGCACATTATCCTGTTGTATTATGATTCCTGCTGTCATGGCAGGGGGGTGCCACTAAACAAGAGTCTGAAAATGATGATAAAAAGGCTAGCGGATGCCCTGAGAGGAATCATGGTCCTAGTCCCATATTTTTTATCATTAACGGTTGAATTGCAAAGATTCATTCCTGTGAATGTTCCATTTATTTATTCAGTGGCATCATGACAGTACTGTTTTGTTTTCTACTTCTTCCCTAATGATCTCTAATGCGAGGCCTTTTTGACACTGTCTGAGCATTTCATTGATGTTTTAGAGAACTATCTGCAATAACTCCAGATCTTTACTCCATGAATCATAACAACTTATTCACAGGCAATCACTATGCATCCCTTGTTAGAGAGATTCTTTATTTTTCAAACCAAAACCATTAACTGCCCTTATTGGCATTGAAGTTCATCTGCCATATTGCTGTGCAGTTATTCAGACGAGATCTTCTCTACCTTAAATGAAGCATATTGTAACACATACAGCAAACAAGCCAATATTATGTAACATCATTGTATAGACAGCACGTAAAACACAGCAGAACCCAAGATAAGAATTTGCAGTCCCAACACACATTACAGACATTCAAAGGACTGAACTGAAACATGATGTAAACAAAAGAAAAATATCTCTCTCTCTCTCTCTTTCTCTCTGTTTCTTTTGTTACCTGGTGGATTTCTGTCTTTCACAGAATATTCCAAAAAAGGATCTCATATTCAAAAACATCACTGAGTTGTACTGTGTCACCAAATGTTTCAAATTTAATAAGCTGTATTCCTTCAGTTACTTCATATGAATAAAAATTAGAAATAAACCCCTCTCTATTCATTTTACTGTTAGAACATATATAAATGGTGTTCATGCTATACCGTATTTGGTAGATCAGGCAGACCAGATATGCAGTCATGGGGATCAAGACAGTGCCTGGGATATAGGTTTTCCCTCTTCTTTTATTTAATTATGTCTGAATATAAAGAAAAACAAAGTGTTAAAGAGGTTAGAATAAATTCTTGATCACCCTCAACACAACGTGTTAGAAGACTCGGTGCTAACACAATCTCCTTCCTTCTCCTTTCTATCTTGTCTGGGTAGCTTGTATATTTGCTATCCCATTTTCTTGATTTTTGATCATTTAATTTCTTATGACAATCACTGCGCAGCTCTTCTACCAAATTTGTAACTATGTTGTTCTCAGAAGGCCCAAGGACTCCCAAATCAGGAAGCAACAGAAAATTTCCCTAAATATTGGATCAGATTGATCTGCTTCTCCCTTGACAACAGTGCTGGTCCTGTGTCTCCCCTCTGGACAACTTCCCTGTAGGTCTCAGACTAGAGGCACGGACATCAAGAACCTGACAGCATGCAATCTAACTCTCCTTACATATTTGTTCAATCCAGCAGAGGTTATGGATATTCCCACCCAGAGTGGCACAGCCTCTGGCTGAATTAATCACTCAGAAAATGGCAAATGTCCTTTCTGAATTAGTGCACGCACGCCCGATGTCAGCCATATTGACGTGGGAAACCGCATACACAATTTAAATCAAATTCTGTAACTAATAATTATAAATTTGTATTCAAATGTGGGTATTTCAATATGTATTAGGCCTGTTAAGTCAACAGGCAATATCCTTGAGTTAACCATCTACTTCCCTGCACAGTGAGCTGTGGACACGTCCAACTGAAGGCTTTTTAAAATGGAGCAAATATATACAGGTGGATCATATATGTGCAATCTAAAATACAAAATTAGTAGATCAAACATATGCTAAAGTCTGCAACATTGACGCATAAGCTCATTTCAATAGATCAGAAATCAGTGCACAAACACTTTCACTCCCACCCTGTTCCTGTTCTGGAGTGTGCTATGTGCCGGCTGTGTAACTCACTGCCTGTAAAATGTGGGATGGCACTATTGCCTTCTCTGACCTGTCTTCACCTGAGGATCAGAGACTGCCTTTCCTCAGGCCCGATGTGCTGGGCTGGATTTTACCTTCTCATGACAGTAGGTGGTGGTTTAGGATCTCACTCTGGAGCAGATAGATAATATTCACAGAGGACCAGAACTGGACTTCAGATTTAGGAAAACCACAGACATTGATGTACAGACACAGGCAATTTAACCACTTTCTAAAGCCTGTAAGTTGGCTGCCACAGAGATGTAGCAAAACTTCTCCTTAAACTGCTAGAAATGTCATAGATTACTTTGTTCCATCAGATTCTCTTCTTCTTCATCTTGTTAATGAAGCCTGAGGGACAAGTTTCGCAGCAGCACCTTGCAGATCCTTGCAGATAAGAGATCCTATTACCTCCGGTTAGTACAAAAGATGTAGTGTGAAAAAATCAGTGTCTTCATCACGCCAGGATGTCTAAGCCACTTCAACAGGAGAACGGATTTGGCCCCACCTGATGGACAAAGAAGACAGGCAGAGTCCCCATATTTAAAGAGAAACATTCTGTTCTGGTTTAAATAGTTTCACTTCCCCCGTATCTTACTTAATCATTAGGGAACTGTGAGATTGCATAAATAGATGCCATTCAGAATATAAACACTGGAGTCACTTTGATTTGTTTCCTTTTGGCAGAGTACATCTGAAAGGATGATAAGCAAAGATAACATCTCTTGAAATTCCCTCCTAACAAACAATAAATTACCCTGCTGAAAGCAGGCTTTCAAAGTACAATTCACACAGTTTCTCAGCCCAGCACACAAGGCCAAGTAAGCCACTTCAGAAGCAACAGTAGATGGCAGGTCATGTAAAGAGCCAATAATAAGAGTATCACGCAAATCTGCAAAAACAGTAGCAAATTAATTTCATTACAGATTCATATTCAAATTTTCAGAAGAGTAGGAGTTCTGAAGCTAAAAAGCAGTTTTAATAGCCTTCTGTTTACTATCTATCCGAGGACTCTAAAAGAATTTGCCATACAATTAAAACCTTTCAGTGGGATGAAAGAGCTCAACAGGAAAAATCAGATGCTCAGAAATAAAAAGGTGGCTTCTAAATATAAAACCATACTACTTGTTACAGCTTTCATAATTAGCTTCTTTTTAGTTCTTTTAACTCACTTCCTACTGGGATATATTCAGAAAGCCTAGGGCTTCCATTATTTCCATGTCTAGTAAGAAAAAAATATAAAAATTAGGAAGATAAAATAGACACAAAGGATTTGATTTAGACTGCATACATAAGAAGAAGGGCACAGCTGCATTTCCTTAGGTAATTCTGGTATAAATAGCTGAGAGCAATGCTCACAATCACAAAAAAGATGAGTTAGTGTTTCAAAAAATGATCTTTCTTCCGCTGAAAGTTGCTGCTTCTCAGCTAAGAAGCAGTAACTAACTGATTTTGTGTATCTTCTTAAGACTTACACAGCAGGAAGTAAACAAGATTCACTTAAACCACCTTCAGGCTGACCACCAACATGAAACCCAAACAGACCTGTGACAGTAACTCGTCTTGGTAGCTAGCCCAACTAGCGCATAGAGGAGTGAAGCTACCGTGCTTAAGGAAGAAGAGAAGTTTATTTTGGTTTATCTCAGAGCATTTTCTTCTGATTTATCACTACAGATTAAAAAAAAACAACGAACAAACAAACAAACAGAAAACACAAATAGCTTATCTTCGAAATGAATTTTTCGTTAAACCCAGAATTAAGCAATCTCATTCCAGAAGGTAATTTATTGTATTTCTTTGCACCGTTTTTTTGCAATGATAAACCGAACTATTCATTTAAAACATGTCAAAATGTTCATATTATTCTGCCTTTTTAAAAGCTGTTAAAGTACTTGTAGATAGTCTCAGATTCACAAACAGATTTAGTTAATTGACATGTGTCGTTCTCAATAAAATATTTGAGTGAAGATTGTCCATGTACAACATCTTCTTGATTGTTCAAATGGCACAAAAGAGGGTTGGAAGAGAGCATGCACAACACTAATTCATGTTACAGTAGACTGCAGAAGATGAAAGAGGGGATGAAACCTGATGAACAGACATTCTATGGAACCACTCAGAGAAGTCATAAATGACAGTAAAGCCCAGTTCTTCCTGTTCAATACAAAAGTCTATGAGTTGGAAAAGGATATGGTTCCTGTCCCCTTCCTGGAGGGGAAATCATTCTGAGAAAGAGATCAGGGACTAAAGAAACGTTCACAGGTGAGAGGCACAGTCTCCTAGGTTTTAAAAAGGAACGTGATCCTTTGTACCCTGAGAAGAGAGAGACCATGAGCTATGCTGGCAGAAAAGGCCAAAGGGCACAGCAGGAGCATGATGATCACAGGCAGTCATGGAGGCACTACACTTCCTGAGCCTTTGACAGATTGTAATAGGTGAGGTTTCATCCTGTTGAATCCTAACATCTAGATCTATCCTTTACAATCCTTTCATGGGTGCCTGCTCCTTACTAAGCATATAAACATCCTTCTTCATTGATCTACAGGTTATAAGTCCTCACCTCTGTATTCAGATCTTATGGTTTGGTCTTCTTCCATTCTATGTCTAACTACATGATGTATTAGTATTTTCTTTGGGATAGTGTAAAGATTCCTTTCTGCTTGTCATGGAAGTTACTTATCAATTAAATGTATCACAATTCAATATCATATTTTAAAAAGAATAAGATTTTGACTGCTTTCACCCAAAAAGGAGAAGTACCTTATATCAGTAAGTGTATATAGGCATTTACAAAAAGCATTTTCTAACCTCCTAAGAAAGCACGCATAAAATGGTTTCTGTGTGCTTTATGATACAGCAGTAGTGTAAATACACTGAATATGTGATACACCTTGTCCATGAGGACTTCTGCACTTCAGCTAGAATATTGATGACAATGGAGCTGCACATTACATATCCATCCACTTAACAGCGTGAGAGCAGAGGACCAAACTGGGAATTGGGCACAGCCAAAGCTGACACCCAGGTGGTGAAGCCAAGACTGACATGTAATGTAATGGTTATGTGCCTGCCTAATATTAACTTCGCAAAGAAGCACCTTCTCCTGATACCATCATTTCTAATCAGCTGAGACGAAGCACATACAGCTACGGTATCTGTCTGCATCAGACTGCGCTCCAGCCCAGGGAGAGACTGTGCTGACAGTAACCTGCTCCAAAGCTGAAGAAGGAATATTCCCTGCACAGGAAAAAGGTGCCTGATCATTCTTCTTTTAATTTCCCCTCCCACCACCTGGCAGGATGCCACCCTGTTGCAGAATACTCAGTGTCGGCAGGGGCAAGGCACATAAAAAGCAGGGTCATTACTGGGGCCAAATAACATATTGGGTTGCTACCTGGATCTGTTTTGGGAGACTGGTATAGGAGCTATTCTGCTGCCAATACATAATTGAACTATGGTGTTAATTTGTCCTCTTCCTGGGGTCAGCAAAACTCAGTTTTGCCTACACTCAGAGCGGGGTCTGTAAAGAAGTACTTGTTAGGAGTGGCAGAACGGATGTACCAGAGCTGAGTACCCTTAAGCTCAAAGGTGATTGCCTTTACTTAAAGTTGCTGTAAATCACATGGGGACAAGCTGATGCTCAGACATCTTTTTCGTTCTTTGCTCAAACATGAACCAAATCATCACTTTCCCACCCTTCCTGATGAAGGAAGTGCAGCTTGATCTCCGCTGCAGACCCGGTCCAAGGTCTCTAAATGCTCAGTGCTCCCAAAAGCCTTTATTCTAATTGCATCTGTTGAAAGGTTCATTGCACGGTGAACAGGTACTGGTGAGAAGATCAGTGTTGGAGAATAATGACACTTCATTTTCAGAATGTGGTGGCATTCAAACACATCTATAGTTACATCTGAAATTATATTCTTTCAGACATGGGAAAGGTCCTTTCAAGGATAATCTTTCTTCCTGAGATTAATTCACCAACATGGTCTTTAAAAGCAGATTTCTTTTATATATTTCATATCAATCAAGAAAGATATGCATTTTTTATAGCACATCATCCCTCAATCCATAGCAGCATGATAGCGCTCCTTGATGGTGTGCTCTTTGTCATGTTTTAGAGATGTGATGGCTGTCTGAACACTTCCACATCTGCTGATAAAGGATTATCTCCTGAAAAGATTATACATAGTGGGTTTGGATCTATGTGCAACCACATAAAACATTACTCATAAACTGTCCAGCATGAAGAACCCAAAATAATAGCGCTGATCTTTGAATACACATGAGGAGAGATGAAGCAGAAATAGCAAAATGGATTAGCATTCACAGGACTGCTAACACCCAAGGAAAGGTCTCCAGCCTCTGCTGTTGGTGTCCTTTGGAGAAAACCCAGATGAGCCAAACAGTAATCCCAAGTTCCTAGACAAGTAAGTAAGATTTGGAAGAAGCCTAAGGAAGATATGGTTCAGATCAGGTTCAGAAGATTTTGATTTAAAAGTAAAGACAGCAACTTAAAGAGATTGTTTAAAATAAGGAGGCACAGAGCCCTTGAACACCTAACTTTTTCCTTTTTATTTTTTTCCAAGTCAGAGACCAGGCACAGTGAAATCAGGATGAGTGAAATGAAATCTCTACAACAGAGCCCTGTGCTCGGGATTGAGACTAGCAAAAACACAACTTCTGTTAGCCTGTCTTCGGGTCCCAACAGACTTTTAATTGAGTCAGCTTTTGGCAATGAAGTGTTGGGTGAGACACAGTGTCATATATGCAACCCCTGTGTCTGTTTTCATGAGAGTGAAATCACATTCCAGCAGATTCTGACCAATTAGCAACAGCTAATCATAGAATGCTAGAATTATTTAGGTTGGAAAAGACCTTTAAGATCATCAAGTCCAACTGTTAACCTAACACTGTCAAGTCCACCACTAAACCATGTCCCTAAGCACCACATCTACCCACCTTTTAAATACCTCCAGGGATGCGGACTCCACTGCTTCCCTGGGCAACCTGTTCCAATGCTTGACAACCCTTTCACTGGAGAATTTTTCCTCAGCCTCCTTTTCTCCAGGCTAAACAACCCCAGTTCCCTCAGCTGCTCCTCATAAGACTTCTGCTCTAGACCCTTCACCAGTTTCGTTGCTCTTCTTTGGGTATGCTCCAGCACCTCAATGTCTTTCTTGTAGTGAGGGGCCCAAAACTGAACACAGTATTCAAAGTGTGGCCTCACCAATGCCAAGTACAGGGGGACAATCACTTCCCTAATCCTGCTGGCCACACTATTTCTGATACAAGCCAGGACGCTGTTGGCCTTCTTGGCCACCTGGGCACACTGCTGGCTCATGTTCAGTTCAATCAACACTCCCAGGTCATTTTTCTACTGGGCAGCTTTCAGCCACACTTCCTCAAGCCTGTAGCGCTGCATGGGGTTGTTGTGACCCGTGTGCAGGACTCAGCATTAGGCCTTGTTGAACCTCATACCATTGGCCTTGGCCCATTGATCCAGCCTGTCCAGACCCCTCTGTAGAGCTGTCCTACCCTCAAGCAGATCAACACTCCCGCCCAACTTGTTGTCGTCTGCAAACTTACTGACTGTGCACTGAATCCCCTAGTCCAGATTTTTGATAAAGATATTAAACAGAACAGGTCCCAGTACTGAGCCCTGAGGAATACCACTTGTGACTGGCCACCAACTGGATACAACACCATTCACCACCACTCTTTGGGCCCAGCCATTCAGCCGTTTTTTTACCCAGCAAAGAGTACACCTGTCCAGGCCATAAGCAGCCAGTTTCTTCAGGAGAATGCTGTGGGAAATGGTGTCAAAGACTTGACTAAAGTCCAGGTAAACAACATCCACAGCCTTTCCCTTGTCCACTAAGTGAGTCACCTTGTCATAGAAGGAGATCACGTTAGTGAAGCAGGACCTGCCTTTCATAAACCCATGCTAACTGGGCCTGATCACCTGGTTGTCCTGTGTGTGCCGTGTGATGGCACTCAAGATGATCTGTTCCATGATCTGTTCCCCAGCACCGAGGTCAGATTGACAGGCTTGTAGTTTCCCAAATCCTCCCTCCAGCCCTTCCTGTAGACAGGCATCACATTTGCTAACTTCCAGTCAACTGAGACCTCCCTGGTTAGCCAGGACTGCTGATAAATGATGCAAAGTGGCTTGGTGAGCACTTCCACCAGCTCCCTCAGTACCCTTGGGTGCATCCCATCCAGCTCCCTAGACTTGTGTATGTCTAAGTGGTGTAGCAGGTCACTAACCATTTCCGTTTGGATTATGGGGACTTCATTCTGCTCCCTGTCCCTGTCATCCAGCTCAGGGGGTTAATTCTTCCCTTTCCCCCAACTACAAAACTGTCACTATTGATGACATTAAAAAAATGTTAAATCAGAAGTCCCCACATAAGAATGACCAGCTACTACAGGGAATAGGGGATGCTATCTAAAATTGAAGCCATATTTAATACTTTAATAAGAATTAAGGATGATTCACTATCTCAGAGCCCTCTTACAAATATCTGTATCGTGTGCCTAATATATCTTTAAGAGGTTGGATTTTAAGATAACGAAAACTGAATCTTGGACATTCCCTACATGCTTCATCTCAAAATAATTAGCAATGCTGGTGGGAAGAATCATAGAAATCTTGGTAGGAAAGTACCTCTGGAATTCTGTAGTCCAATCTCCAGCTTACAGTAGGAGTATTGCCAACATAAGATCAGTCAGGGCTTTGCCCAGTTGAGTCTTGAAAATTTCCAAGGATGAAGATTCACAACTTCTCTGGGTAACCTGTTTCAGTGCTGCACTACCCTTGTAATGACCTCCTATGCTGCAGTCTGTGGGTCTCTCACTTTCTCTGTGTAATCTGCCAGTACCAAGAACAGTCTGGCTCTGCCATCTTTGTAATTGCCCTTCAAGTAGTTGTAGGCTGCTCTTAAATCTCCCTTTAGCTTCCTTTTTGCCAGACTAAATGATTTCAGCTCCCTAACCTCTCCTCATTCTTTGTGGGCTCATGTGCTGACCTCTCGCTAGCCCTCCACTGGACCTTCCATTCCTCAACATCCTTCCTGAACTCAGGGTCTCAGAACCAGGTACAGCTATGGCTTCATCAATGTCAAGAAAATGTATAACATCCCTAGATCTGCTGGTCACACTTCCCCTAGTGCTGTCCAGTATGCAGTTCACCTTATTTGTAAGGAAAACATTCTGTTAAGTGATAGTCAATTTGGTATCGTAACATCCAGGTACTTCTAGCGGGGTTGCTGGCCCCCACTCTGTACTGACGCATGGGGCTATTCAATCCCACATATGAAACTTCGCACTTCTCTTTTTGTTAAAATTCACAAGATTTCTGTTGGCCCAAATCTCAATTTTCTCAAGATCTCACCAGACTGAAAGTTAAGCATGCCACCCACCCTCCTGCCCAGATTAGCAGCATATGCAAATTCACTATCTCATCATTCAGGTCATTAATGAAGAAATTGTACAGTATAATCCTTGGCATGGATTCACGGGTAATTTTGCTCATTACCAAAAACTAACTGGGCACAGAATCATTGATTGTTACTTCTTGAATCTTCTTTTGTTGGCTTTTAGTTCATTAAGAATTTACTTTTTAGGCAAGAAGACCTTCTGCTGAATTTTAGAGTCTTCCTGCACAACAGGACAGTTTGCTTCTGAGTGCTCAGTATGTTTTCCTTAAAATTTAGTCTGCCATAGTGAGACACCTTTCCACATTATGGCAGCTTCCCAGGTGATTCTGTCTAGCAATATCCTACCCAATCACCGCAAACAAACAGAAGTCTGCTCTCCTGAAGACCATAGTCTGAACTCCACTGCTCACCATTCTAGCCTTCCTCCAGCTTTTAAACAATTAATTGCTCTAATTAATTTTAAAAAGACATTTTTAAATGAATTTGAGCTTGAGAATAGGCTAAACTCTTCAGTATTGAAGTCACCAGACAAAGAAGTATTTGGTCCCAAAATCCAGAAACTTTGACAAAGTTCCAGGCCAGATATGGATGCAATTTCACAAATTTATGTATTTCATGAAATATTTATCCACTTATAGCTAACTGAAATTTCCAAACCTACACTGAATGAAGTCTACTGCATATGCATGATACCCAGCCTATAAGCCTCTGAGACAGAACAACTTTCACACAGACCTGCCCTGTCTCCTGATAAGACCTCAGATACAGGCAGTGAATAAACTGCAGCTCATCTAAATTGTTCAGGCAGGTCACACACCGCCACCCTTTGCCAAGTGCTCCATGTTCCTTCTTGTATCACCTGTGTAACTGTCATGTAAATGAGACCCATACATGAATATCATAGGAGATAGTCAGATCAAGTGCCAGAAGCACTAATGTTCATGTGCCAGAGGGAACCATAAACTACAGCTTGAGAATTCGTCCACGAGAGATTACATTGCTTGCCCTCCAGAAATTAATTTTAAAGAAATTGCAGTTTCAAGTGATTTTTAAATGGCACTGCAACCACCTCACTTAACACTGTAGACTTTAAATGATCCCTTCTTTTCCATGTAAGTCGTGATACAGAAAGTCAGAATGACTCACACCACAGTGTGATATGCTAATATTTATTTTAAAATACGACCAAAATTCCTGCTAGTATAAAGTTTACTACAGCTCTTCCTATAAGAATAAATTCTTGCCCTTGGAATCTGTTAGATTAATGTGATATACAAATCTGTGTCAAAACAAAGAATGGGGGGAGGAGAGACTTAAATCCCTTCTATCCACAAAGCAATCTTTATACTATTGAAAAACCTTGAAGATTTATGCAAACGGCCAATGTATTGGTGTTGGTTTTATAAATATTTTAACACATTTATCTGCCTTAGATTCATACTTAAAATTGTAAAAGATTGTGAAAACAATGGTTTTTAAGAGGATTTATTTAGCCCATTGCAATAGCAAATGAGCCATTAAGCTTTTGTTTGGGTGGGAACATAAAAAAATAGCAGGGAACTGACTTCACTGCCTTCCTTCATTATATACCAAGTTAATAAAACACGGGAGATGCAGCAGTTACAGGAACAAGGGGAATCATGGTTTAACGTAGGCATGGCAAACAGCAAACCCATTTGGATTGTTGGAAAGGTCTAACCTGGTCCTGACATAGTTGTTAAAAACATGTAAGACATGAAACAGTCCTGGAAACAGCAACTATGAATCCTTTCCTTTTGTTACAGGAGGAGCCACAACATTCTGAATGGATTTATGCTTTGTCAGAATAGAATAGAATAGAATAGAATAGAATAGAATAGAATAGAATAGAATAGAATAGAATAGGTGTCAATACAAGCAACAGCCTGTAGATATTCTAAACGTAACACACGCCACATGGGAAGAGAACCCTTTGATGTCTAAAAATGTCTTCAGATAGGTGTGTCCTGTATCTGAGAGAAACACAGAAGAACTAAACACAGCAGTTGATTTTATCACTTCATTAGGCTGAAAAAAAACCCCACTTTATTTGGATACTCCTGCAGTGCATTAGTTCCTCAGGAAGAGGTTGTTCTCAATTAAACTAAGAAGCTACAAGGCCACAGGTGGACACCCTCCTATTGATCCAGCTGTACCAGAGAAAGAAGTCACTGTCCTTAATTTTACATCTCTATTGGCAGTTCCTTACCATCACCTCTCTGCTGCAGGCAATCACCCCATTGAGGTCACAGTTCAGCCACCGTAATTAATTTCAGGTAAAAGTGAAGTTAACCTGAGCCTGATTCTGCCTGAAGGATGATGTCAGTGTGCACTCCTACGAACCAGAGCCAGCAGAGCAAAGAAATATTTCTATTAATCAAGCAGTAACAAGCACCAGGGGCCGTTACCTCTCTTGTCACAAGTGACCTATCCAGAGGAGAACCTCTGTCACAGCCCAGGAATGGGCGCTGTCATCTGCAGCCAGCAGAGAGGCCTCTCTCCGGCTTCATATCTTCAATTGCCTCCTGCAGACTTCTCCCTTTCATTCAGCTGTGTACGGTGCAGCCTAACAGGAGATTTGGGCTTCTGTAGAAAAAAAAACAAAAAGGTAACAGCAGCTGCATACTACATTCTGCAGGTGGCAGTAGGAAACCCTGCAAACTTCTTAATTAATGAAAACGGTACTAATAGAGCAGCAATTATACCCCAAAACCTTTCTGCAGGGATTCTGGCAACAACTGTCTTCATTCCATGTTCTGGTTAGATGTCTAACTGATGCTTTCTTTCGTCCCTAGCTGTGCCCTTAAACCTTGCTCAGGTCTGCATATGTTACACACCGGTCAATACAGTTTTCTAGAACTTCCCAGTGACACCTGTCAATAAATTCCAACTCGACAGTCAATGAGCAGAGACTAAGATAAGACAAGTAATGCTGCAGAACTTAACAACAGTTTTTTTGGAAGCGTGTAAAAGAGATGAAAATAATTTATTGTAGGCAGTCATAAGTAACAAAAACAAGTATTAGAAAGTACTGTTTTTATCAAAATATGTACAGAAAAAACTTCTTTTCACAGAAAAAAAAACAACCTACTTTTATAGCTGCTTACTTAAATTACCTGATGCATAGCAGAATTTCTTTTGACTTAGGCTTCCAGCCACACACATAATCTTAATTTTGAAACTCCCGGTTAATTTTCATTTGTTGTAATGAACTCTTGAACAGAATAGGCATTTGCTGAATGTACTTGACACTTCTGTGCTCTTTTTTTTTTGTTCTTTTTCCTATCTCTAAACACAGGTATTGAACCTGATAATACATCTTTCCCCTGTATCTCCTAATTTATGATGCCTTATAACATAAAGAACCTTTAATGTTTAATTGTTTACTGCTCAAAGTCCTTGTTATTAAACAGATTCTCCTGTTTTGGTACAACTCTTCCTGTCTTTATTGAGCACCTGTCATTCAAAGAAAACTTCAACTATTTCATATCAGCCAGGATTCATAATGCTCCCAGAAGTTCAGTGTTACAAACATTGTACAAGGAGTCAGTTGGAGCACCATGAGACAAGATAATTTGCCACAACACCATACCCAAGCTCTCTCAGAGATAAGAAAGAATCTAAGCCTCCTAATTTACCGGATCTGGGTTCAGGATTTTTCCAAGTCTCATTAGCTGCTGCTGTTGGGCTTTTCATTCTCTTTTACACTGCAGGACACGTCTGCTTCTTAGTATCATCTAGGAGATATAATTATCTTGTTTGCTCAGAGGTCTAAGACATCACTGACACTCTTGATCTCTCCTCCTTTCTTGTGACACGTATCACTTGGCTTTTGGTCTTCTACAACACATTGGAAGTTTGTTATCAAGTACTAGGAAACAGTACTTGATAAGCCTTTTTAGGCCCCCACAGGCACTGTGTATGAAGTACTGGCATTTCCTAAACTTGGTATCTGCTGCATGGTTTCCCATAATTTCAGGGAACTCCATGGGTAAGGTGGTTCCTTCCAGTTTTATGTTCCTATGAGTTTTACCTCTGTAGTCCCGAGACAAAGCTCCTACTCTAAGATCTCAATTAATTCTCATTCTGTTAAGTCCATCCCCTCAGCCCCCACCCCTCCCCCCATAGTACATTCTTAACATTAAATATATTCTTAAGTCCCACTAGTTTCTGTGTAATTTGAGTTTGCATTATAGGAAAATGCTCATTTACTTGAGTCTGTCCTGAACTGGCTGGATATTTTGAACAGGAGCCAAAGTTCTTCTTATAAAATGAATACCCTTTTTACATTATGTATAGCTTTTTCCATCCTGTTTTGCCCATGAAATGAGCCAATGCAACTTGCAAAATGTATAATGAATTAATATGGGTAGGAAATGTAAGATTAAGATGTTATATCAGGAAGTGTATGCTCTTACTTCTCACACTTTTGCATTTCAATTTCCAAATAATCAAACATTGCCACCTACTACAGTTGTGAGGCTTTGACTGATATTGCCTGTTTACCTCACTGCGGTTGGTATGCCTCTCTCCTCTGCTGTAAATAAGACCACCATATCATCCCTATTGTGAAAGACTCGCTGAGCAATGATCACTACTGTCCCAAATCGCATTCGCTTTCTGCATTTTTTATCGAAATGCACACATTCAAGTGCAGACTTTCAAGACACTCCATTTATGAAGTGGTCTATAATCCAAACTCTTCTCAGATTGATCCTCCTTGACTTTTTCTTTTCAAGCCTCTTTTGTCATTTTTATAAGAAATTAACTGCATCTATGTGGAGAGAAGAGAGAACTTTCTAATAATCATCCAAAGCAGTGGAGCTGTACAATAGGAAACCTGTGTTCCCAAATGATTACACATTTCACTTTCTTCTATGCCCTTCTTAATTCATTCCTATTACTCTCTTCTTTCCTCCTGGCTCTATGTTTATCATACTTTCATTATCACATTCTGTTTCAAATTAAATAGTAAAGTCTTTGTACAAAGGTTTTCTATGAATTTTTGCAACTCAGCATGCAGATCCAATTACCGATATAGTCTAGAAAACAGACTGCAAGTAAAGCTGAAAATAATTTATTCTGGTATCAATCACTATAGACTCTGATCTTTCCAAAGTTTGTGATCGTACCACTTCACTGTGCATTCACACAGATGCACTAAGATAGAAAGGCAAGAGAGAAGCTCAGTCTTCATTTTGAAAGTGGTTATCTGGTGCATTTTTTCCATAAAATTACAAATCACTATAATCAAAGCAAAGTGGCTGTGACCTAACAGGGATAAGTGCATTGACCTGCAATTCTGCAACAGATTACTGCTAGTACTGACAAGAGCCATCTGCATTATATGCAGGTTTTAAATGGGTAGGATTTCAATATATAAGGGGTCTTATAAGAAAGATGGAGAGAAACCTTTTACCAAGTCCTGTAGGGACAGGACAAGGGGCAACAGTTTCAAGCTGAAAGAGATTGGCCATAAGGAAAAAATTTTTTACAATAAGGGTAATAAGAGACTGGAACAGGTGGCCCAGAGAAGTTGTGGTTGCCCCATCATTGGAAGTATTCAAGGTCAGATTGGACCAGGCTTTGAGCAACCTGGTCTAGTGAAAAATGTCCCTGCACATGGCCGGGGGGGGTGGACCAGATGATCTTTAAAGGTCCCTTCCAACTCTTCCAATCCAAACCATTCTGTGATTCTATAGTTCTATGAAATTGGGGTTACATTTAGGATTAAGAGCTGGGCTCAAAGAAACTGGTGAGTCAGGCTAACACAGACGATCAGAAAGGGATGCCAAAATAAAGGACTCATTGCTGCCACTGTGGGTCATCAGCCTAGATTTCTAGTTCAGTGAGTGTAGAGGTCATTAAATTAGATTTAGGATTCGGCAGGGGGCTGATTGTAAGCCCATTTCAAAAGGCCTGCTAAGGCAACTAGTTACATTTTGGTTTGGAGCAAGCACGGGTCTGCCAAATAGATTTTAGGTCAGGGTTAGAGCAAAGTTTAGTGTTCACAAGGGTAAAAAAATTGATCAAGAAAAAAAACCCCCACTCTGATCCAGAGCAGGCTGCAGGGTTGTGCGTTGTGTTATAATCTATACTGTACTAGACTCTCTCTCTCCTTCGGGTAGGTGAAGGTCACCGTGCTTTTGGCTACCGTTAGGATCAGTGTTTGAAAACAGGCTGGCAGAGGCTTTACAGAAGTTGCAATATCCGGTCTTAGAAAGGACTCACGAATAGCCTAAAGAGAGCTACAACTTTCTAATACTGTGTAACATAACTCAGTTTGGTTGGCCCACAGCCTTCCCCGCTATATAAAATCCCCATGACCTGACAGTGCCGTTCACCTCTCCATGTACAACCTGCTTACGTGACACCATCTTGCAGCTCATCACGAAAGGAGGCACTGAACTGTGGGGCACAGACAGCAGGCAGCTCTGGCCCACGCCGGGACCGTGTCTATCAAAAGGTGACATGTATTTATATACGTTGTACAGCCCAAAGCTGTCCGATGCTCCTCAACCAATCTCCAGTGCGTATGGATTTCTGGCAGCCTTGGGAAGCCCTGGGGAGGAGGGGGAGAGCACTCCGCTGAGGCGGCCGCTCCGAGCCGCAGGCAGGAGACCCCCCCCCGGCACCACTGTGGAAAGATGAGGCCGGGACTCAGCTGTTGGCTCCAGGCGCCATGTCGCCACAGGACAAGTGTCTTCATGCGTTCACCGCGTACCTGAGGCGGTACCGGCAATGCTCGGGGGGGGCTGTTGGGGCAGAGGCAGGTCATGGTACGGGGGGCTCCAAGCCTCTTCACCAGGGGACGAAGCCCAGGGCGGCGGGCGGAGGCTCCTCCCGCCCCAGCGGGCGCGGCTCCCGCCGCCGCCGTCGCCTCACGGCGCCCCCCGCCGGGGCCTCCGCCCGCGCCGGGCGGGATGCGGGGCGCTCGCAAGCGGCTGTGCTCCGCCTTGATCGTGGCTTACGGCCTCTTCTCCCTCTACGCGGCCTACACCGTCTTCCTCCGGCCCCGCCGCACCGCCGCCCCCCGCCCGCCGCACCGCGACCGCCGCGGACCGCGAGGTGAGAGCGGCGGCGGCGGGGCCGCTCCCAGCCGCCCTACGGCGGGCGGGCCGGCCGGCCCGGCCGCCACCGCCGGCGCAGCCCTGGGGGGACGAGGGGCGGCGGGTTTGATGCGGGGCCGACGCGGTTTGTCAGCTCCTGCCCGCGCCGGAGAGGCCTCGGCGCCCTCCCTCCCTCCTTCCCCCCGCTGTCCCCCGGCCTGGAAAGCCTGCGCCAGGCCGAGGGCAGCGCTTCGCCTCCCAGCGCCTCTGCCTGGGAGCGGCGCACGGAGTGAGCTCCTCATGGAGAGCGAGAGCGGGGCCGGGGCCGGGGCTTCCCCCCGCCGCCGGGCCTGCGCTGGCGGCGGCCATTTCCCGGGTGCGCTGTGAGGCCGCGGGCCCGGCAGGGGAGGGCGGTGTGGCCGGGCCGCGGCGGCGGGAGGGTTGTCAGGTGCTGCTTGAAATGCTGAATTCAAGGGAACTCGTCAGTTTTTTAAACTTGTGAATCTGTTCTTTGTACGCAAGTTACGCTTTTGGGTTCCTTAGAGCATGTTGCCGTGGGAAACGAAGAGTGGAATCCGTGGGAAGGGGATGAGAAGAGCGAACTGGTTGCTTCTCAGCAGAGATACGAAGCTAATCTTAAGATGATAAAAAATGCAAGATCTCACCTAGAACAAACCAGTCTTAGAGTACAGATTTGGGGCAAAGCAGCAATTGGTAAGCACATGTAATCAATGTCTATTAATCACTTAACTTTTCTGATAAAGCACTTTTCTCTGCTTTTTTTTTTCTAATGACTGAAATTTATGTACATGATTAAATAATATGGATATGCGTACATGAAGAGCATTAAGGAAGTGTTAGCTGTGGCGGACGGACAGACACAGACTCCAGTATGCAGGATCAAAATCAGCTTTATTAAGCAAGCGTGCTCTTTATATACTTTTCTACCAGGGCCAGCAAATTTTCTACTTTACTTGGTTACATCATTGCATGCTCTAAAAGATCATGTTCCCACCGAAAAGGGAGTCTCTCTTCCCTGTGAGCAGCACCTCCTTATCTAGGGAGTAGCTTCACACAACTTCATTGTCTGCCAAAACAGTGCTGCAGCTGCTTATTCCTCCTTATTAGTTCTACCACACTTAACCCTTCTTTTGCTTCAGTCCCCACAACTCCCCCTTTTTCTGTTTTGTTGAACAATTAGCACTGTTTATTGATTTTTCCACCATTCTCTGCGTATATTATTAAAGGCATGCTAAAAAGCGCGGTTCTGCAAAGCAGCATGTCTAACCGAATCTACATCCATTAATAAGCTAGATAGAGCCAGCGATGTGGCATTGCTCTGTTTGGCAAGCCAGCACCCTAGTTTATTCAACGTGGCTAAAGCTTGCAAAGCGGCAACTCCTGGTGCAAGTATAGAGGCCGTAATTATCTCCCTTTTACTCCAAAACTCCACATTATCGTTGCATTCACTCTGAAGGGCGTGGGCTCTTTGCCCCCGATCATTTGGGGCATTGAAGATGCTTTGTAAAATTCAGAATCATTGATGTATTTGGGGCCAACAGCGTAAGTCTTCCCAGACTACAAGGCCCTCCCCTTATATGTGAGGCTATACCTCCCCAAGCTCGATCACCACAAGTAAAGAAGAGCTTCTGCGGGAGCTGTAAAGGCAAATTGCTGGAGCGGGAGACCTTACTACTGGTATAGTTGCACCAGGCCATGTTATTTCTATATATTGACAGAGAAGAATTAACATTCTGCACTCTAGATTGATTCTGGACAGTATAATTAAAAATTAGACAGCTATCCATTTTGATTGAGCCTAGGAGTTCAGTCTCCTGCGGCTCGTGGGGCAGGGGTGGCAAGTAAGGAGCCCACCCATCCCAGTTATCAGCCAAAGCCTATGAGTTTCCGAAATGCCTTGCTTGTTCATGGCTTGGCCAGTTGTCTGCTGGGACACCGACTAGACATGTCGAAAAGGGGTTTCCTGGGGTAGCCAGCGAAAGGCACAGGGTGTCCTGGCCGGTCTTGTTTGCCAAAGTTACCCGGATGTTTTCCTTGGGTGCCGGTAGGATCCATATCCCATCTCCTGGTTCTGCTGTCATCATGATGATGAAGATGACTGCAGTGACAGTCGGATCCATCTCGCCAGGACCCATCTTGGTCCAGTATCTGTGGAGACACAAGCATATCCTCGACCCCAAGTTATTAGCGGGTACGGACCTTCCCATTGGTTATTCATTATATTTTTGATCATCACCTGTGCTTTCTCCCGTGGAGAGGTTGCTTGCAGTGCCTCTGAGAGAGAGGTAAAGTGTTTTATCATGGCTGGCTCTCCATCCATCCATCGATTTAAAAAAATTCAACTTGTATAATGCTTTTTCTAAACGTTCTGGCAGTGTGCCTAGGGCCATTCCCCCTTTTTGTTTTTGCAACATGGCTTTCAGCGTCCCATGGGCCCATTCCATGATGGCTTGGCCAGTATGAGAAGGGGGGATACCTGTAACATGGGAAACCTTCTGGGCCCACATGATCTGTGCGGGCCCTGTGGAACCGAAACAACCGTCTCCGCGAGCATCTGCCAGGCATTGCTGCGCCTGGCTCCGAAAAGGCACCAACTGTGCAATACGTGAGCTTTCAGGAATCTGACACGGAGGAGTAGGAGTCCATACCATAATTTGAATTTCCCCTGTAAAATCCGCATCGATAACACCAGGCAATACGAACAGTCTCTGGCGCGTCGCCGAGGAGCGGGCGAGAAGGAGGGTGCTCAGTCCGTTGCCCAGCGGTCCCTTAACCCCCGTAGGGATCAGGGTAACGGTTGTATCAAAAAGCGTTACTGCGACTGCGGAGGCCAGGTCCCTTCCAGCGCTTCCGCTGGTTCGGGCATACAGGCTGGGATTGCCAGGGGCAGGGGAGGGGTGGCTTGTGTTCTCGCGCATCCCCTCTGCGCGCTGGCCCAGCGGTTTCCCTGACCCGACGGCTGAAGTGGTCTGCCGTCCCTGCCAAACCTGGAACGACACTGGTTGGCAAGGTGCCTCCCCTTTTTACATCGCGGACAGACCCTGAGCCCCTTGGCCTCCGTCTTCTTTGTGCACTCCCTCTTAAAATGGCCAGTCTTCCCACAGGAGAAGCACTTCTGGGGACCAGTATGAAAGGCTGTGAAAGCCTGCACTAAAAGGTCCACCAGGTGTTGGTGGGTGCCCACATTCTGGCATGCGTCTATCATTTCTGTGATAGTAGGGTTTTGCAGGGTTTTTAAGATAGGTTTGCAATCAGCATTAGCATTCTCGACCGCAAACTGTTTTAGCAGGATCTCCTGTGCGGGGACATTGTCTACCTGCTTATCAAGGGCACCCTTCAGCCGGTCCACAAACTGCATGTAAGACTCCCGAGCACCTTGCTTAATGGTAACAAAAGACTGTACAGTTTTCCCGGCATCTGGCACTTTCTGGAAGGCCTTATAGGCCAATTCTTTAGACATTGTGAGAGCCGCCACAGGAAGGGTGGCTTGTGCCACAGGGGTCTGATACAATCCTTCCCCCAGGAGGGCGTCTGTTCCTATTCCGCGCAGAGGATCACCGTCTGGGCGTTCCAGATTCTCTATCACCCCTTGCTCTGCTAACTCATGCCATTGATTAGTCCATATTATAAATTGGGTGGCCGTTAAAAGTATTTTTGCTATAATCTTGCAGTCGTGAGGTGCCAGGATATGCATCTCAAACACTGATTGCAAAAAACCCATGGAATAGGGGGACTGCAAGCCATTCTCCTTGACCGACCGGCGTAGTTCCTTAATTAGGGAAAAATTGAGTCCCTCCCACCTAGGGCGTCTTTGCCCTTCATAGATGATGGGGTACGACCCGCAGGCACGGAGAAGTTCAACGTCCCCTTCCTCTGCCGCCGCCCGTCGGACCAAGTCCCATCTATCGTAGGGATTGGGGGGAAACAAATCTGGCTCCTGGTCAGGATCGACGGGGCTGGGATCGAAAGGGTCGTCTGCAGGCAGCTCCTGATCTCCCACAGCCCCCACCACCGTGTCAGCTGACGCCGAATCCAACAGGGGGGGCAGGCGGGTCTTAGACTGTTCCCCGGGCTTTTGAGTATGCTGTTTCAAGGTCTCAAACATCGTCCGCCACGCAAAAAGCAACCCCACTGCTGTTTTATCAGATCGGGTTGCCGAGTCCAAGAGTTTGACCCCTATCTGGTCCCAGGTCTTGGGATCGTAGATAGAACGGGAATCGATCCCTGGGCAGTTTGACCGAGCCCACATTAACAGCATTTTGAGATCTTGGAGGGGTATAATTTTCCCGTGCTGCTTTAATATTTTCTGCATTAAATTTACTACAGTTCTCTGCTCCTGGGAAATATCGTTCCCCATAGTCCCCGGCTGCTTACCTCCGTCCAGCGGTAGGTAATTAGTTGTACACGATGCCGCTTCCTTTCAGGGATTTGAGTTCTGCTGCTTCCTTTCAGCGGTTTAAATTCTGCCGCTTCCTTTCAGCGATTTGAGTTCTGCTGCTTCCTTTCAGCGATTTGGGTTCTGCCGCTTCCTTTCAGCGATTTGGGTTCTGCCGCTTCCTTTCAGCGATTTGGGTTCTGCCGCTTCCTTTCAGCGATTTAAGTTCTGCCAGGCTCCACCACCGGTCAGCGGGATCCTGCTATTATAGCCCTGGGTGAAGTGAAACTTCAGGTCCCTGTTCAGGCACCATTTGTGGCAGACAGAAAGACATGGACTCCAGCATGCAGGATCGGAATCAGCTTTATTAAGCAAGCGTGCTCTTTATATACTTTTCTACCAGGGCCAGCAATTTTCTACTTTACTTGTTTACACCACCGCGTGCTCTAAAAGATCATGTTCTCACCAAAAAGGGAGTCTCTCTTCCCTGTGAGCAGCATCTCCTTATCTAGGGAGTAGCTTCACACAACTTCATTGTCTGCCAAAACAGTGCTGCAGCTGCTTATTCCTCCTTATTAGTTCTACCACACTTAACCCTTCTTTTGCTTCAATCCCCACAGTAGCTGTTACTCAAAATTATGTTAATACCAATATAAGAGTAGTTAGACTCAAGTTTCTTTATATCGGTTATTTTCAAAGCTGTTTTTCACATCTGTCAAAGAAAATGGTTCAAATGGCAGAGAAACACAGTTACTCTTTGAATCTAATCTAGCTTGCAGTACAACACAAGGACAGGCCTCTTACTGGGCTATAACAGAGTATTTATTTTTGTCACATTTGCACTTTGTGAAATAAAGCATCGCACAGTAAGAAATACGGCATTTTCTGTACTGCAGTACCACTGCCACTGATGAACTTGGAAATTTCTTCTGTTGTAGAATATACCAAGTCTCTACATAAACTGTGGGCCAAGATCCTCTTAAGCTCTTTAACTACTGCTGAAGACATCATTGTTCTTATTTTAGCTTTTTTGAAAATGTGTAATTTCCAGCTTCAGTTGAACTTTCATGTAGCATTGTAAAACAAATTGATATATTACATGGTGATGCATTCTATCATAAAAATTTGATGTGTTTCACAAAAGCTTAAGAGAACTATGCCTTTCATTAAAATGCTGTTTAATATTTGCTCATTTTTAAGTGGTAGGTGTATTGGAAAGAGATGCTGACAGTAGTATGGTATATCTCATCTACTGATATTTTGACAGTGACAAAATCTTTTTAAATGCCCCGATGTGTGAAAAATTCATCTTAATTAATTCCAAGTCATATAGAATTTGGTAAACAAAGTTCATATTGTATAGGAAGCACGGGCATTTTTTTCCCCAAGTTTTTACGTTGTTATGCTTTTTCATTTCCCAGGAATACTTTTTCTTTATTTGCTGGAAGTGTAGAGTAGGCAAGATCCGTGCATTCAAATTCTGCATCCTGTCTTCATTTGTGTAGGTCTTTACCTTTGGCAACATATTTTTGGAGGGCACCTTCAGCCAGCTGATGTGACTGCACAGTGGAGAGAAGGAAGCCAAAAAGCAGGAAAAACATACTTCAGGTACTAGCTGCGTGATACTGACTTCAGTTGTGTTAACTTTGACAAATGGTGCATTGGAAAGTTAAAGAACACGGTAAGATGCAATTGTCTATCTCAGAGTTGCAGGTATTTTAATATCAGTTGCAAATACTTTAATTTTGTTATGTTTTGATAACGGAGGAATATGCACACAACTTCTCATTCAGAATTATCACAAGGAATGGTCATGTTTATTCATAGAAACAGATACTTGATAAAACCAGCAAATTCTAGCCCAAACGCATTGCTACTAAAAAATAGAAAACTAGGGAGCACTTTCACCTGCTGTTTTATGAAGATTTGTGTGTTTGAAAGAAATGTGGAAAGACTTACAAATGCTGAGAGGGAAGGCAGCCAAGAGACCTCAGGAGCGCGGGAAACAGAACCCTGAGAAAAGTCTTAAGAACTTCGGTTTGGGGC
Source organism: Anarhynchus alexandrinus (assembly GCA_008711295.1). Taxonomy (NCBI): domain Eukaryota; kingdom Metazoa; phylum Chordata; class Aves; order Charadriiformes; family Charadriidae; genus Anarhynchus; species Anarhynchus alexandrinus. Next base: position 143,719 of record VUYV01000157.1, on the reverse strand, counting down.
TGACAGTTGACTGAAAGAAGCTTGGGGTTGTGAGGCAAGAAGATGTCTCCTGCTATTTGGTTTCTGTTGTATTCAGGGAAAGGGCACTTCACTCGTTCATTCATAAATAGTATTGTATCAAAACCATAATTTGTTTCAACAAAAACAATCTGTGAGACCTAGCATCTGGTTAACTACATGATTTGCAAAGCAAAATTTTATATGTAAAGGAAGGTGACACTTGAAGCATTGTTTGCTTTAGAAATGGATTTCGATCTGTGATCATGCATTTTTTAAAACTGTTGTCAAACAGTTTATATTATTTAGTGAATGATACAGAACTTTTCTCTAAGGACCTATTTAATACCATTTTTAAGGCTTTCTGTAGAGATACAATGAAAGCTGAAGGATTTTTCATCTATTTGGCCAGTTTGCCAGTCTGCAGTAGTAGTTCTCCTACAACATTTAGTCACTTGCACCAGGACCCACCTGTTAAAAAAGTTTTCTTTAAAAGCGTAAATGACACGCTTAAGTTAATTTAACTTCTGAGAAGTATGTTGCTTCAGAAAGGTGTTTTTCCTCACACAATATGACAGGGGGTTCTAGTTGAAATTTGCAGATAATGTTTGAAGTAAATATATCATTGTGATTTAAAAGGGGTTTTTTAAGTGATCACAAAAGTTTTTTTGTCACTTTGAATTGTTTATCAATGTATCTGACTGTGTACGTGGTACAGGCCATAGAATCTTTTCAGTAATGCCTACATCACATTCATAAGTGATTAAAAAATGTTTTCTAGAAAGACATGTAAGCTTGATTTAAACATAGCAATTATTAAAGAGTCTGTCTTACATCTAAGGAAACAGGTGAAATGACATACTCTTAAAAAAAAAAAATTATCTGTATTCCTTGTCTGCAAATGTAACCTTATCCTACAAGATTAGGGAATCAACTATGAATGATGCTACTGCATCTTGGTAGTCTCCTTGACGGAACAATAGAGCTTTCCATTCATGGATTCGGAGAAAGGATAAAATACTTTCTTTGAATAGGGAGCAGTGGCTGTAATGTTACCTTGGTGGGAAGTGATTTTTTTGTTTCCGGAATTAAAATCTCCGAAGGTGTAGAAATCGATGGCATTCTACCAGACAGATTGTCTTCTTGGTATGGACATGAGGATTTTTTTCAAGACCTTGCTTTTCATGTTTATAATATGAAAATAATTTGCTGCACTTAATGAGTCTGTCACTTGATTGATTATGGTTATTTTCTCTCTGGTGTGTCTGTTTCAGATGAATAATAACCTCACATTGTTACTTAGGGTGTACATCTCTCAAAGAAAGATTTCTATACTAGCATTTAAATATCTTCTTGTTATGTTTAAAGGAACCAGGAATAATAGAGTCTTTATTTTAACCAACTTGAATGCTAGAGCCTATAAAAATATAAAGTTTCAGTTTGGTACCAATATAACAGAGGTTAAAATTTGATAGGCTGGTAGGAACTTGTGCAAAGTATAGAAAATACGCAAATATAACTGTTATTTTATTGATCGTGTTTCTGAAATGAAATAGCTGAAGTTCTACTTTTTAGTCAAATTGGAAATGTTATTTTGTATTTTTTTGTGAAGAAGAATTAGAACATGATTTTGGCTGCTTACTGGTTGTAAGATTTTCTAGAATTGTTGACTTCTTCATTGCCTGGCTGAGGTAAATTATCTCCATTTGATTACTAGATGAGGCTAGAGAGAACTAGCTGAGGTGACATATTTGGAGAATATGTGCTGCTGTGCAGTTTTTTGTGGTAAGTCTAATGATTGTTAAAACATAGAGCTCTCATGAATGTTTTTAAAGAATATCAAATCTAAAGACACAAAAATGCCAAAATATCACTTGAACACAGTGGCATGAATAAGCCCATTTTGCATATTTAGGATGGAGAATACACATGTTTAATATAAATTTTGATGGCTTCAAGTTTTTACCAAAGAAGTTGCCTAAAGAATACTAAAAGTATTAACTTCTACATGACAATTATTTAAAAACATGGGTGGAGTAGGAACTGCATAGCTGTGGATTTTAGCGACATGTTGACATATTCATACAAATAGGAGAGCAGGGTTTAGCACTTTCCGTGGCCTGAAGCAATTCACATCCTTCTCTCCTGTCATCTAGGAGGATGTTGTAGAGCAGGGAGTGCCAAACAACTTATCTCTCGTCATTAAGTCAGAGCATTCCTAAATTTCTGTTCCATGGAGAGTCACACCCTCTCTGTTTTAACATTCAATGCTGCCTTCCCCCAGTCCCTGTTAGCTCCAGTTGTTCAGCAGCCCTTCAGTCCCATTCTCCTGTCCTCCTTATGTAGATTGCAACCATCTTGATTCGTGCCAGTATGAAAGCATATTGGTCAACAAAATCAACAAGCGAAGATTTCTTTACCTACCAAAGGATTGTCCCAAGGATAGCTTGTGGCAATTTAGTTTCCTTAATAGCCTTTGGTGAAGCTTTTTGAAAATCCAAATACACTATGTATAATGAATCCCCTTTAACTGTATTCTTGTTGGTACGTGTATAGATCTCCATCAGATTAGTGAGACAGAAATACTAATTTCCAGCAGTGTTTATCCATGTATGTGATCAGTGATCACACCTTTTGATAAGATATAGTGACCTTACTATTTATTATAGACTCTTCCAGAGGAGGAGTCATACTTCTCTGCTCCAGAGTCCTATCAAGTTGTTTTTGTAGATGGGGGTGACACTGGCAGACCCCTTCTCATCAGGCACAGTGTCACTTCATAATGACAGCTGCATACCTTTGCCAGCAGTTCTGCAATTTTCTTATTTGTGTTCCTTGAGAACTTTCAACTGAATGCCATCCAGGTCCAAATTCTCCCTTTGATACAATACTTGTGGTGTTTTACCTTGTATTTCTTGCTGAAGAGAATGAGTTAGGTGTGGGAATCTTCTCTGCTATGGCTTTGTCATCCCTTTTTAAACCCTTTTTAAACTGTTGTCATCAAGTAGTCTCTCCAATTCTGTAGTTGTCTTTCTGGTATATTTTTCATATATTTTGGTTTTCATATATTTAAAGAACCTTTACCTATCAGCCAGAACATCCTTTTACAAGGTGCTTTTCAAATTACTTTTTAACCTTCATTTTCTGTTCTCATTTCATCAGCAGTATTTTATGAGCTTTGCTGTCCTTGTTTGAGCAAGCTTTTCATTGTTTTCAGTGCTGAATTTCGCCCTTTGACAGCCTCCCTAACTTTTCTGTTACACCATATGGGGTTTGGGGGGGTTGTGTTGTTTCCTTTTTGGATTGAGGCAAACAACATGCTTTTGAACAGACTACAAGCTGCTTGCAAGCTTCTTGTTATTTGGGCTGCTCCTTTCAGAGTTCTTTTCTTTATTGTCTCATTTTTACGTAATTCCTTTATTGCATATCGAGTATCTGTATGCTGAATGTATTTGGTATGTTCTCTCCTGCTGCAGTGTTAAACTTAATCATATTGCTATTACAGAGTAGCTGTCTGACTAACATCTTTGGAATTAGGTCTGGAAGACCCAGTCTGAAATAGCAGCTTTTTGCATGGATGCTAAGACTAGTAAGGAAAAACAAGGACTTTATAGGAAGCGAGTCATTTATTGAGTCCAAAAATGTAATCTCCACATATCATCCTGATGAGGCATTGATCTAGCCTACCTGTGAGTAGTGAAAGTCTCTTAGTACTTCTGTCTTAATTTTGCAGCTCTGTAATCTCCCTTACATTTCCCAATCCCTGTTGTATTCGGACTGGGAGTTAATAGCACTGTGTTTTTATTATTCAAGTATGAGATTTCCATAGTGTTGCTTTTTTCCCCACTGTAGTTTTATGCTGTTAAACTTCATATTTTCCTACACACAGGTCATTTGCTTCCCCACCTGTACATTCTGTTATTCCTGTAAAGTTGGTAGCCTCACAGCACTATGTCCATAGAGAAAACCTTTTTTCCCCAGGTCTCTTTTTACAAGATAATCATTGGAATAGCTACATACCCTATTCACTATTTTAGGCATTCTTATGCTCGAAGTGTTCTCTGTTATGAATCCCAGTGATCTTTTCTCATTGTCTGTTAAACTTGGATTTAAGTCTTCACCTGATTTACATTCAAGCTATTAAAAGTCTTCATCCAAATTATGAGTCTCATGAGTCTTGGTTCCAAAATATGCCACTCCCACTGAGCCAGCAGCATGTCAGTTTAGCTCAGGTTTAGAATATGCTTGCCTAAAGTCAGTCTGCTTCAGATATCCTCACTGGAGTAGTTTTTACAGCTTTTGCTGCGAATTTTGTTTTCCTCATGAGGCATGCTTGAACTGAAACTAGCTGTCAGTCCCAGCATTTCATGAGTTAAAACTCATGCTCATTCTAAATTGTTTAGCATGTAGCTGAAAAACTGCAGTAATGCAGAGAACCTACAAAACTAACATTTCATTGACTCCTGAAAAAAAAAAGCTATTTTTTTCCCCTCCACTCTTTCCCAAGCTGTGTAATCACTAATCCTTTGAGTTCAGTCAATAGTCTGTTAACACAGCAGTTAACTGAAGAGCAGGAGCTGGCAAACACTGTTTTGCTTCATTGCAATTCATAAATGGCTGTTGTCAGATACTTGTAAATGATCAGTGATATAATGATTTTGTTACATGATTGAAATTTCTCTCTTAAATAAATACATGCATGCAAGATCTAGAAATGCAATATTCTACCTAAAATGTTTCTGCTAACTAGCGTCTATTGAAGCCTCAAGTTTCACCTGCATTACACAAGCAACTTAAGCTTACATTAGATATATACGTCTTGTGTTACAGATTCTACTCAGTATCAGATGGCAGTCTTTTTTTGGTCTAAACTTGATGTAACCAAAATTACACAAGAAAAGTAGTATACCAGAGCAGCCAGTTGTCCCTCATAATGATACCTGGTTTAGCATACTCTTACAGATTTTTGGGAGAGCGTCCCTCTTGTTCTGATACTGTATTCATTGGTTATTACTGGAATCAATAAAAAGCTTGACCTTTAGTGAACATCAAAGCACATCCTTCTTTTAAAGTTGATTTACTCACATTTTGATGTTTGAATATGGTAGTAGTTCTGATTTATTGACGAAATACCTTATTTTCATTTAAGTCTAAATCTCCTTTTTCCTGAATAAAGATGAAGGCAGCCTTATTCCTGTGTTATAGCAGTAGATATTAACAACAGAAAGGGTTACAGTTGTACAGTTACTTTGCAGTATATTGTGTTTACTTTATTGAAGAAAAAAATAGCTTTGGAGTACAGACTGTGTAGTAAGGATGTTTAGGGGATTAAGGACAATAATTTGTCTAAAGGGTGTTTACTATTTGTATTTTGGTTTTCACAGCTTCATCACTGGTCCATCTGTAGTTCCTGGCTACTTCTCAGTTGAAGCTGAAAATGTTGTGCTAGTTCTGAATGGAAGAGAAAAAGCAAAGATCACTTACGCCACTCAGTGGTTGCATTATGCACAAACGTTAATTCAGACTCACAAAATACAGCATGTAGCGGTTGTGCTGCTTGGAAATGAGCAGTGCAACAATGAATGGATTCAACCATACCTGAAAAGACATGGAGGATTTGTAAATCTACTCTTTGTTACATATGACTATGCGTTGGTAAATGAAGAAGATATTTTCCAGTGGCCTTTAGGAGTAGCTACGTAAGTGCTATAGATACAAATTACAATTGAAACTTAATTGTTATGCATGAGGTATGGAAAATACGTCTGAACGTCACTGCTGATACCCAAAACAATTATAGTAAGTAAATTGTAGAACATGATCCTATTAATGATTTTCTAAATCAAGCATTGGAATCTCTGGAAATTGCATTTAGCAATGAAAATGATAACAGAGGATTTAGAGAGCTTTAAAAAATAAGGACCTGTGTCTGGTGGGGTTTTCTGTTTGGTTTTTTTTTCTTCAGTAGGTTTGCTCTTGAGATTTATCATAACTGCTGATGTAATATATACCAGTGACGTGGGAATTTAAAAGATACTTATGTAATTAGGTTCCAACTACTGCTTGTTTAGAAAGGAAAGGGATGGTACTGGTGGTACTTTTTTTAACCCCTGTTGTGGCTCTCAGAGGAAATTGTATGCCTCACATTTGGAATTAGTATACTACAGTGTCACAGTAGCATAGTCTGGTTTAACTGCTTCCTCACAAAAACGTTTTGTTATACTTACTGCTCAAACTACGTATGTGGAGTAGGTGAAGGTTTGGTTCAGTTAGATGTGTTTTTTTCCAACTCACTTCTTATTAACAGAGTGAATGGTGTTCTGGCTGCTTATCATGGTAATATAAGATGAAAAGAATACAGAATTATTTTCATATCTTGTGTTGAATTTGAATTCAATATCCTGTATTGAGCCAGTTGGAAAAAACTGTATGGAGGTTTTATACATAGCGTGAACTTGCTCACAGTGATATTGAAATGCACTATATTTGGATTCTTGATAGTGTCAGAGAAGTGATGGCATTGGAAGTTCCTACGCAAAAAGAAGTTGAGTTTTGTGGTGCCAAGATTAAGGTGACAGATAGCAGAAAGCAACAACAGTAAACTGGAGTGCAAAGCTGGATGGAGAAAGATAGATCAGGTATCAGAATAGGCTTTTTCAACCCTTGCACACCAACAGCTGTAAAAATTGTGGTTGAAGGTATGCAAATGGGGCAGATTTTCCCACTGAAGAGGGAAAGTAAAGATGTAGAATCCTGCAAAAATATTTGGCATGAGGAAAAAAATGGTTTTCTGAAAGTAAATTAATACTAATCTCGTAGAAGAACTAGGAAAGGACTGTTCTATCCCAATTTGGGAAGGTGAAGAAGTGAATATGACTTCAGAGAACTATTCATAGCGATGAAGAAATCATTGTGAAATAAAGTAGAGACTACCTTTGAAACCAGTAAAGAACTGGAATCAGGGTATAGCTTTTCTTACAAAAAAACCAACAGGGAAGTATAACAGTGATCCATCAAAAATAATAGCATTAGAAGGAATATCTGTCTTAATTGGAGAATGCAAAGGAGCAGAAACTTTTTCAACATTCATCTGTTCCAGAAAAAATGTTGACTTTATGTAACGAAAAAAGTTAGTGCCAGTCCTTCAGCTGAAGCTGTGTTTCACTAGCTATCATGCTGACCAAAATAAGTGATGTAAGATTTAAGGAATGGGTCAAAAAAAGAAAAATGCCTGATGTGGTGAAAACACGTCTAAAAGGATGGCACACAGCTTACATTGGATACCAGGATTTTGCATTGGTTTTGTTGAGTCCAAAAAGATGAGTTAAATAGCTTGTATGACAAGCTATTTAGTAGCCAAAAGATTTGATTAATGAAGTCCACCCAGGTCTAAGTGACATTTTCCTTTGTGAGGTTACCAGTGGTATTTTCAGTTGATAAGCGTGCCCAGAGATTAAGGTATCTGAGACTTAAACTCCATGGTTACCATTAACCTGACCATTTCAGTCAAAACTAGTGTTTGTGCTAAGAACAGCTGCTTTTGAAAAAGCATGTTTCTCAAGGACATTTTGTAACATGCACACATATTATCTCTGATGTCGAAAGAAAACATAAGTATTCTTCAATGTCTCTGAAGAGAGCGGTGGGGACAAAGGGAATAAAGATCAACTTTTAGGACAGGACTTGCACTTGTTTGCTTGTGGGTCTGTCTGTGGTTATAGATGTGGATTGGCAACAAACAGGTGGGTTTAATCTTAGAATCTGCTAGAGTAAAGGTGAAATGTGCAAAATGTGTTTTCTTTGACATAAAACATACCGTTATCTAATGTATACATTGTTTTTACAGCTACAGAAATTTTCCAGTTGTAGAACCCAGCTGGTCAATGCTACATGATCCGAGATCATATCTATGTAATTTCTTAGGAACAGTTTATAAGAATTCTTCCAGGGAAACCCTAATGGAAATTCTGAAGCAGGATGGGCTTGATAAACTTTGCTGGATTGCAGCCAGAGAACAGTAAGACTTTGATTTACTTTGTGAAAATATTCAGATTTTTTTGCTTAGTTCATTATTACAAATCCTTTCCCGACTGTTAAAAAATGGTCCAAATAAAAGTAAACAGTCATGATTAAAAGAGAGGACATTGCCAAGACTCTTTATATAGGTAATGGCCTTTCTGTTGCTATGTTTTACATAAAGCATATCTTTTAATACATAGAAAAATCTCCTATGTATACTACATATAAAGACCATCTTTCTTTTCTTATATACCTTTGATTATGGTGGGAGAAAAAATGTTTCTCTTGGACCTTGTGTGTATTAAAGTCTTGCCAGAAGACAGAGACAGCTGTGTTTTGTTGTGGAGAGTGGATTTACTCTGTACAGCATGGCTCTTTTTTTATGTCAAATAGGTAGAACAGATCTTTTTACTAATGGGAACAGGGTTCTGTTTCTATATCTTAATTTTGCCAAGCAAAAGCTGTAAAATGTTTGATAGCAGGCACAGCAGTGCCTAGGAAGACCTCAGCTATGCTGATGAAGAATCTCAAGACATGGATTGTATCTGTGACATAAACTCTTCTCTCACAGATGTTCTGAGGCACTTCAGGAAGATGTTTTCAGATTGACAGATTGCTTTACATCCTAAGTTTTGAAGAGCAAACCTCTACTACTACTAAAAAGTATTTGAGGCCAAAAAAAATTCATTTAAAAGTCCAGTGCATGTCTCCCTGTCTATTTCTGAACTCTGCTGTGAAGTAAATTGACATACGTGTCATCCAAGTCATGCAGAAGATTTAAAATAGAGTTTCAGTTTGCCTCTTACACTTTTGAGTATTAATAATTTCCTAAAAGAATCATATCTAAAAAGTGTTACAATCTATTTTTAACAGTGATATTTTCAATAAATTTTTAGAATACTCTTTTAAGAATAGTTAAGACTAAAAGTAAAAGCCTATTGACAGTGTGTGTAATATGAAATTTTTACATTGACAGCATTTTCAGTTATATAAATAATTGAAATTTAAGCATATATCTATTTTTTCATTGCAGTGCCTGTGGGGAAAAATGCTAATTTTCAGCCTCTTTTCTTTCCTAGGTGGCAGCCTCAAGAAACAAATGAAAGTTTCAAAAACTATCAAGATGCCTTGCTGCAGAGTGATTTGACATTGTGCCCAGTGGGAATAAATACAGAATGCTATAGAATTTATGAAGCTTGTTCATATGGATCTCTGCCTGTTATAGAAGATGTAATGACACCGGGTGATTGTGGAAATTCATCAATGTATCACAGTGCTCCATTACAATTATTAAAAACCATGGGGGCTCCATTTATCTTTATTAAAAACTGGAAAGAGCTTCCTGCTGTTCTAGAGAAAGAACAAAAAATGAGCTTACAAGAAAAGATTCAGAGGAGAAAAAAGCTTATAGAATGGTATCGAAACTTCAAAGCATGGATGAGACAGAAATTCATTAATACTTTGGAAAAATCATTTTTGCCCAGTGATAAAGGATAAATTGTCCCTTTTGAAAATCTAGAATAGATTGAAAGCTCAATTTCCATTAACCTTCCAAGGAAGCTTTTACACAAAAGAAATCTCACAGGGCAGATGCATCCCTTTTGAAGTCAACAGAATTGCGCTAGCTTGGCCAAGGGCTACGTTTGGCCCTCCATCCGTAACAATTTTGAGAGAGGTTGTTGACTTAATAGGATGGTAGTCTGCAAGGACGACAACAATTTTATTACTGTTTTTACAATGTCCATGTCAGTGTGTGACCTGATAAATTTTTTTTAGGAGAATATCTTTGAGCATGTGAACTTGTTAAAATCAAATGTGAGTTCAACAGTTGTATTTGAAGAAAAGAGAAGAGTGAAAGGAGTATGGTACAGAGTAATTTATTATGTAGACTAAAGAAGAAAAGTATGAGTATAGCATAATTGCCAGGTTTATCACAGTCATTAAGATATATCCTGGTAAATGCTTGTTTTGAAAATGTGAACTGTTTACTGGATTGACATTTCATTTCCAAGAAAGTGGCCATAAAGCTAATTAAACACTGTGGAATAAAAATGTATATTTCAAGGTAAAAATAGAGAACTCTTTCTTAGAAATTTCACAGCAGTATGTTTCCCCTTTAATTTCAGATATCAAAATTGCTTTCTTTCATTTCCTTTTAGTCTTGGGACATATCTTTGTGAAGTTCTGTGTGGGAGCATTCATTACTTGCAGTTACAGCGGCACATTCTGAACCCCAGGCCTTAAACATGAATTTGCTTGTAGCTTATCTGATGTCTCAAAATCTGCTGAAACTTGTTAACTCCAAAAAATGGCAGAAGTATAATTTTGCATGTTTATGATACTTCATGTACAACAAAGTTTCAACGTTTTTTGTTAAATATAGCCAAAGGGCTCTTGTACATCAGAAATGAGCGTGTGCTATTATCTTCAGTGTGTTCGGCTGAGTGGTGCTACTGCATGCACAACATTGGCACACTGGAGGTGGTGTAATAGCCAGTTTTCTGTCTTTAAATATCAGCATGCCATATGGGTTCATTCTCAAGCAGGAATTCAAAAGCCAGTGCAACTGTACTGCTCAGTAGTATTAATTTGTGTGATGATACTACCTAGTTCTGGAATATTTATCATACAAGAGCACTTCTGTGTGTTTTTCTGTTTTCTTGCATGCCTTTTGTGTGAAAAAAAACCCAAAAAAAACCAAAAAAAACAACCCAAACAAAGGCAACAAAACAAAAAGACAAAAAAAAAACACTCCCAAAAAAACCCAAACAAACCCAAAGCAAAAAAAACCACTGGGTTTTAGTTTCCTAACAGTGGATGATATTCACAGTGGCTGCTCTAGATCTGGAATAAGGTATGTTTCAGAACACCTGGATTTTTAGGAGCTTGCATGCTATATGCTTAGCAGATGCTCGAAGAAGACAATGATCTGAATTGTATGTATAACATGAATTTCCCGTGACCCATTTTATCTGAAGCATCAAGCTGTTGCAATGCAATGCAAATGTACTCCATTCAGCAGAGACTGGAAGTACAGCCACCACAATTCAGCACTGAGCTGATGAGCCCTGCTTAGATGTAGACCTTGTTAGACCAAATTTACCTTAAACTTCCA
>VUYV01000157.1:92145-131947 GCA_008711295.1 Anarhynchus alexandrinus | reverse complement strand
ATTGCTAATTATGCAGTATTTTGTATCCCACTTAGATTTGTGTGTGGAATATATAACTCTACCGCTTTCTTTATCAGAGGTATTTCATGCTGATGAGGACTTCAGAAATTAAGGTGGTTTGCCTTGCACTAAGAAGATTCTTTCTAAGAAGAATTTTGTCTCTCCTACAAAATTCTGAACCCATTAAGAGTGGCTGTGAACACATGGTGTAAACTGTTTATAAGATGGGCTTCTAGAGAGCAATATGTTTCCAAAGAAACGTAACCAGTCTTTGTTGGTAATCCTGGAGATACGGAGTTGGCTTGCAAAGGATCCAGCTGCCAATTGCTTACCATTCTTGAACATTTAAGTTGTGATAGTGTATTTCAATAGTTAGTTTTTCTGGTATTTTTAGATACTGTGTTTCGATGACTGCAACTTACACAAAGAGCAATACTACTAACAGTTTTCTAGAAGCCTTTCTCACAGCAGTTATTAAGTTTGAATTAGGATCGCTATGTGCTGGAGTCACCAGTTTCTGTCTTGGCTTATTGCCCTCACCAAAACACTTGCAAAACCACAGAAATAAAATCCTGTTACTTCTTGGCAAACCTTGCACGTTGGTTGCAACCTTTGAGAGCTGGGCAAACTCAGAAGCAGCTTCTATGCTATGGAGCCCTAAAATATTTCTGGGAATTCTTCCTACTGGGATGGGAGAAATGAATGACGGTTGAACAAGATTATGCTTATTTTGGCGTGTTCCTAAAGACTGACATTGGGAGAGACAAAAGTATTTCAAATGCAATTCCAACCGTGCCCTAAGAAGCTGTTGCTTCCAAGAAAATTGCTACCATAAGGCATGTTGGGACTGCCATCTTCCAGTAGCTAAGGAGGAGTTTAATGTTTATGTAGTGCTGTGAATCCTACACAATGGGTTTGATGAATCAGCCCACCCACCCCACCCCACCCCCCCAAAAAAGCTGACCTAATGAAAATGTGCCTGAAAGACTGACGTACGGTTTACGTTGGATCCCAGGACTTAGTGGTGTTTGGTTTTTGCTTTCTGAGTCCACAAAGATAAGTTAAATAGTTTGTACAAGAAGCCCTTCTGGGATCACTCCGAAGTAATGCTATAAAAACTGTGCTGAGCAGTAAAAGTGACAGTGGTTATAAACTCTTCTTCTCATCCTTGCAGCTTTTGCAGGTACAAAGAATTGCATAGGTTTCTTACTAATCACCAGTCCATAAATCATGACTGATAATCCTCTTGATAGGGAAACTGCCTGCAACAGGTCACGTTACCGATTGATACTTAAACTATTTGGGTGGGTCAAATTTCAGGGTTTCTTCAGTGTCTCCTGAACAATAAAAACCAGTAAACGGGTATGTGTTTTTATCTTGTCAATATAAACACTTTTCACATCTTTACTACTAACCTGAGCGTGGAGGACTTCTTTGAGGGTTAAAATCTCTCTGCGTGACTCTGTTTCTTAAGAACATAAAAGCTGAGAAGGCGCTAGAGGTGAAATCTGAGGGCCGAGAGGAATGCTAATCAGAAAAAGATTAATGCCTATGTACATTTCTGATGTATTTCATTCAAAGCGTTTAAGAGAAAATGCATCTCAGAACTGGAATGACACCACGGCAGTAAAACGGTGAGGCAAAGAGTTTCAAAACAGGCTGTGTAACGTTAATCCCCTGTGCCTGGTGTGTCAGCGTGGCTGGGGTTTTAAGTGTCTCTGGTTCAAGACCCCATAAAGAGCCCTCAGTCTTCAGAGGAAACTTGCCATGTTTTGAAAATCAAGAACCTTTTAAGATTTGTCTAGTGCAGTACCCAAAAGCCACTGACCATTTTTGAGAGGCTGGTACAGTAACATCTCTTATCTCCTAACTGTCTTGAGTGCTCTGGCAGCGTGTGCTTTGCTATGCGCATTTTCTTCTCTGCCCACCCTGGGGACCTGAGTGCAACTCGGTGAACGCTGCTGTGGTAGAATACAAGAGGTTTCTGATCCATAGGGCCACGACACAGATGTGTTTTGTCAAGCACGCCATGAAATAACTCGTTCTCTCAGCCAGTGTTACACCAGCTTAATCATAGAATCATAGAATGGTTTAGGTTGGAAAGGACCTTGAAGATCATGGAAGGATACTTTTAGGTGAGGATCCTCAAATTGCTTCCTAGTTGATATCCCTATGGTCTTCATTTTTTTCATCTTCAGGAATGTATCATTTGTAGCTTGGGCTGCGTTTTTAAAACAAACAGAACTGAAGTATTATATGCGGTTTCCATTGAATGTGTATTTTCAGAAGATATGAGATGCAAAATAAATGCATCAAACAGAAATGAGTCATTCCCTAAGATCCAGATGAAGACACAACCCATTGAAAGACAGCAAGTTGTGCGGGTGGCCACAAATAAAGAAAAAGGAATTTCTGAATTGCTGAAATTAGCCTGATTCTTTCAGATGAAGTTATTCAAACAGCATACATCTGTAAAATGTCAGATTTTGAAGTTTGCTATATCAAAGGAGTTTTGTTCAGGGCCCAAAATGCAAGGTTTCTACATAAGTGATTTCTTTCGTTTCATGGTTTTCCCTCTGCAATGGAGTTATTTTCTGAAGAATACGGGTAGTCCTGAGCCATGAGCAGAGATCCACCTTAAGTAATATTTACGTAGGAGATGCTGAAACATCTTCCTCTTTGGCTGCTTATGTGCTACTTTTTAGTATTTGTGACGACTCTTGTCAGCAATGAGGCTACCACGGTGCTAGACGTTATCTCTGGGACATGAGATACCGAGGTTCAAGCCTTTGGTCCAGCTTGGACAGAGCAGGGACACTGCCACNGGAAGATGGGAATAATAAACAAATCTTGAAATTTTGTATAAGACATCAAAACACTCTTATGCTATAGGAGACAGAGTAAACCATCTCTGAAGAAATTCAAAAGACGCAAAGAAATAATCTCTGACAGGCTTTAGCACAAACACTGATTATTTTTCTCTTTCACTTCTGTTTTCTCTTTCCCATCCTAATCATGTTTTCTGTCGAATGGCATTTCATCAAAATCACACTATGCTAAAATCAATTAAACTATTTGAACAGGAAGATCTACTGTGTCATGGTGGAATGTAGCAGCAATGTTTGGACCTTGCTTGATGTGAAGGAGTTTTACAGGAGAAGCAATACTCCCAAGATAATTTGAAGATGTCCTGTCTTCAGGACAGGACTGTATCGTTATTTAGCAACTTTTTATTCATCAAAATGTGTCAAACCATGCCTATATTAGGTGCCATTTCACTGAAATTTTGATGACTATACTAGTCCTGAGCAAATTTAGTAACTGAACTAAACTTCAAGATATAATACTTGGTAGATTTTGATGCCTTATTACTTTGCTTGTTAGTAACATAAATTAGGCAATTGCTGCTTCAGGTGTAGCACAAAGATTTCTTTATATCCTTAGACAAAAAGAATTGTATCAGAAACTATATACTTCTTTTTTTTTTAACAATATTATGTTGTCTGCTACCGTTGGGTACATGGAAAGAAGGTGGTTTGATTTCAAGACAGTTACTCTCAATTTCCACAAACACAGCCCAGTGGACTTCAGCTCACGGGTTCTCCTTTTTAATATGGATCTCCATATTCATTGTCTCTGAACAAGGTAATGGAGAATTAAGGACAGCTGTCTTCCCCTAAGGGGAAATGGAATGTAGGGATTAATTGCTGTAGGAATTTCAATGGTGCTTCACACTTCCTGACGTGTGCTCTCTGGTATGCAGTCTTTAATTGCATATTCCTTATTGCTGGAGGGTTCAGTTTATTCATTTAATAGCGATTTATCGATCTCTGTCCATGCAACCCTTTGCTGATGATTGTAGAGTATCATGATTCTTTTACAGTGAAAACTAAGTAGTCTTACTAGTGCTAAAACTGAAGACAATATCCCATCTGATGAGTAAACAAGCAGGAATCTGCGAGTTATGCCCTGTTGTACCAATTTTCCTTCCTTCCCCCGTCTAATCAGACTCTGATTGTTTCTTCTTGTATGTCTCGTTTCTTTGCTTTTTTTCTTCCTGTGAACTGTTTTCACCCAGCTGACCCTCTTTTCACATTATTATTTTCAGATTATAGCAAATTGCTTTCTATCTGGTAGGGATATAATTTCCTTGTCCCCATGGAGAATTTCTACCAGGTACCAAATCTCAGTGTAGATGTAATTAGGCTTTTGCTGAATGTCTGCCTCAGCGAAGCTCTTATTGTTGCACAGCATGCCGCCAAAATATTTCTCTGTAGGATATTACGTCATCTGAGTGTTTCTTAAACATTTATAGTCTGTTGTTTAAGAATTTTGACTGTCTCTATTAAAAGTTCAGTGAAAAGGATTATGTTTGTAGAAGCGGAAAAGAGGACTAACTTCAAACATCTCTTTGCTTTCCATTTTACAGCAAGGAATGCTCTTCATTCCCTGAAGGAAACCTCACATGCAACTTATAGATACCTGAACACACCTTATGGTGTTTGACACCAAAGTCGTAGAGATTGGCTCATGACTTTTGAGATCTGAATTCAATTCCTCACAACATAAGTTACCAAGGACCAAATCCCCCGTCGGATATTCACATCCTGTGTAAAACTAAGGGCATGTCAGTCCTGCTTAGATTAACCCTCCAAAGGACCGTCCTTTGAGCTACTGCTAGGCAGCCGGTGGTGCTTGGCCTGCTGGTGAGCTGTGAAACACCAAAAACGCTCCTTAAAACTGTTGCTTTTTTGGTTTCTCAATTGCAAATGCGCATTCCCCACATGCAGATAAATAGAAAAGTTGCCCCTGCTGCCAGGGTTTGTGGTGAAACAAGATCACTTCGTTTGCTAGTGATCTTCAGTAAAGCATTTATAAACATGAAATACAGCTTTGGTAAAAAAAAAAAAATGTGTGTGGTAATAAGCATTTTGCTATTATTTCTTCCATCATCAAAGAGCAGTATGGTGTAAGGTGGAGGCTCTCCCCTGCCCCCAGCTGTTGTGTGCTCCCATGGTCTAAAACCAACTGGTTACTCCAGAGCCCCACACTCTCACCAGTGGAAAGCCCTCTGCCTCTGCGCCTCCACATGCCCCTGAGTTCCCCGGTCTGGTCAGGGCTGAGTGACTCCACACTCATCTCCAGCCAAATGTCACTCCTCAGACTACGTATCCTCAGGTTCGTTTCCCTCGGGGCCCGTTACACATGCCCACAGCATGCCTAACGCATGCCTCTTGGGTTGGATTCTTCAAAAAGGAAAGACAACCGATTTTGTTCAGAAAGCAGCACCTCAGAAGGAGGGGATTATGCCTGTTCTTTCATGTCACTGTTCAGGGGTGAGAGCACTTCCCCAAGACGTGTGAGAACTGGGCTCGGTTCCCTTCTCCACCTGTGAAAACTTGAACCCACGTGTTCCAGCTCCCAGAATGAACAACGCATTACGTGTCAGCATAGACTGGATTTGGACTTTCTCCATTTAAAGTCATCCCACTCTTCACAAAGCTTTCCAGTATTCACTGGGAGAGCAAGCATGCATGTATTGGTTATGGCATCCACCTAGAGGACAGCCATCCTCAGTTCCTGTCTCTGCTCCATATGTTCATTTATTTCACACAGGATAATCGTTAGATAAAACACCCTTTTCCCATCACCCCTCCTTCCTTGTAGGGCAACTCCCTTTTGTAGGGACTTAGATGCATAACTCAGCAGGAAGGACTCCACCGCAGGTACTATGTACCTAAGTTGAACACTGCAACGCTGAGCATGATGCCACGTCGATGCTCTGGCCACCTCAGCACACCTCTGTGCCTCTGCTCCTGTATGAGTGAGAGATGCTACACCCATATAGCATAAATCAGTGCAGGGCTATAAACTGAGATCTGAAAGCTGTAATGCTACATCC
The DNA here is from genome assembly GCA_008711295.1 of Anarhynchus alexandrinus. NCBI lineage: Eukaryota > Metazoa > Chordata > Aves > Charadriiformes > Charadriidae > Anarhynchus > Anarhynchus alexandrinus. The sequence goes on along the minus strand of VUYV01000157.1, from coordinate 126,045 downwards.
CTCCCGCATCCCAGTGTGGTGGTGTGTCCCCAAGCCTCTCCGAGGGGCTCGTGAGGAGCAGCACAATGTGCACAGCGTCCCCGTGCTACACACCCCCAGTGGCAATGTAAATGTGGACTCAACTTAAATGATGTTAATAACAGTTTGTATACATTTTATAAAGAAACAGAGCAGCAGGAGTACTGTACCTAAGATAGCAACTTATGAACTCCTGAGTTTAGCTCTGTCTCCATGACCCCCTCTCTGCCAGCTTCCCTGTTTGTGGAATAGCTCCCTCTCTCCCACTTCCCATGGAATGCAGCTGTTGTGAGGCTGTACCCGTCCGCTGGTGTTCGGTCAGTAGGCTGATGATTCAGACTGCTGTACAAATCTATATATGCAATCCTTGTGTTGGACAACTATACATTTTTAAACTTTGGGAGTTTGAGGGTGCCTTGCTATCAGTATCCCAGCAATTTCTACTCTTGGTTTGTATTTTCTGATTGTGATTCTATATATGGTTTACAAATGCATTAAAAATACTTTTTCTTAAACAGAACTGACAACTGGACATAGTACTTTTCTGTTTGATACTTAAATCCAGCACTTAACCTGCTTCTAGGCCTATAATCAACAGGACATTTCTGCTGCATATAGCAACTATCAATCTCCCCCTTTTTCTCTGTTGACTTCAATCAGTGTTTCAGTTACAGCTTGAAACTCCTTCACGCAACATTAAATTGATTTATCAAAGGATCCTACCTTTTCCTTGCTGAATTCTCAACCCACCAGTGACACCCCATTCTCCCGTGTCTTGATTGCTCTGATCTTTCACATTAGAGGCAGCTCTTCTCCTTTAGGGCTTTGGGTAATTTTGGTTCCTCAGACTGCAAAGTCGTATGGTGAAGTCACCACCCCTCCCCCAAAACCCCAAAAGACTACTCATGATCATGGCTCTCCTTCTGCTACCTTCTGCTACAAATAGAGGTAACAGATTATATTGAAGGAAGCCATTATTTTGCTCTGATCCAGAGTCCTGGAATGACTATACATCACTTTGATATACCTAATCTCAATATAAGAAGTATAAATCTTTCAAAAACTTTGTTAACGATTTCTCAGCTGCTTAATGTAGCAAGCATAATATGACGTTCATGAGAAGGGTGTGTTAGGTGGCAAAATGCAAACGGCTGACTTGCAACAGTTCAGTAAGAAGAAAAGAGAGACAAATACACTCACTGTATATTTTATGAACCTGCAGCAACACTTGACAAAGAAATATTCAAGTTGCCAAGAAACAAATACAGCTGTGCCAAAATAAATACGAAGTTTTCACCTTCATGTTTTCTCATTTATCACCCACAATCAAATAACAGTCTGAGTTTTGGTGACCTTATTGGTAACAGGTTTTAGCTTGCATTTCACACGGGTGGGACTAGGGGAGGAGACTAAAGGAGGGGCAGAAGGACAGAAACCTGAGGGTCTAACAGCACGGGATAAAGGAGGACTGGGGACAGCAGTAGCAAGGTCTGCTTTGAATATCTTCAAGCACTGCCCAAGCCCATAGCTTCACTTCCCACTCCAAGCAACTTGGCAGTGGGATACTTTCACTACCCACATTAAAGTGTACAACCTGGGGGCCACTGCGTCAATAGTCACCAGTGAAGTGACTCAGTGATACAGCGTAAATGCACTCTTGCCAGACACGGAAGACTGCCAGCGACTGTGGCACTGAGGAGTTGGGTAGATTTTCCCTGGGTTTATCCCAGACATGCTTTACCTCCTGTGTTGGGCTTGCTGAAAGATACATCCACAGGCTCTGAAGGGAGAGAGGTCTCTGAGCAGGTGAGTTTTACTAAAACAACAGATGCATTGTATGGTGACAGAAGTGGAGTGAAATCAGAAGCACTGAAGACAACCACAGAGACAGAAGGGTACTTGGCAGTGATAACAAGTCCTGCTACTCCAGTTTTGCAGAAGCGAGATCTGGGATCACTCATTCTGAGTCCACTCATCGTGGATTGGATGAGCTGGAGAACAAAACTTGAGCATTTTATATAAGGACCCACCCCTAAAGAGCAAAACAGAAAAGGAGCAATGTGTCTGATGAGATTATAGGATAAACTGTAACGCTGTCTTTGATTTTGGTGACTAAAGAAGTAAAATTTTATAATATTTTAATTAATATGTTTGAATAAATATTTTAATTCCTCCTGAACTATCTTCTACCTTAACTTCAGAAGGGTTAGAGGAGGATTTCCGCACATCTCTCTTTACTCTAAAACAATGTTGCAACATTATTTGCATATTGAAATGGTGCATGTTAGAAAATCTACAGTTTGCTACTGATTCAACACTTAGTAATTGCAATGGCTACGCAAGTCAAGAATGCGAGGATGTAACAAGGTGTTGTGGGGTCTCAGTAATCCCATAGGCAATATTTATGTTACTTCCCAGTGCTGGTCATTAAAGAAACACCAAACATCATTCTGATAATAACCCAGTCATCCTGAAAAGAACCAGACAGGTAGAGGTAGGCAAAAAATATCCCAAATCACTGTGTCCGCCTGGTGTTGATATATCATCAGACAACACCATAATGAATGCCTTCTAAGAACGTCCCATGGAGCAGAAGTCACAAAAGTGAGCCAGTGCCCCTAAGGAAGGACAATTTCACAGTCCAGAGCTAACTTCTGCCAACACCTTTCAATGATTAGATCTGGCAAATGGCCCTGGGCCAACTCATTGGTCCTTGGACACTGAGACACTTCAGTCTCCTTCAAGACTGACAGAGGAACAAAAGTCATGACCAAGAACTTGCATAAATCTATTTTGGTTTTCAATTTAAGCTCTGTCCTACCAACAAGAAACACTCTGCACATGAGAAGATACTTCTGCAGATCATCAAGATGTTGAATAAGCAGCTATAATACAAGATTCTATGTGTGCAGTCAAAGACCTCACATCATCCCTGCTGAGCTGCAGTGGAAGTGAAGAAGGATGCCTGGTTCACACATCGAATTGGGGCAAGTTCTGGGCCACCTTTCATATTCACATCACCCTGTAATTCCATTTCCCTTTGGGAAGGCTGTCCACAAACAGCTCCAAGTAATGGTCCACAAGGAAGTTATTGATACAAGTAGTGAACCTTTTGAATGGCATGTGCCATCTGCACTGATGACTTGGAGCTCAAGAAAAATATGAAGTACATGTGTTATCCCAAACAAGATCCAACTGCACTGGCTGGAAAATGGCAAAATCCCCAGCAAGCTCACTGCCAAACTTTGGATTTTGGCAAATACTTCTGTTGGTAATCATTCTGTCTGAGAGATTCAGTTGCCTGCTGTTTCCTTGGTATCTGAGGTCTTTCAGAGAAGAAGAGCCAGTTGTTGGAAAGCCTGGAAGGGATGGTCTGTCATTTTTACAATATTCTGGTTCATAATTCTGTTGCCCAGACTAATAACAATTACCTATGCAAAATATTGCAAATACTTCAGGAAACTGCGTATCATCTGAAACACAGGAAATGTAAGCTTCAAAGAGATGACATTTTCCTTTCTGGGCCTCATAACTGCTGGTGATGGTGATTATTAAAGTAAGAGTAAGTCTGAAGCCATTTTCAAAATGGTAGCTGAACCAACTAGAGTCAATGACATGAAATGTTATCTGTTTATACTAATTTTTAAGACAGACCAGTACCTGGAACTTCTGATGTTTACAACCTTTGTATGAGCTTTACGTTGCAACAGTGGTTACCGTTCTATTAGATCAGTTAGATTTTTACATCTATTCTGAGTTTGGTCATTTCAACCTATGCAAAGCAATCATTGCTTTGGATGATGAGTTGTCCAACATCAGGTGCAGCAAAATTATAAGGTGAGCTCGCTACCATATGTAGAACCTCTCATACAGAGGAAATAAATTCCTAGATTAGGGAAAAAGAAGGCAAACTGCCTCAACATGTGGATACTTTTCCAATGCTGTTCTAGACTTCAGTGTAACCAGCAAAAATAACAGCAAACCATCCTCTTTTGGAAATACCTTGGATCGCAATAAATAAAGATTCATCGATATTTTACAACTTATTATTGTTTTGTGATCAGTCCTCATAAATAGGTCTGCACTCATGATTCTCTATACGTATTTGTGGCAGACACATGGTGAAGAGCCCTTGAGAGTGGTAACCAAGAGGAGGCTGAAGAAATTGTGGCAGCTGATCCTTACTGCTTCACTCACCACAGATCAGAAGTTATCTGAAATCCAGCTGGATGTGAACCATAGTTGAAATCTAATCAGCTCAGCAAGTCAATAAAAGGTATCACCAACTGGCCAGGTGGCAAGCGATTTGGCCTATCAAATATAAAGTGATCTCTGATTGCAGACTGTAACGGGGGCATGGACAGTAGACTGCGGTACAAGACGGACCATGGATGAACAGGGTTCTTCTGATCATCCCCACAACCCTGCTAGCTAAAATTCTCCAGAGGCTACGTGATGCACAGCATCAAGATACCACAAAATGCTGAGTTATGCAAACCATCTAGCAGCCAAACCATACCTCAGGTAAGGAGTCATCAGCACTGCCTGATATGTCTGCATGAAGAGAACCACAGATATGGACAGTTGTTGTGGGTTAACCATGGCCAGCAGCTAAGCACCCACACAGCCGCTCGCTCACTCACCCCCAGCAGGAGAGGGGAGAGGACAGGAGGAGCAAAAACGAAAACACTCATCGGTCAGGACAAGGACAGTTTAACAAGTGAAGGAAGGAGGAAAAGACAAGTGATGTAACAGCAATCATTCACTGCCTCCTACAAGCAGAGCAATGCCCAGCCAGTCTCTGAGCAACGGCTGCTTTGGAAGACAAAAATCCCCTTTTTTTTTAGTGCTGAGCATGACACCATATCATAGGAAATACCCCTGTGGCCAGTTTGAGTCAGGTGCCCCCACTCTGTCCCCTCCCAATTTCTTACCCACCCCGAGCCTACTCGCTGCAGGGGAGGGGTCAGAGCAAGGAAAAGAGAAAGCATCAGCACTGTGAAAGCACTGCTCAGCAATAGCCAAAACGTTGGTGGTACCAATACTGTTTTAGTCACAAATCCAAACCACAGCAGCACAGGGGAAGTTATGTGGGAAGTTAACTCCATCCCAGCCAGAGTCAGCTCAACAGCTTCTGCTGTCTACCTTCCCTGAGCATCCTCCTTCCCTCAAATGGTCAGCGGTGGCTTTCCATGGCTGACTGCTGTTCATGAAGACAAAGCCGAAGAACTTTTGCTTTAATGCAGCTATCATGTGAATTTCACCTCTGGCAGATGTGATATCCAAGAGACTCTGGTGAGAAGCGGTACTGGAATCGTTCCAAAAATGTCTCTGTTCATCATAATAGCAAAAGAGTAGTCTTACCAAGTCATCCCTCGCTGTTCACTGGGAACTGAGTCCGTTGAGGCTGCAGTGAACATAAAAGCATTTAGAGAAGGCCAGTGATCCAGGCAAGGCATTACTAGCTTGTCATAATACCCTGTGTGCAAGTGCTTTTGGCCCAACTCGTGAAGAAGTGGCTCTGCACCACAGGTCCAGTAGTAAGTCTATTACAGTTTAAATATCCCTAGCAGCCACGGGAAGGACAAACACCACTTGGAACAACAAAGGAAGAGGTATAACAGATGTTACACAGCATGAGATCTTTGTGGTCTCTGGTTTAAACTAATCAGTCCAGATTATCAGTAGGTACCTTGAACAGAGGGACAGTTTGTCACATGGACAGCAGTGTAGACACCACATGCTTGTATGTCCTTCACCGCAAGTAGCTGAGGGAGCAATATGGACTCAAAGAAGGTGCCAGCTGTGCTCCTGCATCTATGCCCTGTTTGTCATCCCGGCTTGCCGTTTCTGTTGTACTTCTGGCTGGTAAGTCTGGTTTGTGCTTCTCCTGCTGAAAGCTGAATCAGGAATGAGCAAAAAAAAAATCCTCAGAGGTTGCTTTTTTAAAGTCACATTTAATTCCTTTCATTGGAAATAGATGAGCTCTTGCTCATCATTTCCCTACCCTCACCCCCCCACCCCGACTTCTCACAGACAGTGCTGGTTTGCTGGAGAAACTGAATAAACAGAGACTGCAGAGAGCAGTAGCTAGTTTTTATTTAAGCAATAAAAAAGCAATACTGAAATCCTTAATTGAAGGAAGTTTGAGACAATTATGTGGTTTAATGATCTGGTAGAACCTTTTTTATTCCAAGAAGAGCTACATTTGTCAACAAAGGAACAATCATGGAAATATATCTTCTTTATCTCACAACAGAACCAGTATCATCTCCTGAAAATAGCAGAGAGTTCTTCATTTTAGGAAGTACATTTATAGTTAGCTTCCAAGTCCCCTCTTTGTGCCCCTGAGTAAATGTGCATGGGGTTATTTATACAGGAGTCCCCTCAGAAGACATGGAGCTGGCATCGCCTGTTTGGTAGTATCTATTCTCATTCAACACCTCATCCCAGCATTTTAGCCATGCCAGATAATAAATTGCAGCACTGTAGAAGAGTACTGCAAAGAGCACTTGGTAGTTCTGGGCTACAAATCTGTGTAGTTACAGAATTATTTCTCAAACCCTCCTTTGCTCAGCTCTCTTCAGCTCTTAATCCTCCAGGTCGTACATGTGTGAGCTGCTTCTACACAGCAAGGTGTCCTCTGTCTCCACACTGGTCACATATTCTCTACCTCAGATCCACGATCTTTCATCAACAGCAACTTGCCTGCGAATGGGAATGGGAGGGGACATGCAGAAAAGTGCTCATATCCTGCTTTGTCTGGAGATATTCCCCTAGGGTGCCCTGAGCAACTATGAGTAGCCAGAGCAGTATTATGCTCCGTTAAGGTTATACACCGACATATAATAACTGCAGGAACACCTTGTGTTCTTAAAGGTTGCTTTGTTCTAAAAGAGGATTGAATTTGCGCCTTACTTTTTGAGAAGCACGATGCCTTTCTCAAAGCAGCAGGTAGCTAGAACCATTTAGTCACGTTTGTTCCAGTAATTTTCCTCTGATGATCGCATTTACTCATGTTTAACTCCTGGGAAGCTACTGAGACACATGCCCATGGTATCAAGAGCACTCTGCAAAATGTTGGGAGAGATGTTCTCTGCCTTCATGTTTCTAAGGAGCAGAAATGCAAGCCGACCCTGCCAGCGCTCAGCTCAGGTAAGAGGCTTGTTGCTGGAACCACTCTAGCACATGAAGAGTATTTTCAGAACTGTTTTATGAATAGGATTTATAATTATCATGAAATACATAACAGGAGAGGAATTTTTGTACTATTTTTTCTTTTTGGGAATCCCCATAACTGCTAGGATATTGGACTACAGGTTTTTCCAGGTGGTAGGTGTAGCAAAAAGACATTTTTCAGTGGTTACAGACTGGTATCAATGAGGAATATTGAAGTGTGGTTGCTTTGGCTTTCTTTTTACCCCCAAATTTGCAAATGGAGCATTTGCATGATGACTATTTAGAAAAATAGTGTGTAGCCAGGCCAGTTTTCATATGACACCTTTTCACCAGAGGAAAACAGCGCTTTATGATATGGTGCTTTTCAAAGGAAAATGTATGTCTTTTTCTGGAAAACCTCTTTCAATGCATATTTTTATTTACCTAATACATACTTACATATTTAACTTAAGCTGGTTATTTCTGAAAGCTCTTGCAGATAATGACTCATCCATACGGTGGAATAAAAAGACCTGAGCAGACCAGATGAAGCAGACCTGTGAGGTGTTCCAATAAGGCCTGAGATTAAACCAAACACCAGGGAGGCTGAACACTGGCTGTAGTGTTCACCGGGTAAGCTCATGAGATGGGACACAACCAGCCACGGTGAGAGGAGAACAGAGGATCCACGTTGCCAGATGCACACAGGATGTCCAGCACAGAAACTGCAGGTAGTAACTTTGGAGCTGGACACCCTGCATGGGGCATAACCAAGGGCAGCTGCCCAGCTTGTGACTCTCCAACATCCCCACAGTTCGTTGAGCTCCTGGGGTGCATGTTCTGCTAGAAAGAACAAAGAAAATCATGGAATCATAGAATCATAGAATGGTTTAGGTTGGAAGGGACCTTGAAAATCATTGAGTTCCAACCCCCTTGCCACAGGCAGGAACACCTCCCACTAGACCAGGTTGCTCAGAGCCTCATCTAACCTGGCCTTAAACACCTCCAGGGATGGAGCTTCCACAACTTCTCTGGGAAACCTGTTCCAGTGCCTTAACGCCACCAAAGTGAAAAATTTCTTCCTAATATCTAATCTAAATCCATCCTCTTCCAGTTTGAAGCCACTCCCCCTTGTCCTACCACTACATGCCCTAGAGTAAAAAGCCCTTCCCCATCTCTCCTGTAGGTACTGAAGGTCCTGTAGGTACTCCCCTTTAGGTACTGAAAGGCCACAATAAGGTCTCCTAGGGGCCTTCTCTTCAACCCCACCTCTCTCAGCCTGTCCTCACAGGGCTCCAGCCCTCTGATCATCCCATACGGGATGAGCAGGTAGGAGGAGGGGTGCTGAGGGGTTCCCAGGGCACCCTCAGAGGAGTGTGGAAAGCAGAGGAAGATTGAAACCACTTTGGAGCTTCCTCTGGGTCTCTGTAATCAGACCAAGATTAAATTCTTCTATAGCCAGCCCCAGTGGGACAGGCATTGTTGGTGAAGGTACAGCCACTGCTGGCGTCTCTGTCGGCTGCTGGCTACCCTGCCTCGATCCCCATTGCACCCTGGCAAAAAGGAGGAAAAACTGAGCACTCAATTCACCTGAACTTGGGATGCCAAGAACAACAACTGATCTAGATGCCTAGGATTATAAAGGAAAGAAAGACATTAATAGTAAGATGAATTAAAGCTGTTCCTTTAAGAACATAAATTCTGCCTACTCGCTATTTTTCAAACGTGTGGGATGATTCAGACAATTAGACTGTTAAAACCACGGCTTACAGCCTGCTGAAGAAATACAGGGAGGGCAAAAAGGAAAATGGAGTAGGTCTCTGTGTCAAACATGTCACCATTTCTCTCTGAGTCACTAACAGCTTGAAAATAAATTGCCATGGTTACATCTGGATCAGCAGAAAGAGCCTCACAAGTTTGTATGAGCCACAGACCATCAAATCACTTTAGTAAACACAACTACTAGCACATAAACAGCTGTCTGTAACATACAGGCAGAAAAAAAAACAGTATTACTGTGAGGGATTTCAGTATGAGTGATTTAAACAAAAGACTCATAAAGCCAGAATGGAATATCCTTGAAACTCTTCAATATTATAAATTATGATTTGCTAACGAGCAAAATACTGCATCCAATATCAGGGGATTCAAGTCTTGCAAAAACTTCATCTTGCAAAGGAGAGAAGAAAGGACTGTACAACACCAAAAAAAAAGCAATAGTTGTTTAGGTTACACTGACAGTGTTTTGGCCGTAAACAACCTATTTGCTGTGGAGCAAAATCTCAACCAGCGCTGCAGGCTTGGGTGATTACCCCCAGAAACAACCTTGTCTGGGTTTATAGAATCATAGAATCATCTTGGTTGGAAGGGACCTTTAAGATCATCGAGTCCAACCGTTAACCCAACACTGCCAAAACCACCACTAAACCATGTCCCTGAGCGTGACGTCTACCAGTCTTTTAAATACCTCCCGGGATGGCGAATCCACCACTTCCCTGGGCAGCCTGTTGTGGGGGTTCCAGCACTGGAAGTGTTTACACCAAGTTTCTGAAAAACACATTCTGTTTCAATATGAACTATTGGACCTGAAGCAGCCCTTAATTCCTGAAATCTCGTGCTCTGTATAATGTAGCAGATCAGCCTAGGAGATCACAGGGGCTTTTTCTTAATAACTTATCATTAATAACTATGAGCATTAATGTAGGCTAGTGTCATAATTTAATGCTGATGCCATATGCCCAAGCACTTGGTATTCTCAGTGTAAACACTGTAAGCTAAACTTTAGAAATGAATGAATTGTAATGTTTGAGTTTCTTTATACACTTTTGCCTTTAGTAGGAGGCACTCAGTTTGAATTTTGCTGTATATGCTATATATTACTTAGACAGAGATTTGCTGTCTTTTCTGACATCCAGATGATGTGGAATATCATGGTAAATATAACGAGAATTTTTTTCATGAAGAAAGGAATTATCATCCAGAGAGTCAATGCTCTATCAACAACTATCCCCCAGGGACCAGGAGCCAGCATGTTCACAAAAATAGAGGAGGAAGTGGCACGGTGTCAAGCTGCCCTAGAACCTACTCTCTTCCGTCGCTTGGTTTTGATTGTTGCCATTTGCCAAATTTATTCTTTTAATTCCCGGTCAAGACAGAATGTCACGTCGCCAGCACTGTAACCAAATATTTAGAAACTATGCACTCTGTCACCATAGCTGAATAATAATATGTAATTACTACTAATAATGATGATTATGACAATAATAACATTAATTGTGCTAAAATAAGATATTGGAAATTACGTCTTCCTTTTTTTCCCTAGAAAAATAAATTATACTTTGACATTTTATGTTCAGCATTGAGGATTAACTAGTTATCATTCTGGTTTCATGCTGGGACTCCTGGATTTTATAGAATATCATTAAATCAACAACATGTGAGCTTTACTGTTACAGATGTGTATTAAAAGGAGCTCAAACGGTTAGTAGAATTGATGTTTTTATTCTGTTGGCAGAACAGGCTCCTGTGTCTATCAATTGACCAGAACAGTTAGTCAAAACTCCAAATGGTGTTTTATTTGGCTGTAATTTTTGAACCATTCTTTGAGAAGGTAATATTACACTAGTCACTGTATCCCTCGGTCTACTTGCCATGAGAAATACTGCCTTGACTCTTGTAAAAATGCCATATTCTATATTTGTACTGTAACTGTACTTCCTAAGGCATTTTTATTTTAATCCAGTCACAGGAAAAAATTAAAACAAAGATTTCTATAAAACACTCAGGTTGAGCCAGTTTGAAATAACCAGGAGTATGTTGACAGCAGTATAAAGAAAGTGAGCTTTAAGCTGGCACTGAAGTGCATTCAGACTCAATTCTTGCTCAGTGGGGTGTCCTAAATGACACTTGTGGGAGGAAAAGGCAAGCCACCCTAAGTGGAAGAAAAAGGATTATGTCCTTTCTGGCAGAAACACTGTTCATAGGCTTTTCTTGTATCTTACTGATAGTATATTTAACAATGCACTGATTTATTTGGTTTTTTAAATCTTGTTTTCTAACTGGTCACCACAGGCCTCTGTGCTCCGTGCAGTTTCTGTTCTCGTTCAGCTAATAAGCCTACTCCTACCTGCATGCACCAAAACTCCTGCTTAGTGTTCAAATTAAACATTTTCTTTCCACCAGCAAAATTTACCCCATTCCCGCAAGAAAGGCTTGTTATTTCAGTTGCAGAGATGAAAAGCAAGCCCTCCTGAGGATGGACTTAATGGATGACAGCAGACTGAGCATAGGCAGCTGGAGGAAAGGGATGCTTCCCTTAGCATCTCTGGCCTGGCAGCGGTGCTTACAGGAGAGACCACATCACTCTTGGCTGCTGAGGAACCACCGCAATACTTTGCTCTTCTGTCTCTAGACAGAAAAAGGCTGGCTGAATCTGAAAAGTCCGACAGTTTACCATTAGTATTTTTCAGCTGTATGGGGCTATTTTTTTAAATATTATATTTACCTGATTTAAACTGAGAAATCCAGTAGACGTAATCATCTTAGAAATATTCTTTGTGTTACATATTCTTTAGAGATTAATGCTCTAAGCCCACTGTAAAGTATGACAGGATATGTGTAATCTAACAGTGACGCACCTCAGTGCTTTAAAGCCTTTGGCCTCCAGCCTTGGGCATAGCAAAGACGGAGCATGTTGCTCTTAGATCATCCTGTTCACTCCCTCACAGCTTAGTGCTCGAGGGCCCAAACCTGCCCCCACTAAAGTGGAGGGCAAAGCTATCTTAAGTATTTTTTGCAGAAGAAGCTTAAGCCTTTTAGCTGTGGAGACATTTTTATTTCACAAGCACAGGTGAAGTTAAACACAGGGAAGAGCCCCGGAGCCATTTGTCGAGGTGAGGAAGGCTGGAGTTGTGGGGAGAGCCCCAGCTTAGAAACTGGGAGATCTGACGACATTTTGCGGTTCTGCCACGGGATTTCCGTACCTTAGACTGAGTACAGCTACAGTGCTAATCCAAGCCTGGGCTGGCTTGCTGTAGCTGTTCAACCCTGCCAGTTCTCTCTCAGCTTCTATTTTCAAGGCAGCTAAATTTGCATTCACACTATAGATGTTGTTTCACGGCACAACTTTCCACATGGCAGGTGGTTTTCTAGTGAGATGACATTTTGTTCCAGTGAGATGACATTTTGTTCCTAATTAACGTATGCAGTTCTTCGCTCAGGCTAGGTGATCAAAACAAGCCCTGCCAAGAAGAAAGGAAAAAAGCATCTGCAGTTTGAGCACTGGGCCAGCTTCTTAACTGTTTCAGACAATTAGTTCTGAAGATGACGTAAAATGTACCCCTCCTTCCTGTTCCTCCTACATCTGTTAGATTATGATGATATTGCCTTCTGCAAGATCATGGACAAGGTGAGACCATTGGAGAGCACGCTGCTCTGGGAGATCTAAACTGGCAGCAAGCCTCTCTGTTCTTCTCTGTTCTTCCTCAATTAATTTTCATTCCTGTATAATGAAAATGAATTCTGAGCTGTCGTGTATCATCAGAGAATTTACAAGTCCATCCATGGAAAGAAGATCTTGGAAGAGGATAACCTTTGCAATTTCATGATCCCTTTTGGATAACGGAAAACAGAGGGCAAAAGATGGCGATATTGTTGGCTGAATTAGCAGAGCTCTGGAAAACCACTGGAAACAAGGTCGGGAGTCTGCCTCATTTATAAGTTGGGAAAGGAGAACTGGTAGAATAGTTCCTGGCTTCCAACCCTGACTTTTAGATGACCACTGCATGGTTAGGAGATGTTCTTGCTCAGCACTTGTGTTCACACCCATACAGCCCTGTGCAGGCATCATGAGCAATAGCTTAATTTTCTTGCCAGAAGCTCACGTTCTGGAAAATAAGCTAGAAACAGCTATATGCAGACACAAGACATGTTATGGCATATTTTGAAACTGAAGTGCAGGTTAGTCTGCATACATGGAGACAAAGCCATTATTCACATGGGAGTGTACCAGACGGATACAGCCTGTCCTTAAGCTCTTCGTGAAGGGAAAGCCAAGCACTAGCACAGGCCCAAGGTACCCTTGTGCAGTGCGAATGCAGCCAGCCCCAGCTGTGCCAGGTACAGCACAGGCCAGTAAACCAATAGACCCACACTCAGCTTTTCTTAAGTACGGCAAAGACATTACAGCCAGGCTGACATGTCCTTGGTCCAGACAGAAAGCGCACGGTGACAGCGTGGTGCCCTGTCGTGGTCCTCAAACCAGGACACGTCCTTCTGAGGCCATAGCACTAACTAAAACGAAAGATGCGACCTTGGTGCCTCTGATCGCTGTTCCCAAATGGCAGAACTTGTCTCTCATCACCAGGCCTCGGCAACGACCGCCGCACAGCAAGAGCTTCAGATGCTTAGGAGGTGCCACAGTAGGGCCGTGTAAGTACCACAGATACAGAGTACCCGCATTGCTCCTTGTGTTTAATGGTTTGCTGCTCCCTCTGAATCGTTCTTCAAATGTGGAGTTTGCTTTTGTCACCTGGTGAGTGCCACCATCTCTCGGTAAATACAGCTGACCGTGTGCTCCCTGCCCTCTCGCGGGCTGCACAAAAGGCCACAGGCCTGATGAGCAAAGCCTGTGCCGCTGTGCCCCAAGGCTTGTGGTTTGTAGCCAGACACCTTGAGAAAGCTTTGGATACATCTGCATGTCCATGTTAGCTCGGAGCACCAGCTTGCAGTCAGCCAAATCTCCCTGATGCTCCATACTGTGCTTTGCCTCACGCTGTGCCCTAGTCCGGAGAGACCAAACTGCTGCTACCCTCCATGCAATTCAGGTAGCCCAGCAGAGAGCAGCACTGGCCCACAGGTGTGTTTAACTCCCCTGGCAGGATGGACATACATGATTCTTCGGGTTCGTACCTGCCGGACCCACCTTAGCCTCTGCCCACCAGACTAGGCAGCCCGGTAAAGCAACACAAACACACTGCCCTGCTCGCCGTCCCTGCACCAGTGAAGGAGGAATGGCGGCTGCTGCAGTGATGGATGCAACTTAGTGCAAGTAGCAGGAGACCTCATTTGCCCCTAGAAAGTGGAGCATGCCTCCTGCCCTCCCAGGGGAGGACAGTCCTTTGTGATGCCCAGTGAGTGAAGAGGACAGGGTAGGTGCGTGGTGGGCTAGAAACGGTCAGAAGAAGGATTGAACTGACTTTCCAGACCTGGAGTGAACATGTGGTGACTTGGGCTTATCACGTACCTGGAGAGTATGAATGGCAGGTGTGTGCCTGTGGAGGTGCAAATGCNGTGGGGAGAGCCCCAGCTTAGAAACTGGGAGATCTGACGACATTTTGCGGTTCTGCCACGGGATTTCCGTACCTTAGACTGAGTACAGCTACAGTGCTAATCCAAGCCTGGGCTGGCTTGCTGTAGCTGTTCAACCCTGCCAGTTCTCTCTCAGCTTCTATTTTCAAGGCAGCTAAATTTGCATTCACACTATAGATGTTGTTTCACGGCACAACTTTCCACATGGCAGGTGGTTTTCTAGTGAGATGACATTTTGTTCCAGTGAGATGACATTTTGTTCCTAATTAACGTATGCAGTTCTTCGCTCAGGCTAGGTGATCAAAACAAGCCCTGCCAAGAAGAAAGGAAAAAAGCATCTGCAGTTTGAGCACTGGGCCAGCTTCTTAACTGTTTCAGACAATTAGTTCTGAAGATGACGTAAAATGTACCCCTCCTTCCTGTTCCTCCTACATCTGTTAGATTATGATGATATTGCCTTCTGCAAGATCATGGACAAGGTGAGACCATTGGAGAGCACGCTGCTCTGGGAGATCTAAACTGGCAGCAAGCCTCTCTGTTCTTCTCTGTTCTTCCTCAATTAATTTTCATTCCTGTATAATGAAAATGAATTCTGAGCTGTCATGTATCATCAGAGAATTTACAAGTCCATCCATGGAAAGAAGATCTTGGAAGAGGATAACCTTTGCAATTTCATGATCCCTTTTGGATAATGGAAAACAGAGGGCAAAAGATGGCGATATTGTTGGCTGAATTAGCAGAGCTCTGGAAAACCACTGGAAACAAGGTCGGGAGTCTGCCTCATTTATAAGTTGGGAAAGGAGAACTGGTAGAATAGTTCCTGGCTTCCAACCCTGACTTTTAGATGACCACTGCATGGTTAGGAGATGTTCTTGCTCAGCACTTGTGTTCACACCCATACAGCCCTGTGCAGGCATCATGAGCAATAGCTTAATTTTCTTGCCAGAAGCTCACGTTCTGGAAAATAAGCTAGAAACAGCTATATGCAGACACAAGACATGTTATGGCATATTTTGAAACTGAAGTGCAGGTTAGTCTGCATACATGGAGACAAAGCCATTATTCACATGGGAGTGTACCAGACGGATACAGCCTGTCCTTAAGCTCTTCGTGAAGGGAAAGCCAAGCACTAGCACAGGCCCAAGGTACCCTTGTGCAGTGCGAATGCAGCCAGCCCCAGCTGTGCCAGGTACAGCAAGGCCAGTAAACCAATAGACCAACACTCAGCTTTTCTTAAGTATGGCAAAGACATTACAGCCAGGCTGACACGTCCTTGGTCCAGACAGAAAGCGCACGGTGACAGTGTGGTGTCCTGTCGTGGTCTTCAAACCAGGACATGTCCTCCTGAGGCCATAGCACTAACTAAAACCAAAGATGTGACCTCGGTGCCTCTGATCGCTGTTCCCAAATGGGGCATGGCAGAATTTGTCTCTCATCACCAGGCCTCGGCAACGACCGTCGCACAGCAAGAGCTTCAGATGCTCAGGAGGTGCCACAGTAGGGCAGTGTAAGTACCACAGATACAGAGTACCCACATTGCTCCTTGTGTTTAAAGGTTTGCTGCTCCCTCTGAATTGTTCCTCAAATGCGGAGTTTGCTTTTGTCACCTGGTGAGTGCCACCATCTCTCGGTAAATACAGCCGACCATGTGCTCCCTGCCCTCCCGCGGGCTGCACAAAAGGCCACAGGTCTGATGAGCAAAGCCTGTGCCGCTGTGCCCCAAGGCTTGTGGTTTGTAGCCAGACACCTTGAGAAAGCTTTGGATACATCTGCATGTCCATGTTAGCTCGGAGCACCAGCTTGCAGTCAGCCAAATCTCCCTGATGCTCCATACTGTGCTTTGCCTCACGCTGTGCCCTAGTCCGGAGAGACCAAACTGCTGCTACCCTCCATGCAATTCAGGTAGCCCAGCAGAGAGCAGCACTGGCCCACAGGTGTGTTTAACTCCCCTGGCAGGATGGACATACATGATTCTTCGGGTTCGTACCTGCCGGACCCACCTTAGCCTCTGCCCACCAGACTAGGCAGCCCGGTAAAGCAACACAAACACACTGCCCTGCTTGCCGTCCCTGCACCAGTGAAGGAGGAATGGCGGCTGCTGCAGTGATGGATGCAACTTAGTGCAAGTAGCAGGAGACCTCATTTGCCCCTAGAAAGTGGAGCATGCCTCCTGCCCTCCCAGGGGAGGACAGTCCTTTGTGATGCCCAGTGAGTGAAGAGGACAGGGTAGGTGCGTGGTGGGCTAGAAACGGTCAGAAGAAGGATTGAACTGACTTTCCAGACCTGGAGTGAACATGTGGTGACTTGGGCTTATCACGTACCTGGAGAGTATGAATGGCAGGTGTGTGCCTGTGGAGGTGCAAATGCCCATTAAAAGGGGAAATACAGAGTGGGGAGTGCAGCACAGGAGAAAAGTGAAGCCTGCTCTTGGGACGAAGAGGAACTGTTCTTCATCTAACTCTGAAGCCTCTCCTCAAAGGGCTTTTTTCTTTAATTCCTCCCATTACAGAGGGAAGTTATGAAAATATGAAAAGATGCTGGGATAAAGCACATACATCACTGTGTGATCAGGTTAAAAAATCTACATCAATATCCTAATGAACTTTTAACTAAGGCACAGCAGTCTCTTCTTCTTACCTGGTACTGTGAGGAAAATTATCTTATTTGTCCTCACAGTATGAGTCATCTACAAAAAAAGGAGCTTATTGCGTGTGTTTGCCATAATTAATGACACCCACATAAAATGAGACTTCTGCCCCCTCTGTGAGCTAAAGCTTAACTTGCAGAAGGATCCTTTTGAACACAGTGGCATTAAACTTATCGGTGGCTTAGCACAAAGCATTTTCATCTTGCTTTGAAGCTGTTTATGAGGGTCTTGCAGCAGCCGAGAATAAAGTTACCTTTCTTTCCTACATGCTCCTTCATTACAAGTTCCCCAAGGATCATAGAGAAGCAAGGAAAATAATAAATATTAATTTCAAAAAGTTTAGTTAGCACCTGTGCACAAAGACTTTCAGTGGGTTTATGCAGAAGCACATTGGATACTGCTGTGTTTCTGTACATAAACCCCAGAATATCACCCACTCAGAAACAGTCACGGTTGACTCTCTCTCTAAATTCTACTGCAAGACTTCATTCCTCCTCTACTTCATTTATTTTTCATCAGACAGCTTTAAATAACCCTTAATCTTAAGAAAATTCCAGGGTACAGTGGACTAAATATGACATGCAATAATCCTCAATAACTTTGTCATAAGACTATGGGTAAAGTCTCCTCTTTTTAATTATTTTTATACTTTGAGGAGTTCCTTCTTTAAAGCATATGTGTTGTCTTCTTCATTAAAGTTAGTAACCACGCTGAATCACTTCAGACTTCTTTTTCTAGTCATATACTATGTAAAATAGATTTTTTAAAATGTGACCTTACCTCATTGAAGATGCCTCACCTGCCTGGGTTCAGTCCGAGTGCTTGAGCAGTATAAGCATCTATTTATTCTTTGCTTTCTTCCCAAAGTCACCTCTAGTTTCCTCTTTTTGAGGACTAAAAAATGGAACAAAATTATAGGTTCCAGTATTTTTAGCTTTTTCTTATTACTTTCAGTAATAAAAGACTTCCAATTTTCATCATCTAAGCCACTTTTCATAGCAATGCAAAATTGCAGACAGAGCAGTGTTTTGACCTGGGCCCCCATGACATGCCTACCCCCACCACCATCACCCCCATCCTTGCCTGCGAGGTAGCTGCTCAGGCAATGGAGCCTCCTGATATCCCCAGCTGGAATCCAGCTGTTTGGCATCCACTCCTCTGCTCTTCCAGCTCCCAAACACGCAGGAGCCCTATCCCTCGCTGACAGTCACAGGGCCACCACCACTGCTGCCCCCAGGCTCCCAGCGTTGCGGGGAGCGGGGGTCTCCGGATACGGCGTGTCTGAATGACAGGTCAGGCTACAGGCAGGAATCCAGGGGGATAGAGAGATCGACTCTGGCTTGCTGACAGGTTAAATCGATGGGGACACAGTGTTGCAGGCAGGTTTAAGGGAACAGGACTCTTGCAAGAGACCCAGAGATGCAGCAAAGTAGGGACTGAACTCTCTGTCTGTGGGGCAGAGTGCTGTGCCAAAAGCAGTGGAAATCCCACTCATGGGCTGTGCTCCTCAACTGGGCAGTGCCAGCAGAAAGAAGGGAGATGGATCAGAGCTACAAGAGCTACCTCCTGCTTTCTTCTCCTGGTTGCCCTGGGAGCTGCACAGTTTTATCTCCCTATAGCAGCAAGGAATTGTGCTGGGAAGACAGGAGCCTGTGTCCCACTTTTCATTTGATCTCATCTCACCCACAAGGAATCCATTTTGAAAAACAAGGATTAAAAAGTCTTACTTCTTAGTCTGATACAAGACGAAAGAGAAGATACATTTTGGCCCACACATAAGAGTTGGACTTTGAAAACCTTTAAACAATTCCAAAGAGCAACGTGAAAATCATAGTATTGTGGCAGGACACAGTAACTGAGAATGAGATGAGGTCTCAGGTAATTGAGTTGAAACTCGGTTTCAAAGGAACTCAGTTCAAAGGAACAAGACCCCAGCAGAGCCACCTCACACAGACGCTGCAATCCCCATGTTCTGCTCTGAAAGTGAGGTTCAGCTGCAATGTTGTGATTACCATTTAACGTATGGTTTAATATCTTAGTGAACAAGACACTGACAGCATAGCTGAAGGGGGAAAATACGTGTTCCCAGCAAAGAGAATACAGAATATTGACAAGTAGAGAACTGTTCTCACCAGAACGTAAGTTTCTCTTCACATTTGAGCCTGCTTTCCGTAAAAGGCATTAGCTTCGTACTCCCTTGGTAAAGTCAACCACAACAAACATCCAGTTTGAGCTGTGCGATATATGAACTTTGGGATGTTCATTTTCAGAATAATTATTCCACACTCACATTAAGATTTCAGTTGCCATGCTAAAAAAAAAAAAAATGAGAATGAGATTTCTGGCAGTGAGAAAACCATCTCAGATAAAATGCTTTCTTAACATTACATACAGATTTATTGTATTCCTTTCTAGAAAGGAATATCAAATCAGAGTACTTGCCCTTTCTTCTCAGTTCAAGGTAAGTTGTAGCCACTCTTTCAGAATATTTCTGGGTTGACTTATCTCAGGTTAAGATAGGAACTGCTAAAAAGAAAAGTGACAGGGTTTTTTCACTATCTCCAGCTTTTTTGAAGAGCTAATGGAAGACAAGCTGGTTGAAATTCTGTTTGCCCGAGGCAAACAATTTTTTTGATGTGTGAGAAAGGTATTATTAGGTTTTTTTCATCATAGTAAACATAGGACAAGTAGGACTGTGTGCCTAGGCTTGTAAATTTTCATGACAGCTTTGCATACTAGAATGATTCATATAATGAAATAATGCTGGAAGTTAATAAAAGAAACGCAGCTTCTCGCATCATCCAGATACTCACCAAGATACAGAACCTTACAGCTTCTTGAAGTCAGTAAAATGATGCCAAATTATTTCAGCAGCTTTGGAACATGCACATAAAGACCAGTTCAAATTTTCCTTCCACATTGGTACCTGCTTTACGTAGTGATTTATCCTGGGCATTGCTCTAGCAGAAGGTAAGTAAAATACTTAACACTATAGACAGAAGAATCACTCCTGTGTTTCATTAGCAAAGCAATGAAAATCAGGGAAAAGAGACTGTCTAGCTCTAAATACCCATCTGGACACAGTCCTGTCCTAGAAAAGGACTCAAGCAGACCTCAGATGCCTGTCTCCATACATGTGATATAAACATCACCAAACTGCTGGCCAGACACTTAACCTTGCTGCATACACACTTTTCTGCTTGACCTAATCACCCCCTCCATTCCTGCTTTTGGGCATGCAGAGGAACAGACTCATCTGAGCAGCAAAACAGCTGTTCTCGACCTGTAATTAAACAGACCCAGAAAACAGAGGAAAGAAGAAATTGAAACAAAAGGTTTAATGTCTAAAATTGATACCATGAGCTCAAACTTAAGCACTGCAGGGCTTTGTGTTGGATGTCTGGACCCCAAAACGGAGTCTAGAAGCCTGTGCTACAGCTTCCTATTGAATGCACAGAGGTAGTTGGTCATCTCAGCTGGGCAACCAAAAGCTCTGTGTACAGCGTGGACAGTCAGTTGGTGTGAGTCAGCAGGGAATGCTAAACACAGACGTGCCTGTGAAAGGCTGCTCCTCTCAGTACCGAGCTGCCACCTTCCAGGCAGGACCCAACTGCTCCCACAAGCAGATTCTGGCACTCAGGTGGCGCCTTACAATTGCCCTCGGCAAGAGGGGAGCAGTGGACTCAGTTTCCACTGCCATTTGCAAATTTTACATGAGTAGTCACGGGATTACTGAAGGGAAAATAGACTTTGAAGCCAGGAGGAGTATCCAGGTTTCTATGACTCCCACTGACTACCCTGAGCATCATGCTACAGAATTACAAACCTCCTCATGGTCCCTTGCTCTCTCCCTGGACCAGTGAATAAATATTGCATACGTTGCTGCACAGCAGTGCAACCCCGCCAGGAGAAGAGGAAAACATCTTGCACGTAATGATGCCATCCTTTATTCCTTCAGCCAAGTTTTAAAACAAATGTGTATGCCATGATCAGCCTTTGGGAAGAAGGGATGTAGGAAGAAGAGGGGATTTCATCTTGGATCCTGAACCGATACTGGCACCAAAATTCTGGTGGTAACACCTCACATACCTTACCCATTTCCTACTAGCTACTGTTACGTTGGCAAGCTTACATATTGGTTTTCTAGCTGTCCATCCTGATATGATTCTTTCTCCCTATGCACTCCATAGCTTCATACCTGACTTTGTACAGACTTGGGAGACGCCTGACACAAGCCTTGGGACTCTGTTTTGCATGCCAAATACCTAAAGGCCAGTACATCATCTGACTCACCAACACTGAAGTCCTCCGTTGAATTCATCCAAAGGAAGTAGCAGTTTAAATCCATCAAACAGAAAATTGGACCTGCGAAGAAAAGGAGAAGGTTAACTGCATGGATAAATGTCACTATGCTGTGGGGTGTTCTGGGAAGGTGCAGCTGCAGTTGCTGGTGTTCTTGAGGAGTCGGCAAAAGCTGCAGCTCTGTGAGTGAACCTGATTTGACTTGTTCCCTGGGGCTCCCAGGATTGAGTCATACTGTTCAGTAGATCCAGCTTTGGTATAAAACCTGTTCATTACATCATCTCCAGATCAACTATGCAAGTAAAATGGTTCTGGCACACATTTTTAACTTGCAATGATTGTCTTTGCCAACTTTTCCTAATTAGTACAGATTCTATCCATGACCTATTTTCAGGAACTGAGCAAAGCACACAGGACTGGCTGATAAAAGCCTGCACTTTTACTGTCACAAAATAACAAAAAGCTCATCTGTAGCTTCAAATTTCCCTTTAGCTGCTGCAGAAAGGTTATAGGTATAAAACAAGCCACTTATTTTCAAGGTTAAGCCTTGAAAGTCCTTCAAGTCCTTCAAGTCTTTCAAGTCCTCAGCACTGCAGACATTTTTAATCAGAGAATCTCTTCTCTACTTGTTCTCCACATTACTCTGGATCTGTATAGAGCAGATGTGAATTCCCCACCCCAGTTCCTCACCGGACTTTAGACCAAGACTTGCTGTAGTTTTCTTTCTTTTGTGGTCCTGTCTGTTCATTCTTCAGTGAATCTTATTATCCTATCTGAACAGCCACACAGTTTAACAAGTAGAGCAGAGACTACTTCCCTGGACATCGTTACCTATAGTCTAGTGGGCAGGACACTTTCTCGGGCAATAGGAGATATGGATGTGAATCCCTCTGGCTATGGCAGGTATGCTTTCTGAGGGAGTACTCTAACCTGCAGGCAGCTACCCAGTGGAAAACATTGGACTATGATCCATTCTTTAAAAGAATAACTATAGGTATCAGGAGCTATGTGCCCTGTATGGCCAAGACACCCATTCCCACGCTGGAGAGCTGAGGAGGGATTCCAGGCTTGCCCCCATGCCCATATCTCCTGGCCTGCACAAGGCAGCTCCCACACAGCACACAGGATTTTCTGGGCAGTGGCTTCTCCCCACACACTATAAAAGAGAGGTGAACAGCTAAGACTGCATTTGACATGGCAGTGCCTGATTTGAAGGGACTAAAATCTTACACTGGGCCAATTTGATGTATCTAAGATACTTACAACCCTGTGTCAGTCCTTTTCAGTTCTCTTTATGAAAAGAGATATAAAAATTTCAAACCAAAGCAAGAAACCCTCCAGATCATTCTGTCCTGGCTACTCAGATGGGATGCATCAGCTGCCAGTCCCCCAGCTCACTGTGACTGCTTGGGAGCTGCCCATAAGGCTCTAGATTTAAGAACTGGCTCTTCACTCTGCTCCACAGACTGAACTTGCCAATCTCTGAGTCATGTCCTATTGCCATGGGTTTGGGTTTTGAGATTGGGTTGGTTTTTTCTCTGTAGGTACTTTTAGGTGAGGTGAGAAGGTTTGGGGGAAGGGAGAGGCAGACATTAATTGGGTCTTCTGATTAGATTCCCTTCACTATACATTTCACAGAATCACAGAACAGTTGAGGTTGGAAGGGACCTCTGGAGGTCTGGACCTCTGGTCCAGCCCTTCTGCTCAAACAGGGCCACCTGGAGCTGGTTCCCCAGGACCATGTCCAGATGGCTTTTGAATATCTTCAAGGAAGGAGACTCCACAACCTCCCCAGGCAACCTGTTCCAGTGTTCAGTTTAATAATGTGTATTTTGATCTTCATAGTAAGTTTAGTGCATTTCTTATGTTTTATAAAACTAGGTGAGGACTCCATACAAATAGAAGGGAAAAAAGTGTAACATGAAATTAATGTTCAAAATTCTGAGTATGAAGCAATAGTCCCCCAGAAAATCTGGCCTTTGTCCTCATGTAACAATACAGAGCTGAGCGTGATATGAGGGAGTACTATTAATGCCATCCTCTCTTAGATGGTCTTCCATGGCTAATTTCTTAGAAGGAGTGATCTAGAACTCAGTTATTGAAGGTTCCTTAATAGGCAGTTATGTGTACAGACATGAAAAGAGCACAATATCAATAGGGCCTTCGGCCCATATTAAAAAAAAAAAAACAAAAAACAACAACAACAAAAAGACTATAATCTTGACAAAATACAGAAATAAGGTAGAGCTGAAGACCTATGTGCAAGACGTCAATTCAAAGAACTCTGCAGCAGCTCACTAGTAATGCTGGAGACACCTTACCTTATTTGAAACTTGCCTGTGCAGCTTGTGAATTCTTGTTTGGTGTAGCTAAATTTCCACATGTATCTGGGATAAGCAACTAAGCATCTCTTTTTGCCTAACACTGATTGGGATCCAGAGAGAAGAGAAGGGAATTCCTAAGTACCTTAAGGGGTCCAGCCCAAGAGGTGGTCTCAGAGTTTACTTAAGGCTCTCAAACAGGCAGAAGTCCACAAAAATGGAGATGTGGTGAAATTGTGGAAGCCTTTCTGTCACTCAACTTCTAGTCAGGGTATTCACTCCAAAATTAGGAGAGCAACTCCTAATTCACTCCATTAAACTGGGCTTGAGTAGAGGGGTGACTCCCACACCCCAGAGTCCCCTGGCCAGTGTGCCACAGGGAATTGTTGACGCAGCAGGGTCACCCTTTCCTGCTGCAGCTGGGCCTACAAAGATTCATGGGATCTACAGTTTTTTCTCTACGTATGTTCTTCACAGAGGCTAGTGCACTGAAGACCATGGATTAAAGTGTGCATCAGAGCTGTGATTTTTAAAAGTGTTTTATTAATGTGTTCCACTCAGTCTTTTTAAGATACAGTGCAGTAGGCCCAGTTTACAGAAACCTGGGAATATAGTATATATTGGATCTAATTCTTCAGGTGTACTTAGCTTACTTAAATCCAGATGAAGTGCATTGTAAACTACAGATATGGGACAAGATGATCTGCGTATTAGTGGCTTTCCTTACACAGGGTAGAGGTCCAAGCCAATGGAGACCAAAATAGCCCCAGTTTCTTGTCTCTGTGGGTACAGACATATAAGCACAAACTGATAGTGAAAAAAGGAGCAGCATCCCCTGAATACGTGAAGGATGTCTTATAAATTCTATAAATCCTGAAATATTCAAGGAAAAGAAAACAGCTTCTGTATAATTATCCTTGAACTGCAATACTGTAATGTGTGCTTAGGAACAAAAGCAGAAGCACAGAATGCTTGGTTAAGAGAAGGTGTATCGATGACTGGGAAAGCAGCTTTATTTTTTAATAAATGTCATTTTTAAAGCAATCAGGCAGAGTCAGTGTTCTTAATTCTGTGGTCATGCATTATCACAGGGACATAATTAAAAACACTTACTTTGCAGAGCTGGGAGACATGCAGTTGCCAGGCAACATCTTATGTACCTTGAGAACATACAACAATGCACACGATTTATGTAGTGCTGCTGTTGTGTCTCCAGATGCTGATACCATTGTACCTAATGTAGATTCTTATAGGGTCAACCACCATCTAGCTATACCCATCATGCTGAGTCTATTCTTTGGTTTGCCAGCACCATCCATCAGCTGCAAGCCCATTTTTAAACCTACAGCTTGAATCACTACTTAATATACTCAGTAACGTAAGCAGAAGTTGGTTGGAAAGGAGCAGTAAGGAACTGCATTAAACTCCATTAATTAATTTTCTTCTCATATCAAATTATCAATCCAATAATATTAAATTATCAAGCTAATAATTATTAATATAGATGGTGGGCTTTGCTGCATTCAGGAAAATTAAGTTATTTATAAAATGCATATGTCACAAGGCATCATCTCCTTGGAAGCCACGAAGATTTCTGGGATATGAAAGTCACAGAAAAAATTACACCCATAATTAGAAATATTTGAAATCTCCCAAAATAATTGCTCTGTGTTTTCAGGTTCTTGGAAAGAAAGAATCTATTCCCATTCTGGATCTGTTACTTAGCCTGGGCTAGACTTTGTCATTCACATGGATGTGGCTTCATCCACCGTCACACTTGAAAACCCATAAAAGGAGGCATCAGCTCCTGTAGAGGTTCAAAAATACCAACAATCTGTGTTCTGAAAGCAAACCTCCACCAATTCACATATGTTCAAATGAATGACACATACTTTGTGTTGTATTTGCTGCAGTCATTTGATGTCAGAGAATGATACTGGCAGGACGTTAATATAGGAAACCTTCCTTACCCTAGTACATCTCAAACGTTGTGGTTTCATAAGCCATGCCACCCTACTCAGCAGAAATAAAGGTCTTCACATGGTAGTCAACAGGATATAACTGGTTTGAGTCTGTATGAAAACCTGATCCATGCAGGTCAATTTTCTCGTATTTTATACAAATCTTTGGTTAAAATATTACTATATTGTAAGGAGAGAATGGAGAATCAGCTACTGTATTCAAAAAAAAAAAAAAAAGTGTTTTGAAAATTTTCTTTTTGAGGTTTGGAAGCTCTGGGTTGATGTCTGCGCAAATCTCCTCGTGGCAGTCATCCGCTGCCAGCATCTTCCCACTGGAGGGAGCTGTGACATTTGAAATACATCAACAGCCTCGGCTGGAAACTGCCGTGGAGGCTCCCAAGAAGGGTTCTCTACACATCTTTTGTCTTCTGCACTTTTGAAAACTATGGATTATCTTAAAAAGATATTGTCAGCTACATTAAGTCTTTGGTCAAGATAAATTTTTGAGGCAGTTGGTGTTAAGAGAAAGCTTTCAGTTATGGGCATGCGTATGAGAAACAGAGAGATGACTATAAAAAACATTATTCGCTTGGAGACAAGTATTTGTAGTTTGCGATATTTACACATCCAATTATTGTGACATTGGGCTGCTGAACAGAAATAACAAAAGGCCAGCTGCAACCTGAGGATATGACAGAAAAACAGGTCTGGTAAAGGCCGTAGGTACCCACAACATCTCCTTCCTCCTGGCCCCTGGTGAGTCCATGCCTCTGCAGCAGGAGCTTGGGCATTGCCTGAGGAATCATAGGCACCTCAAAATTCACCCAAATCTCTGCATGCTACGTGAAGAGATTCTCACAGCCAAGCGATAAGAAAAGCCAAGCACAGAGAAATGTCTGAAGTCTCCCTTCTGCCCTGGGCCATGCGTTTAATACAGACTTTTGAGAGGGAGACTGCAAGGACCACCTTCCCTTTAGAGAGTCGCACAAGCACCAAGTCTTTAAAAGAAGAATGTTCAGGTCCTTAGTCTTTTAAAACCGGATGGCAGGAGAAGGACATTGTGACATCTTTTAATACAAGGGAGCAGCAACCCAAGAAGCAGGAGGTCTGGATTCAATTCCTTCTGCTGCCTGAAATCATTCCAGCTGCCACCACCCAGCTCACTGTGGAGAGCTCTTGGGCCACGCTAGCAGCTGGGGTTTTGGGGCATTAAGCAAAATGTAGGAATACCATGTCTCTCCAGGCCCAGCTTGGTGCCGGTATCCCTTCCTACCCCCATTTGCCCAGGTATCACGACCTTTAGGCATCTGACATCCCTCCTGCATGGTTCTGGTTTGTCTTTTTGCAACAGTAAAGGCAAAAGTAGCTGAGGGAAAAAGAAAATAAGAACCTGGGAAAGCCGCACGTTGCTGCTATCAGTAATCAAAAGAGAAAACGCTGCGGAAATAGCCTTTCTTTTTCCACTCTTGTTTCTCTCCACATATGCCTCGCTCTTGGGCAAGGGCTCAGCCAGAGGGTGGGCCAAGGGGCTGAATCAGAGAAATAGCAGCGTGCTGGGTAGACCATTAATAGCAATGCACTTTTTTAGCCTGATAGGCTGCAGCTGTTCCCACCCCTCTAGCCCACACTAATGAATAAGCAGACTAGCAAGATGTTTCTGCGAAAATGAACAAGGCTGACATTTGAAGTGTCATTGCTGGGCTTCAAAATTAATGCCCTTTTGAGATAAATGAGGGCGGTTTGCAACCTTTAAACTACTGGCACGGACTGAAGCAGCCCAGAAAGCTGAGATTCTGCAAAATCTGGATGGTGCATGAAGGCCATATAAGGATAGCAAGACCAGGAGTTGTACTCCCCTATCTACGTTCTGAGGGTGCAATCCAGCAGCCTTATTCATATAAGCATTCTAGTTAAAGTCAGATAACAGAAGTACATAGGACTGATTTTTAAAAATACAATGTTCTTAATTCCCCGATGCTGCTTCAAGTACAGTTTCTTCTCCTTTTATACTTAACTTTTAATGCTCTCCACTTAAAACCATTAGCATGAGAAGGTCAGGAGTAATGAAGTAGCAGAAGTATTTCATTTTTAGCTGAGAACTGATGCAACAAACATAAACAATGCAAACGGAAAATTTAAAACCAAAAGCTTATTATCAAAGTTGCAATTATCTGCTCATCAAAGACTTGAATTACCACTAATATGGCCCCTTAGACTCACTTGGAAGACTTCTCTCAAACACACCAGCGTTCCCTCACCAGGCTTGGAAAGAAAAGCTAAACTAAAAAACATCCCACTACTTCTCTGGACAATATAGCTGCTAAATTTAAGAAGATAAAGATCCAGAATAATGCTAGCACATATAAGCTGGCAGGTGTAAAGCACATGCAGTTGCCTAAATTTTGGTGTGTGAAGCTTACAAATTGGACATTCAGCTCATTATGTTGAGAAGTGGAATACCAGAGTCTCAAAGGCTACCAACAGGACAAAAGTAGCCCTACAGAGAACACAAACCCTGCAGTGAGAATGCAATTACTTCTGTATTTCTTCCTCAAAATGGCAAGACTGCCTCAGTCTCTTCTCATTAAGTGAGAAAGCTATTACTCGGAATCCATTCCTCCTTGTAATTACTAATTGGGAAGTGAATAGCAACACCGTATAAAAAAAGGATAATATTCTTAACAACAGTAAAAGGCATAAAGTAGCCTCATAACTTTCTATATATTAATTATGTCATTAGTCCTATTAGCACCGCTCAAAATGAGCAAGTTAACAAGGAAACACTAAACTGCACTTCATGACTGTAAAGCCAAAGGACTAAATATTGACATACCAATTACTGCTTCAAGTCTCATTAATTTCTTCAAACAAAATATCAATGAAACTAATGTGGGGAGGTTTGGGTTTGGTGCTTTTCTTTTTGCTTTTGAAGAAATACAGTGTTCATGTCCCAGACTGTATCAGTCCTCCAGGGCTGAAATCTTACCTTATTGAGACAAAAGGATCTCTTTCATTTCAAGTCAGTGATTTCACCTGGAAGATTTTTTTTTTCTGTGATGTGAACAATTCTCCATTGGATTCAGATGTATTTCACGCTGAGAGAGATAACACATGCATTTGAACATGGCAAATTGGCTGTATATATATACGTGCGCACACACACACACACGAATATATATAGAGAGAGAAGGTTACCTAATGGTATTTTTCCTGAATCCTCCTTCAGACGACAGGCCGACAGGATTACTTTCCAATGTGACTGCAAATAGTAAATGAACAAACGTGGTCTGCATACACTTAGCTGTATATTTTATTCAGGAGCACAGGACAATAAATAATAAGCGCATTTATAATAGACTGTTGTTAACATTCAGCATATTACATTCAGGTGTTATGAAGAGGATGTCATTCCTGTCCTTATGACCCCTGGTTATGACAGTAAGAAAAACTGGAACAAAATCCATACTAAACGAAGTGTCAAAAATAAGTGAACTGTAGTGATGACCACCAAGGACATGTCCAACTCTCTTGATTGACTTTTGCAGAAGGTTAAATTAATTGGTTAAATGACTCATTTAGGTTAGGCGTATGACTTTTTAGTTGCCTAAATTTAGGTGTGTGAAGCTTGCAAAACGGATGCTCGGATCATTATATCCAAAAGAAACCCAGCAATTGCTCAACAGACAAAAACAGTAATCTGAAGAAGTACATAGTAAACGCCTAGGGCTTAAAAATTATTATGGATCCAGGTATAGTATGGATTTAAAGCACATTACAAATTCTACATACTCCACCTGTAAACACTCCTACTGTGAAATAAGAATGCCTTTTCTTCCTTCACTCTGCTTCTGGAAAAGATTTGTGTCCACAGGCCTTTACAATCAATACACCCGTGCCAATGGTCAGAGTACTGTTCCTGGAAATGAAAGGTTAGAGAGCCCTTAGGTTCACAGAGAAACTCAGGTGAGGTAAACATCTTTCCTGAACTACTGAAGTTTGGGCAGCTCATGATCTTAATTTCATTGCTGTGAAGGTCCAGCTGAATGCTTTAGAGTCACTCACTTTCAGGTTAGCCAGGGTGAAGCCCTGGTTCTTCTGCAGCCTCTGACAAACCCTGTAAGCCCAGATTTCATCTCCATGTCTCAGGAGTTTATAAGCACAGAGCAGCATTAAGTGCTGCACTGGTTGGGGGAAGGGGAGAGAAAAAAAGCCTCGCTAGTTTTATATCTTAGATAAGCAACTGTATTTACTAAAATAATCTCATTCCCAAGCAAATAGATTTGATTCTATAGAAATGTGCATCTTATCAGTGACAAACATTTGAACAAGCTCTTTGAATGGTGCCTCT
Organism: Anarhynchus alexandrinus; assembly: GCA_008711295.1. Taxonomy (NCBI): domain Eukaryota; kingdom Metazoa; phylum Chordata; class Aves; order Charadriiformes; family Charadriidae; genus Anarhynchus; species Anarhynchus alexandrinus. The sequence continues at coordinate 95,982 of VUYV01000157.1, read as the reverse complement.
TACTGATTTTTCAATAACAATCAAATGTTTCATTGTTTCAATTAAAGCTCGGTATTTTATTTAGAGACTTACTGTCCAACTGTAAAATGACTGATTGACTGTAATCATAAAGCACAACGAATTACTTCTGTCTTCAGTCTAAAGAAAATTAGTGCAGGGTTTTGTTGTTTAAGGGGGTCGATGCGTTTCATTACGAGCTCACAGAGAACAGCTCGGTGATATCCAAACAATCAGTTATATGGTCTATTTTTATTAGCAGCACAAGAAAGCAAATACTGCACAGCTCATCAGGCTGTGTAAATGAAATGCAATAATGAAGTCCTCAAGCAAGCTGAATCCAGCATGCTCGCGTCATTCCCTTTTTGCACTGAGTGCATGAAGTATTGCAGGAACTGCTCTCTGTATAAACACATCTCTGGTTTATCATACATAATTCAGGATTTCCAATTCCCTGATGGAGTAGATTATCTAACTCCATACACTGAGGTCCACAAACCCTGCACTAGTATTGTACCGCTGCGGTACCCTATTACACTGCATTATTGATACAACTCTGCCTCTTGCAACAACATATGTGCTCTCAATCAGCCTTATCCTAATACTTTTTAAATGTCTATAGAATCCTCCCTGCCAAGACCTGGATATGCTCTCCATGCAATAATTTAGAGTTCGCAGAACAACGCTGTGGATAAGCAAGCGTTTCCAAGCATCATCCACGGGCACACAGGGATTCATATAACGAGACTGTTCCACAGCTCCAGCACCTGCTGCTCTTGAAATTGACGGGAAGTCTGTGGGGACCTCTTTGGGAACAGGACTTGAAAGACAGGAATTTCTGTAATAATCTTCTGTGTCCTGTAAGTCACCTCAGACCTGGCATCGCAGAGCCCAGGCAGGGTCTGTTTCTGTGCAATCGCCATCCTCGCAATGGGATTGCAGGCTGTGTAAATCAGTGCGGAATTGAGTCCGGAGACTTGAGCTGCCACGAACATCTTAAAAGGAGATTACACCCATGTAATAATGTACAATCCTCTGCCAATCCCTAAAGAAGGGCGAGGGGGAGGGAGGGGGGAAATCAGATTTCTCGACCAGCTCAATCCTGGATGCCCTGGAGGCCAATCCTAACTTAGGGATCCAGAATCTGTGCGGCTCTGAGCCTGGCATGCTCAAGCCTGCTAAGGAGATCGGTCCGTCCTTGGTTGGTGGTCCTGCCACAGACATGCAGCCCTGAACCAAGCGGCTGAATGCAGGGAGATAAATCTCCAGAGCCAGAAGGTGGTTTCTGCATCTTCACAGGCAATTGGCCTTGCAGAGAAACAGAAATGCTCCATCTGCAGCCTGTGGTTTGGCTCTGTGGAGCCAGGCCCATCCTCTGGCTGCAGCATCTAGCAGAGAGAGAAGGGATGGTGTAGGCATGGGTGTTCAGGCCCCCTGTGCACCCTTCTCCTGGGGAGAAAGATCCGGGCAGTATTTCCCAGTGTAGGTTCAATGGCAAGAGAGGGCTGTGTCCTTCAGCCCCCAGGAGAGGAGGAGGCAGATACCTTCATGTCTACACCTCCAACCAGATCTCAGGCAGGGTTCGCACACCCAGCTCCTGGGCAAGGAAGACGGGGCCAGAAGTGCCAGCCTGCATAGCCACACTCAGGGCACGAGGGGACTTGACCACCATTCTCTACCCTCACCGTTTGCAAAAACACTGTGCTCTGCAAGACCAGGCAAGACTCACAGCTAATCTCCAACTAGCACCCTGTGTCCCCCGGGAACGCGGCCCACTGTCTTGTAAATCAGCCTGTCCCCAGTCTAACAGATGGACTGGAACAGCCAGGAGGCAAGATGTGAGCATCAAAGACTGAGATGAAAATCAGAGTTGGGTGGGATTACGGAGACGACTGCTCTTTTGAGACAGGGCTTCTTATTCAAGGGATGTAATTTGACCATCCAGCTTGGGAGTTAAATTGGCTTCAGACAATAACCTCCTGTACTAAGATTGCTTTAGGTGATCTGAATTGGAATTGGCACTGGAAAGAGATTGTGCTGGGAGGGCAAGAGGAAGAAATGTAATAAAATTACAGAGAACAACACACGAAGACGGAAAGGAGAAGAGGAATCCTGTTACCATGATCCTGTAGCAGGGGAGAGCACGGTACCTACTGAAACCATAAGACAAACCACAAAGGACAGATGTACACTTACAGCTGAAATGCAGAGGTGGGGAAGTGAGTGACTGTAACGCTAAGACAATGTGTTTATAAGAATTAAATATAAACACAGGCAGGAATGTCAGCACGAGTACAGTAACTGTGTCATTTCCCCGCCAGGGCCAGGTCCCCATAGCACTAAAGCTCAAATCCAGCCAAATAACTGGGTAGCCATCTTGAACTTTCCCAGCAGCAGATTACCCCACTGCTCACTCCTGTTTGTCCTGAAGGGTCAGGCCCTGGCAGCGTCAGGACTAGCTGTCCAAGACAAGATCTCTGGGCACTTTCACTGCACTAGTAACACAGCATCCACCTTTGGAAACTCCTTGAGAATAGTTTGCAACTTTGCTTCATCGCCCCTGGACATACCTGAAGGCAGTAGAGCCACCCTGTGCCTCCAGAAAGTCCCCTGCCTGCCTTTAACCTCCTCAGAGCTGACCTCCCTGCAGCCCAAAGTCTGCAGCTGTGGCCTTGGGGGTTGACTTTTGGCTTTGACCGATGAACAACAGCCACATTCTTTGCCCATCACAAGGCAGCAATGTCCATCACTCTTTGCTTTGTCCATGTTCTTTTTAGCAAGCTCTTCTCGGGAAAAGGCTGAGTTTCAGGGCAGCCAGGGGAAAGGGACTGTGCAACCCGAGTCCTGCCTGACTCCTTCTGCAGGTGACTCCCCAGCTTAGAGCCCGGAACCTAGGAGAAGTGTGGCTCCCGGGTCTGTGAACCACCATGCTTGGCTTCTGGCACACACGGTCTCGTCTCCACCTGCAGAGCTGGCAGCCAGCTCATCCTCCACAACCCCGGAGGACTGAGCCAGGTGCCAGCTCTGCAGGCAGAGACGGAGGCTGTCCCCATCGCTGCTGGAGTCACCCAGGAGCAAGGGCATGCCTGGGCCACCTCTCTCCCCTGGTGACTTGTCGCATGCTCTGACCTCCAGCTCTTCCTGCCCTTCTGGACCATCTTCTTCCCCTTCCCACAGCTCCAGCTTTGCAAGGAGGGCTGTGCACCATCACTCAGAGGGCTGGAGTCCATCCTTCTGTCACCGACATTGAACATGACCATCTGACAGAGCCAGCCCACGCACAGCAGTTCCAGGGAGCAGCATTTCGCATAACCTCCCACCCTGTTTCGCTTGTTTCCCCCATGACCTGGGGCGAGTGCCCCACACAGGGCTGCTGACACTCCTGCCATGAAGAACAAGCTGCATCTGAAAGGGGAGCACCACGCAGGCAAGGACGGTGGCATCGAGACCTGCTGTGCTGAGGGACAGGGCTCTCCCCTCAGTGCCACCATGCCCCCAGCCCCTCCTTGGGCCTGGGCCACCGCAGCGGGCGGCCCCGCTCAGCACAGCCGTGCCCTGCTTCCACAGACACGGGGGAGGAAAGCGGGGTCCCCAGAGGACATCTGACCCCTCCAGCCTCTCCCCTCCCCATGCGGCTCGGCGGCGGCGGCGGCAGCACGGGGCTTTAACTTTCCCCGCCGGATCAAAGGCTTTCTGTCACCACACTGCCGCCTCACACCCCTGTCCCCCGAGGGCACCCGGCCACCATATGGTCGCCGCGGGGCGGTGGCCCCTTCCCTCCTTCCCGCCCCCGCCCGAGCCCACCGGGCCTGCTAGGCCTCCCGCCGCGGGGCAACCGGG
>VUYV01000157.1:50599-91085 GCA_008711295.1 Anarhynchus alexandrinus | reverse complement strand
AAAAAAGAAAAAAAAAAAAAAAAGGCTTGGCAGTTAAACTGAGGCGAGAGACAATAGTAAGCCATTCCCCTTTCTTAAGGCACATGGCTGGTGTCCCCCACCCTCCCCTCAGGGTTGTAGTTTCTGTGTTGGGCTGTGGAAGATGGCTAATAAAGAATTATCCTTGACTATTGAATGAGCCCTTTCAGCCATCCCAGGAAGTATTTCAGCCTCGCATCGCCCGGCTGTATCGCATCCAACTATTGTGCCAAGGACAGCGCCGGCAGACCCTGGCTTGAGCCACCAGCGCTTCCAGACCCTCGAGTTTCGTCTCCTCGCGTAGCATTTTTCCCTCTGCCAGTGTCTTGGGTGGAACAGAGGATGGGAAAGTAGCGGTATGGGCGGTAGGGTGTGGGTCTCCTGGTGTTCATCCTTTTTTTCTGGATGCTGTTGGGGAATATATTGCATAATACACAAATTGCAATAAATCCAAGCCTCGAGGATGGATGCGAACCTGAAACGTGGTGTTTAAAAAGCTATGCAACACCTGAACTCTGTTTATTAAAATGATGTGGGTGTGCTCTTTATGTACCTGGGGTGGACCCTCCTTGATGCTGTCTGCGGTCTCTGTGCAGAGACGGAGCGTGTGCCCACACAGGTCCATGGGCTTCGGGAGCCCTCCTGCCCCACGCAGGCAAGGGTTGGCAAGGTTCAAACCGAGGCGTCTGAAACAGGGTGGGAGGAACTGATCCACAGCTGTTCAAAGATTTGTTGACCTTCTGTAATTGCACAGTATTTTTTCCTCTTGATCCTGTGAAATCAAATTTTCAAGACAATTCTTGGGTCTTTGTCTATTTTTCTTCTTAAAAGGAAAGAGGTAGTTTTTTACTTTTCTTCCAAAGCTTAACTTTTTGTGAAAAATACCTGTCACCAATGAAAATCTATTGGGTTCCAGGAAGGTATTTAGGCTTAAAATAAGAGACCTGCTGGATAAGTGGGCAGTGGGTCTTCTCTGAGCTGGCAGGTAGACCATGCTTCAAGTGTCTGTTTGACATAGGCAGGGCTGAGAGAGCTCTCACATAGCTGGTGGATTCATTGCCACTGAGCCCTTGGAGGATTGGTGCTTCTGCCTCTCTGTGGAGATGGTGGAGATTTGTCTTGATCACTGAGCAGAAAAAATGTTCAAGATCTTGAGCTTTTTGCAGAGCGTGCAGGCTGTTCTTTGCCTCCTAACATGATTGTTACTGGCTCAGCCTTTATTAACTACTGCCAGTTGCTATATAAGCCATTCTTTTCTTTTTAATAAGGAAGAAAAAATGCCTTGCCCTTCAGCTACATATATCGGATCATTTCATAAACAACAAAGATTAAGGTAGCAAGCATCTCTGATAACCTGACTCCTTGGTGTCATGGTCCCCCATCATAATTGCAGAGGGAGGTAGCATTTGTAAACATAGCTTAGTAGGAATTTTGACTTGCTTTTGCTCCTTTGTGGTGGTCTGTGGTGTGTCTGGTCCTGACTGCCTCGCTTGAATTGTTGATTAGCAGTTGTTTGAAAAAGTATGCTGAGCTAGAAATTGTAGCCAGAGCTTCTCTGACTTTAAGCAGCATCACTACAATTGTATTTCAGGTGGCAAGAACTGTCTGTGCTAAGACGTAATTCTGCATGATGCTAGCTCAGTGATACTACAACAAAGTAATAATACCATTGTGTGGTATCTTGAAAATCTTTTTTATATTGGGGGGGCAAGGGCTAAGGAATCAGTCGTAATTAGCCAGCAAGGTAACTTTAAGTGAATATAACTGCAGGAAATGCAGGTCCCTATATCCTACCTGACATTTCATGCATTAGGGTAGGAGAAAGGGTGTGGCAAAGACATTTTTGCTGCTTATGGTTTCTGGTGTTTGCAATGGCTAAATGATTTCTCACTGCTGACATGTTTAGTTGCCTGAAGGATCTGGGCAATTTGGCAGCAAACTGGCCATTTGAGGTCCTCTGGACTGGCACATGCAAAGGAGTGTAACACCACTTATATCCTTTAGCTTGTTATGAGATTGCATTGAGCCCAGCATGCTGAACACCAGTGTTAGCAATTCAGAAACCATATCACTGATGTGTGCATTTATAAATCCTGTCATAAGATGTCTGAATATTGATATTGAAGAAAGAGGGGCCTCTAATGTACGTGGCCTGTAGGGTATGTATATGGTGCCATATTTGGAAGTGAGGATTTAACAGTGCCATTCTTCACATAGCTTTTCTGCCCTTAACTCCTCAAATAGGAAGCAGTAACAGATGTTAATTGTTCTGCCTGGTTTCCTGGGTGGCGTAAACTGACATCTTCTCCTTGGACTTTTAGCAATATCAGTAGATTGGCTGTTGCTTTAGTGGAGGTCATACAGGAAAGTAGAAGGCCTGCAGATCATAGAATTGTTTTGATTGGAAAAGACCTTTAAGATCATCAAGTCCAACTGTTAACCTAATACTGCCAAGTTACCACTAAACCGTGTCCTAAGCACCGCATCTACATGTCTTTCAAATACCTCCAGGGATGGGAACTCCACCACTTCCCTGGGCAGCCTGTTCCAACGCTTGATAACCCTTTCAGTGAAGAATTTTTTCCTATTATCCAATCTAAACCTCCCCTGGCGCAACTTGAGGCCACTGACCCTCACCTTGCTTCAGGTAGTTGTAGAGTGCGATAAGGTCTCTCCTCAGCCTCCTTTTCTCCAGGCTAAACAACGCCAGTTCCCTCAGCCACCCCTCATAAGACTCGTTCACCAGCTTTGTTGCCCTTCTCTGAACATGTGCCAGCACCTCAATGTCTTTCCTGTAGTGAGGGGCCCAAAACTGAGCACAGTACTTGAGGTGCAACCTCACCAGATGTTACCTGTTTGTAAAGCTGAAATGGACAAGGTACTTCTCACTTGTTGGGCAGAACATCTTATTGATTTTTTTTTTTTTTGCAACCTCCTTGTTCTTCAGGCTGACTTCTGTCAAGAACTATCCCAATTGTAGCTGTAAGGGAATTGTGTTCACTTCCCTGCACATCATATAGAAAGCAGAAGGATGTTTCTTAAGTATACCCTATACCCCTTGTTTTGGGGGATGTAAAGATATGATGACATAGGCACCTTAATTTGTAGATATAAAGGCACGTGGAAAGTATTGCTTGGTTCTGTCACTCTTACTCGTTGATACACTTAAGTTCCACTATGACCTTGTTACTTGATAATTTTGCTGAAGCACCTACTTCTCAGCAATTTTTCACTTTCTAATTCAAAAGGTTTAGGAAAGGTATCAAGAGCTTGTTTATTCAAGAATATTTTGACAGTTCTGAGGAACGATTTATATTATTGTTAAAATGGCTTGGGCAGTGTGCCTTGTAGACTTTCTGCAGACTGTATTGGATTACTGAGTAAAATCACTTCTTAAAATACCCCTGATCATCCAGACTATCAATTATATGGGTTTTTTTCTGAAGAATGTGATAATTTTATAGGCCCTCTGAAGTCATTAGAGGTAGGTTTCCTGCCAACCTCATAGCTGGGGTGGGGGATATGACTAGAGCTAGAAAGTGGAGGGAATGCTGTTTAAACTAGCAACAGACTGGCGGTGTAGTTAGGAGTTGAGTATTAACTTTCTGATATATGACCCTACTTAGGTTTATACACAGCATTCCTTAACTCAAAGCTCAATTGACTATAGTAGCCTATTGTGATCCTGTCTTTTCTCTTCTGAGGACCAGCTGCTCCTCGGTACTGCTTGATAATGTAAAGTAGTGTCTGTTGATAAAGTTACTGAGCAATGTACAGTAGCAAAGAAATACTAGAACATCCTCTGATGTCCATGTGGGTATCTCAGGTATGGTGAAGGGTGAGCTAGTGAGATCTTGAATATCTGGCTCACTTCAGATACTTATTCCTCTGGAGAAGAAATGTGTAGTAGTAGCAGAGGATCGGGGGTGCTGCTCAATAGGTTTCAGATGATTCAAGTGTTAAACTGGCATGTTTACCTTCCTAAGACTTGTAACTGGCCTTCCATGCTCAGGGGAAATGTGCCTTGAATTGGTAAGCGTTGTGCTGACTGATTATCTGGGCCTGTCTATTCAGTGAGACCCTCCGTATGGTTTGAACTGTTGAGGATCTTTGGAGTTTAACAGTCTCTAGGCCTTCCTGCACAACTGCATCTCCAACTGAAATGGATTGAGGGAAGAGCTACTTAAATACTTTTTTCCCACCTTCATTTTCCAGTTGGAAGTGACTGAGTGGAAATATGGTGCTTTTAAAATATAAGCCCAAAAGCAATTTTGTGAAGGGAGATGCTTCCCTAAGATCAATATTTGCATGGACTTTTACAGAACAAAATACTTCTACTTTCCCTCATAAACCATTTGTTGGCACTCTGTATTACATTTCCTAATTAATTTTTATGGAAAATGAAAATTCTAATTTGTGAAACTGAATTTCAGTTTACCTCAGATTAAACCAATCTAGAATTAAAACAACAGAAGCCTCTCTGAGGAAAGGCTGAGTTCTGAAATAAAAATTGGGTTCACGTTTTAGTAAAGTTATCTGATAACTACTTTGAAAAAATCTTCATAATGAAAGACTTGGTGTCTTGGATAATACCAGAATTCTCAAGTTTTATTTTGAAAAGTTCTGATGAAGTGATGCCAGTTTTCAAAGTTCAAGTTTCTCAAGTGTGGTTCAGTAGTAATTTTTCTGATCAAAGAACTTGACCACAATGAGTGTTGTCTTATATATACAGCAAGGATATTGTTCTCCATGCTCTTTTTCGATTGGAGTTACATGTTGTTTGAGAGACAGGCTAATAATGGATAGTTCCTTACTTTTTCCCCCCACTGCTTTCTTTCTGCTCTCTGATCCTTCCCTTCAGAGTACAAACTTCAGTTGTCCAGGTAAATGTTAATGGATTTGTAGCTGGCTATGCAGCTGGAAAGGGGTATCTGCATGTTTAGATAGTTCAGTCATAAATTGAACAATTTTTTTTCTCCTGGTTTGACCACCCACTGCAGCCGGTGTCTCCCAGCTCTGCAGCAAAACTACATTTATTATTTTACTTGAATTTAAAGGTGAATAAAGTCCTAATTGCTATAGCACACATGAAAGGGTGAGCAATAAATGGACTGTCTGACCAGTGTTTCTTTCTGTCAATACAGCAATCATAATGCATACTTAAGGTGTACGTTTTGTGTGTACCTGTGCTTATTTTGTTAGTCTCTAAGAAAGCTTAATTTGCCTCTGCCTCTGAAGCAGTTTGGATTCTTTTATGATCACTTTTTTGGGGCTTTTTTTCCTTTCTAAACATACTTTCTGTGTTGCAGAGCAAGGCTTTAAATCATGCTAAGGTTCATTTAATTTCCTGCCATTATCTTTTATTGGTCACTTTTTTATGAACTGCAGTCCTAGTTGCTAATAAAATTAAACTTATAGCTTTGAAATGGCTGCGGTATGACAGAATGGGAATTTCATCTCATTTTCTGCCTCAAACTTCGCTTGGGTTAGGTTTTGCCTTCTGTGAAAACTGGTCTCCTTGTCAGTCAGAGGTGATGGATGGTAGCACTGGAAAAAAGTGGGTCAGTGCAGCTGAGACTGGATAAGAAATCCCCTGCTGACCATTACGCAGCCTATTAGAAATCACTGACCATGACTTGACAGCGCAGCACGTCTGATCTCTGTTTTGGACAGGGCTGGATGTGGAGGAGAGTACAAATGGAGCCAGGCAGGTGTCAATGGTGCTTCTTCTCGCCTTTACCTTTTTTCCAAGCCCCTGCTACATCTATCTGTCACGCTATCCCACATCTAACCTTTCTGATCTCCCTAGTGGAAATTAGTGCTACCTTAACTTGTATTAATCCCTATTAGAGTCTAATCTACTCTTACTGCTCGGCTTTCACGGAGCAAAATAGGCTTTGGAGTGTGGGGGTTTGTTTTTGTGTGCGAGCAATGAGTTTAAAGGTGTACCGGGGGCTCCCTGCGCTCTGCATGCAGCCCCCTCTGCTTCCTGCAGGTTTTAGTCTCATGGCAGCATTTCCTCTGTGACTGGCTTCTCCCACCTTGCTAGTTACTGACCTGACTCTCCTGGGACCCCGCTGTGCTTTCTGCTCTGAGCTGTCTGGGCTGATCCGATCAAATGCTGGCCATCTTGGAGTCAAGGCTGGCTGACCTTGCTCTGTGCTGGTCAGTCCGGGAGCTGCGAGTCAGGAATAGCCTGTTCTGCCTGACTTTGTCTTTTCCTTCCCCAGTTCTTGTCTCTCAGGCACTTTGCCAAATATCCTGAGGTTCAAGAGATTGTGGGGATATGTATGTATGTATATATGTATGTATGCACGCTGAGGAAGAGCAACAGCTGAAGACTGGAGGCAGTGATTGAAGGTGCAATGGCTGGTATCGCTGCTTGTGTACTGCTAGCACGGATGAGGCTGGTGGGCTGTGCAGTAGTAGATACTTGGGATGAAGCACAGAGGACCATCGCTGAGGGGATGGGACCATCTCCTGGGTAAGAGGCGGAGCTGTCTGCACAGGAAGACTGCTTGCTGCGTGTGTTTTACATTACCAAGACTATATCTGGCACCAAAACCAAAGGAGTTGGTTATCATTGCTCTTTTTCCTTTGTTCCCAAGACTTAAACAACTGCAGGCTGTTCGGGCAGTTTGTGTGGTGGCTTGGTCCTGTGGGAGTGCTCTAAGACAAACAATTCACTTTGATCTGTTGTAATGGGAGCGGTAATCCTGAGGCACCACTTCCTCAGGAATCTACTGTTTTCAGCAGCTTGTGGAAGTTATCTTCTGGTAGACACAGAAGTGTGTCACAAGTCAGTTATAGCCACCTGGTAGGCTAAAGGTGGTGTATTACGTTTTACCTATGCTCTGTGCACTAATCCATCTTGACCTGGCACAATGCTGATATTCTCAAGCCATTTTCTGTTAGCTACAGCTTAGTAACTGAACAAGGAAAATCTCTTCAATAGACCTTTCCCTCCCCTCTGTTCATGTCACTATTTCTCAGGTATATGCCTGTATGAATTTCAAGATGCAGTATTCAATCTTGCATCGTACAACCCACTGGAAAGCTGGATTTTAACTAGAGCTGACCATTTGATAAATCCTGAGATTGAGATGCAATCTCTTTATGGAAAGTAAAGAATGTTTTGGAAATAACCCCAAGCAAATCTAATGTTCTGTTTCCAAGAACTGGCTTGAATATGGGCATGGCCATGACTTCATATTACTCTCTGCTAGTCAGTGAGTGCAAACATTATAATGATCAGTTTGTCTTCTCTAGGAGGCGAAAACGCTTGTTTTAGTTCCTGGTTGGCACAATAAAATAATCCCAACTCTAGCTGCATGTTAATGAGGTCGGTGTTACAGATAGGAAGAGAAGGTGTTCTTCATAGTCTTTCACTTGAAACATCTGGGCAAGAATACAGCCCAGCCTCCTATGTCAGAAAAATCCCTAGGAAACAAACACCAGCAAGACCACTAAATGCTCTCAGAAAATGCTGTGGAGAAAGTGTATGCTCTATGTTTTGACTCTGTAATGATCATGTCTGTGAAATGAGTTAAGGATGACCTGTGTCATTAACTTCTAGCTCTATCCAGTGCAGGACATTGCAGTTGATCTGGTTTTGATGAAGTCCTTCTGAAGGTGTGTGGGTACTTGATCTGCATTTACCTTGGTCATAGCATCTGGGGGGTTGCTTGTAATTACAGAGTGGTGAAAAGGGAAAAAAGCTTTTCTTTGTCTACCATTTTTCTAGAAAAAGTTTCAATAGAACTTGCTTAGAAGTGTGATCATGGATTCATAAGTTAGAATATCCCTATTAACTTTGTTATGTTATCTATTATTGACTGATAAAACCTGTTTGAGTTTCAGTTGCAACCTCCTGAGAGTTTCCATTACAGATGTAGAAGCGCTGACAAACAGGCAAGAGAACTGTATTAGCATATTAACCAAAACATTCTCAAAATATACTAGACATAAAATTATTATTTGATTGTGAAATTTTATTGTGAAGTTACAAAAAATATAATTATAACACTTATGGTGTAGCATTTCTTGTTAACTATATTGGGAATAAAAAGCAAATGCAGCTGGCTTACCGGATGATGACTTCCAGGAAGTAATGATTGTAACCCTTTACATAATTAGCTGTTGTGGGAAATGTAACTGACTACTGCAGATTCATGTAAATGGACTGTCCAGACTCCTTAACTGACTCAGTGCTTACTCATCTGAATTACTCCGCGTGTAGGATCTGCTAACAGTTCATTGATGCTGTCTTGTGTCGGGAGTCTTCAAGATGCTGCTTTGACTTGTTTCTTCCAAGGTATCAGAAGTGGAGTGATGCACACTTTTGGCTTTGCTCTGTCTGTGTGTTAAACTAAATAAGGAGATGTGCTGATCCCCTTTCACTTTCCAGTGTACATTCTTTCATATGGTAAAAGAAACCAGTCTCTGCTGTTTTAGCCGATTCCAGAGTATCTGCTTCCTGAAAATCAGAGGAATCTGCTCATGTTTACAAAGTACAGAGTACAGCAGAAGTCTAATAAGATTCAGTGATAGCTCTTGTATGGCTCTGTTCTTTCAACAACTTGTCATCTTGCAAGCCTTGCTGTTCTCTGCTTTTCCCCTCTGACTCTTTGTTTATCCTGTCTTCTCTTAAAAATCTAAAGCGTTAGGTCAGAGGCAAGATAAAGTAAGTGTTCATTCAGTACCAAGATGAGCAGGCATCTGAACCAAAATGTTTTAACTCAACAATTAAGTTACTGTTTTAGAAAGTAAAGAGAATTCAAAAGGATTACAAGTCACTTAATTCTTTGGGGTTTCTTTTTGTATCATAGAACAAGAATATCTATTATTCTGCTTTTTTTCTGGAAAAAAAAAAACAAAAACAATTTTAGCCTTTTGTCAGTAACTTTTTTTTTTTTTTAAGATGCTAACTGTCCAGTAAATAATCTTTTAGGAAAGATTATAAGATAGGATTGCCTGTGGCACAGCAGACTGGCCTTGATGATCCACACAGTCCCTTTCCTTAAAGTTTTATATCATGGGTAGTTCAGGGCACTGTATCAGACACTGTGTAGTGCCTCTAGTCATTGTTCTCCTTGCTTGCTAGACACACTGTAATACAAGCCTCTATACCAAAACACGCTGCAACTGAGTTGATAGGCATAAAATTACTCTTACTCCTCAGACAGCGTTTATGCAGTTATTCAAAAGGTATACTAAAAAGAAAAAAAGCTTCTCACCCTTATTACAGGATACTTAACACACCAAGGTTGTTTTAAGTGTTTAGATGGCACAGCATGCTCTTCCTCTTGCAAATGACTAATTTGATGATTAGTAGAAATGAAAGTGTATAAACTCTTGTCCATAGGTGCCTTGTGCATGTGGCAAATTGGCATCTCTGTATTCTTGGCATAAATAATACCAGCTCCATGAAGAACCAGCTGTGTAATGGAAAGCTAGCTTGTTTGGTTTGTGTTACAAATGGATAACTGGTATATTTAAGAACTTGATTTAACTTGACAACTATGCTGTCTTTGCTGCCCAACAGACTATTTGAAATTAAGACCCAATGTAATAGGGTTCTGTGCATTACGTGCCCTTTTTAAGGCTGCCTTTGTGTATTTGTGCCTTCCTAATTTCCAAGTAACAGTGCATAAAATTAGTGAGATTCTTAATGTCATGACAGAAAATAGAACAAAAGTGTTAATCTCCTCAGGTACCCTTGCACTGAAGTCACAACCAAGTGCAGGGTGGGAGAAGGTCCCCTGTGCAGAAGAGATGAGGGATGTGCAGAAGGAAGAGATGAGGGACCCCAGTGCAGGTAGCAGGTCCCCACTTACTAGTGGCTCCTCTCCTCCCAGGGTGCAGCAGAGAAGCCTCGCAGCAGCGAGTGCTGTCGTGCACACCCAGCATCGCTTCTTCCCCGGCAGCCTGCTATGAACAGTCTGTGTGCATCTGCAGCTGAGCTCATCGGATTATCGTTGACTGTATTGTAATCTTTTAATTGCCAGCCACTTCTGATGCCATGATGTTGTAGTTGCGGGTCAAATCCTGTGCTTCTTAAGCAGTACTCCCACTACTGTCTTTAACTGTATCTGTGGGATGGTAGAATACGCTGCCCCTTGCAAACTTGATCACATGGCCTTGTTGAGAAACAAGCAGCCAGGAGCATCTCAAATCATCCTTTTCCTTGTACCTGACTGAAGTTACTGACCTTCATTGGAGTCTAGATAGACAGCTCTTTACCAACAAACTTGTTTAAACCAGAACCTATAAGTTGGGAATATGAAATAAAATGTTATTTTTCAGGTTTCTGTTGGGTCTGAGAGGTTATGGGGTGTGAGACTTGGGGGTTTCATTGTTTTTCCTCCAAGCCTCCTTTTGAGATTTCTTCCTTCTTCAGGTGGTTTCTGACAAGGTTTCAATGCATTATCATGATAACTATTCTGAATAATGGCACCTTAGGGAGGCACGATATCTGGTCCTGTGGAGATGTCTTTGGTACTTTAAGTAATGAAAAATATGAAAATGTTAATGGAAAAACTGTGGACAAGAAAAATAGTCTGTATTTGAGCAGGGCTCCAGTGCTGCTTCCACCTGCTAACATAGGAGAACAAAGGGAAGTGAATACTGAATTACATGTGGCTTTGGCTGACTGTACCTACATATGGAAAACTGGAGCATCTTTTCCTTATGAGACTGCTTTTAAGTCTAAAAAAAATCTGGTGAAGTATATTTATGTTGCACTAGGCTGCAATGAAGCATGCAATACCGAGAGACTGGTGAAAAAGAAAGGATAACTGACCACCAAAGACCAAGTAGCTAATGTGCGTAAAATTTGCGTAGCAGCTTTTGCGTGTCTTTCAGAACATCTCTGGGAAACCTTTCTGGACAGTCCCTGATAACTGGTTTGATAACACTGAGCCAGAAAACCCTCTTTTCATACCAAAAGGGCAAAATAAATGAAAATAAGAGCCAAAGTATGATTCCTCCAATATGTACCACCCTGACTAGCAAAGTGGTGGGTTACTGGTAGAGGGGTGAGTTGGCAGAGAGGCTGTTCAAGGAGATACCAAGCGCATGCCGTGCTAGTGGCCCACCAGCCAGTTCAGTATAGCTCTGTGTCATTCCCTGGTGGTTGCAGGATGGCCTCTGTGTAACAGGGGAGGTCTCTGCTCAGGCCTGAGAGAATGGACTTTCAGGCTACAACAGCAGTTTTCACACTGTTCCATATGGGCTCAAAGAGGCTTAGGGTGAAAAATATCCCATGGGATTAAATCCATAAAAGAACTCTAGCTCTTGTATTTGCCTTTCGGATGCCATGTTTAGTTCCCCTTTGGCTGCTGTCTCACTTCAGAGGTGTCTGTGGGTATGTTTATGCAACTGCGTATACTGGCCTACATGTTTATTCTGAAGACTGTTTGCAGGAGTTATAATTTGAAACACAGCATCTCACTAACATATTTCCCTTATTTATAGACCAGAAGCTGCCTTGCCTCCAGCTGGCAGGGGCAAGACATAAGTGCTGGCCCCATCCACACTGATGTCATCTGAGTTGCCACCAGAGAAGACCTGAAAATGTTAGCTTCTTTTGCTGAGCCATGTGGAAATACATATGCAATTTCTGTATTGGGAATCTGATCAGTGCATCCTCCCTAGTGATCAGAGCATTTGCATGAGGAGTCTGGTTTCACACCTTGCTACCTTTATATTACTCAAAATTAAATCTTGAATCTGGCTCTTCCACCTTGCAAGTGATTGCTCTGGGAATTAGTGAACAGAGTATTCTGGGACAAGTCTCCCTGTTTTCTTGTTTGTTGAAGCTCTCCTGCTTTTTTCCAGACTTAATGAATATTTAACTATTTACAGGGTGATTATGAATCCATTGCCTGGTAGTTAGAGCAGTCACCTGAGAGAGAAGGGTCTCACTGTGTATGCAAGTGTGTGTTCCTGCTCTACTTTTTTAAAGAAATGGAAAAGGGGGAGGGCTGTAGGATTGACATATTTGTGTGACCATTCTAAATTAAGAATACTTACTTTATTAATCTGGAGGGGGAAGTATTCAGAGGATTCCTTATTTATTCATTACATGTGGTCACACAATATACAGAAAAAAACCCCAACCCTTTCCTTTGTATTGATTCTTAATCTCAACACACTGCCAGTGTTTAAAGCAATTTTTTGCAGATTGTCTCCAATTTTGCAGACAAGCTACAAAAAAAAGTACGTTTTTTCAGAGTTATTTGAAAGGTTCATGAATGAATGCTTGTTTGCATGAACCTTTGCTCTGATGACTTTTCCTGCAGCACTCCCTTCATACAGCATATTCAGTCTGCTGTCCCATGGCAATTCTGCTCCCCAGTTGCCCGAGATGCAGATTCACAAAGAGCTTTCATTGCAGTCACCAGAAACTTACTCTGCAAATATTCCTGACTTATTTCGTATCTGTAAAGAGTAGGGTTGGGTTTTTTTGAGGGTGGAAAAATTACCTCGATGTTTAAGGAAGAAAGAAGGGGAGTGGGTCTGCAGATATTACCGAGGCAAGCCTGCAGTTGTTAGTCAAGTAACAGTGAATGTTTTGGGGTTTAGTTACCAGAGGTGAGTGATTACAGTGCATTAATATAGCTGTAAGACGGAAACCTGAAGAACTCTTTATCAGTCATGGCAGTTGATCAAGTTATTTCCTTTGCAGAACTTTTTTGGAGGACAGCAGACACTACTTCAAAAAGCCAAGATTCTTGTAGATATTGGGCTTTACTTAGTTGTATTAACATGCCTGTTCTTTACTTGTCCTATTTCAGCTTCATGTGGTGAAGTCAGGTTGTTTAAACAGCTGTATGCAAAGTACTGTAGCTTAGAATCGGGCAAGAAGATGGAAATGTCCAAATTCTTTTCAATGTAATTTTAAAAGGGGATTTAAGAAGACCCTTCAGGTATGTTTCTGAATTTTTGCACTGACATATTTTGTGTTGGAAAGAACAATTTGTTCTTAGTCCTGTCCTGCACTCCACTGAGTTAGCCAGTAATTTATCTAGCTGTTCATTTGATTACTTTTAAAAAAGAAAAAAAAAGTAATTGACTGTTGTATTAAATGAATAATTAATGCATCCTGAATCAGTAGCAGTTTCGACTGGATAAAAGGATGCTTATAAGCTTATTAAAGATACTGTAAATAAGGAGATAGAATATGTGTGAAGAGTTAATAGAAACTTTAGTTCTGTATCTAAGTATTTATACATAATCTGTTGTTTTCTCAGTTGTAACATCTGACTTGCAGAGTACATGCTGTTTACATCATGTGGCTTTTTTTTTCCTTAGCATTGCTTGTGTAAGTATATATTTGAAAGTAAATTTAATTCCAAATACTTTTTTTGTTTTAGATAACATCTCTGTGATTACTTTTTTTCTCAGTTCATAAGATATCAGTAGTATGTGAGATCATGGGATTGGTTATGATAACCACCTCTAGTTGAGGAACCTCCTCCTTGCTTGTAGGTCTATTTGCAAGATGCACTGAAAGAGATTTTTGAGTTACAACTTGGACATTGTATAGTGCAGTGAGGATTCAGACCTGTTATTAGGATCATATGGGTCATTATTCCT
This sequence comes from Anarhynchus alexandrinus, assembly GCA_008711295.1. Taxonomy (NCBI): domain Eukaryota; kingdom Metazoa; phylum Chordata; class Aves; order Charadriiformes; family Charadriidae; genus Anarhynchus; species Anarhynchus alexandrinus. The sequence continues at coordinate 77,468 of VUYV01000157.1, read as the reverse complement.
ATTACAGTGTGTTTATGACTTTGGAATTACCCCTTTGACTCTCATCTCAAGAGTCTGTGATTTTGGCATGACATGCCTCTTCTGTAGTTCTTGTGCAAATAGACCTGACTTAGGGCAAAAAACGCTTTCGATCTCCCCTCTAAGTCTGGGACAAGACTCTGCTCTAACATGCACAAGAGCACTTAATTTAAAGTGAAGAGAGATCTTAATTTCAGGTGATTAAATGCACTGACAGGAGTCTCCAGAAGTGACTGAAGGTAGCCTAACTCAAATCAAAAACCAAGTACCCAGTTCCTTGTAATTTGATGCAGATTGCACAAAGCCAAATGAGCATTGATGAAACTGGTATTTCCCTTTGGGAATGTTATTTTTCTTGTAATGGCTAAGATTTTTACCAACATCTAGTAATTTGTCAGGTCTCCTTTACTCTAGCTTGTGGTTCCCCAGGCAGCGAGGTGGGCCTTGCTGAAGCAGTGCCCCACGTGGATGGGGTGGAGCCAGAGCTGGTAAGTGCTGCTGAAACTCCTCAGTTGTGTATAGACATGTCAATTCTCTTTAATGAGCCCTGGCTACAGGAAAAGCTTGAGACCCAGTGCTGTAAAATTTCAGTCTGTTAAAGCATTGGGCTTTGTAATGTATTCAGTGCTCTGAATAGTTGCTAACGAATGCAGGGCTGGAGGGATGAATGAAGTGGTGTTGCTTTTACAAGCAGTATAGTAGCTGCCGTGTGTGTCCTGTTATGTACAGCCTTGTTTACTTTACACACATGAATTTGTTGACCTCACCAAAGCTCTTAACCTTCCTAGGGCTACTAATCTCCATAAATGTCTGCAGGATTGGGCTTAATTTTGGCATGGAAATATGCAAAACGAATGAATCAAACTGTGAGTCATGGTTTTTTACAGTAAAACATTCTGACCTAGTCCCACAGTCCACGTGCCTGGCTGATGCTTGCCTGAGAGCTTGTAGGATCTGACCCATGCTTTGGGAATCCTGACTTCTTAAGTGTAGCAGAGACTGTTCTGAAACAAAGGAAATGTAATGCAGAATATACTGAAGCAAAGCAAGAACTGGCACCTGATTCAGATGCAACTCTCAAGATAAAATTAATGTAGGTTGTGGACAGGATTGTGCATACATTACAGAATGTTTCAGTAGTAATCAAGATGCCTTGTGAAAGCTGTAGTAGAGATGTTTTCAATTTACTGAATGCTGTTTTCCTTTTTTGCATATAGCTTAACTAAAGTATGGTACAATAAAATAAACTCACTTTTAAAATTTATTGGAGGCACTGAATTGTGGAGCTAATGCAGATAAATGATGTGAATGTCACTTTCATGTCTGCACCGTAAAATGCAAAAGCCACAAACATAGTAACTGCAAGGCTCTTTTTTGATATTTTAATCTTTTAAACCTTTGAAATGTTGGTGTGCTTGAAAGGGCTTCTAAATCCATTGGTTAGTCTGCGCTGTCTCGTATTGTGTTCAAAATCATAGCAGATAAAGGAACAGTGATCAGAAAGCTTAATGCAGTCAGAGCGTCATGACCTGTTATGTAAAGCAACATTTGGCAGGGCCTTCCCAGCTGCTGTAAATGAATGTTAACAGCATTTTATCGGCTGCTTTCACTGTCTTTATTACATAATCTGAATATTTATGACCCTATTAATATGTTTAGCTGTGAAATTGCAATATTGATGGAATGAAGGTTCCATAGAAGATTGAACGAGGAGAATGATTTTTGCCTCATGAACAAAAGCTGTGTTAATATTCAAAAGCTTTAAGTTCATATTTCACAGAAGTTTGCTGAATTGCTTTACAGACGTGGCATGCTATTTCACTAAACAAAAAGTACTTTGGTGACAGGATAGTGTTGCTGAACATCATGGGTGTCAGTGTGTGTATAAAATACAGAGCACTAACAAGAAAGGGGTGATTTTTTTCTTTTAATGCAAGTCCCTGAATCCATAATGATGATACTCTGTAGCCTTGAATAAACATAGCCAACCTGCGGACCATAGACCAGACCCAGTTTATCAGAATCACCTCCATACAGAGAGCTGCTCCAGGTAGGATTTTGGGGCAAGCTGTGGGCCAAGCTGTTATTACAATGGTTTTGGGGTTTTTTTTGGTGACCAAGATCTTGCTTTCTGCCCCACTTCCTCATGACCCTACATGCCTTCCTTCTGTTGTAACTAGATATACTGTTGTCTTGTGACCTGAATTGCATGTCACATAATTAGGGTGTGTGTGCACCACATCATATGGCTGGGGACTGGTTGCAGATCACAGAATGGCATGGGTTGGAAGGGGCCTTTGGAGATCATCTAGTCCAACCCCCCCCCACCAAAGCGGGTTCACCTAGACAGGTTGGATGGCAATGCATCCAGGTGGGTTTTGAATATTTCCAGAGAAGGAGATTCCACAACCTCTCTGGGCAGCCTGTTCCAGTGCTCTGTCACCCTCAGAGTAATTCCTTATGTTCAGATGGAATTTCCTGTGTTCCAGTTTGTACCCATTGCCCCTTGTCCTGTCGCTGGACACCCCTGAAAAGAGTCTGGCCCCATCCTCTTGACACCTGCCCTGTAGATATTTATAAGCATTGATGAGATCCCTTCTCAGTCTTCTCTTCTCCAGGCTAAACAGATGTGGGTCTCTCAGCCTTTCCTCATAAGAGAGATGCTCTAGTCCCTTGATCATCTTCGTAGCCCTTGATCATCTTCATAGCCCTCCGCTGGACTCTCTCCATGCGGTTCCATTACTGAATGCCTGTATTGTGATCGTACTTGAAATGTGTGGGAAGATAATATGCTTGGTCAAAAGATGAATGAAGAGCTGTAAGGCATTTCCCTTGGGAATCTCTTAGATTATATTATGCCCCCAAACAGAACTGAACACCACCATTTCAATAGACATCTGTAAATTTCTAACAGGAAGATGTTCAGAGGCTTGACGCTGTCATGTTCAGTGGCTCCCACCTATGGAATTTACAAGTGACGTTGGTATTGTGCTTCTTTATCATTATATAGGATAAATAGCTCAGTTAGCTACAGGCTTGTGCTGCAGGTTGCCCCAAAAAAGCTGAGCTGGAAAAGTAAGTTTCACGTTTATTTTGAGTGGGATGAGGTTGTTGGTCACTTTTATCTTTGAGTGCAAAATCTGCAGCCTGTCTGAAAGCTGCTGTCCTATGTGTCTTGCCAGTGATTACCAGGGCTAGAGTTTCTGAGAAATGCAGATGTCTGTGGGGGTCCCTTTTGTTTGCAGAAGTCTTGTGGGTGGTAGTGCAAATCCTGTAGCGTGTTCTGACACTATGCCTAATTCTGAGTAACTCTGTCTCTTAATGGTCTCTACTTCCACCCTCTCCACAGTTCAAGCCTCATGAGCTGGTACAGGAGGCAGCTGCACATGACTGTAAGTGTACAAAATGTTAGAAATGTAAAGATAAGTGGGTATAGGGTGTGGAGTGTTAGTCAGGAAGAAAGTTTAGATTAATACATACTTTTTTATTAGTATTTTGTCGCCAAGCCAGTTTGTTATAGTTACTCTAGAGCTCCAAATGGACCCTCTTCCCCTGTGGGAATTTGAGATTTAAATATGTATTGTTCTCGGCAATAGTACTGAGCAGTCAAGTAAGGTTCATAATAGAACAAAGAAACCTTTAATTAGGACAGGAGTTTCAATTGCATTCTGTTTTGTTTTGTGTAAGAGAAACTTGTATTAAATCCGATAAATAAATAAAACAATGGATGGGGTGGAGGGAGCTTGGAAGAAGCACATCTGTTTACAAAGTTAAGTGCTGAGTTTACAATAAACCAGTAATTTTTACTTGGGAAGCTCTTAAAATAAGATTTTCCTTCTCCACATCTCTGAGCATCTGAGTCAAGATATTTTAAGGAAATATTTTTCAACTTATTCAGTGGTTTGGTTTGGGGTTTTCTTGCTCATTTTAATTTTTCGTACAGGAAATACCTTTATTGCAATGTAAAATTAAAGGCAATGTTTATACTGTTATTATATTTTGGTTTTATATCTGTAAATGCATTGTAATTGCATTCATCCCTTACTTATTATTGTACTTAGTTTGTATGATATAAATACAATGTGGTATTTCCATTAAACATGAATAATGACAATAAATCTTTTCTGGTCTGTTCTGGGGTGTACATTGCTCTGTTGCTGAGATCTTGAAGTCAATAACCTTCTGCACAGCCTCAGCAAATTGCCAGTGTGCAATAAATTAACAAACTGGGACCTTTAAGGAAGAATATGTAGTAGCTTCAAGGGTTTCTTAATTTGTCTCTGAAATGACCTTTGGCAAAAATACAAACTATAGTTTCCTCTTCCCAACAGACACTGGTAAGAGGAAACCTAGCAGATTTGAAGCTGGTTCTCTTTTGCACTGGCTTATCTAATGTTTACTGGCTTATTACGTGTGATGAGACAATGGAATAATCTCCTGTCTTAAATGAGTTTTTTAAAGGAACACCTTAAAAAGATGGTTTTGATGAAGCTTTGGCCATCTGTCCTATGTCTGTCCTCCGCTGTTTAAATGCCAAATCCAACAATGACAAAAGACTGCTGTTGTCTGGGAAACGATTGATTCTACTCCTTGTTTGGGTAGAAGAGCTCTCGGACATGGCTCAAGATAGTCCATTTCCCTAATTACCTATCTCTCTTTGGGTATTTTACAGCCTCCTGCTCTTTCCTATCAAGAGAGTGCTTTTCAGAGCAAAATATATAATGTCTTTTTAAAGGATCTAATCAAAACTCACTGAATTCAGAAGAAAGCTACTATTGGCTTGAGTGGGCTTTTGGTCAGGCTTTTGGAGAGGAAAGGCATAGCCTTTTGTGTTAAATAACTGATGTGGTCTTCATTGGTCAAAATTTTATTTTGTGGGCTGTTCTAGATACATAACATTGCAGTTTTACTGGGTGATCGGTAAACTCCATTTCAAGTGCAGAACACAGTGCATCTTGTGGAGGTGCAAAGGGCACTTCACAGTAACAATATACTTGGAAGTTGTTTAGATCTCCTGCCTTTACCCATATCTCGCATCCCCTTTGCCGCATCCCATACGAATAATTAATTTGCAGAATAAAGCTATTGTCCTCCCTCCCCTTGGAACAACCTCAGTTGGCATGTGGGATCCTTTACCAGGAAGGAGAGGCAGGGACATTGTGTTGCATTTATAGAATGTGCTACTAAATGGCTCTTCCTGTTGCCTGACTTGATCATGACTGGTTCTTGTTTCTCACAAAGATCAGAACGGTAACCTCACATAAGGGAGATCTAGTAACTTTAGAGTGGAAATCTAAAAAGGTCTTTTTTTTCCTGAATATCAATTAGTGCCCATTGCTTCTTGTCCTTTCCCTGGGCATCACTTAGAAGAGTCTGGCTCCATCTTCTCTCTTCCTCTCCCCTGTCCCTCTTCAGATATTTTTACACATTGTTAAGATCCTCCTTGAGCGTTCTTTTCTTCAGGATGAACAATCCCAGCTCTCTTGGCATCTCCCTTTATGTCAGATGCTCCAGTGCTTTAACCATCTTTGTGGCCCTTTGCTGGACTCACTCTAGTATGTTCATTGTACTGGGGAGCCCAGAACTGGACACAGCATTGCAGGTGAGAGCTCACCAGTGCTGAGTAGAAACAAAAAAATCACCTCCCTCGACCTGCTGGCAATGCCCTCTTAGTGCAACCCAGGAGACTGTTGGCCTTCTTTGCCACAAGCGCACATTGCGGACTCATGTTCAACTTGGTGTCCCTCAAGACTTTTTTTTGCCAGGCTGCTTCCCAGTACGGTGTACTGGTGCCTGGGACTATTCCTTTGCAGGTGCATTTCCCTTTAGTAAACTTCATGATGTTCCTGTCTGTCTATTTCTTCAGCCTGTTGAGGTCCAATTGAATGGCAGCACAACCATATGGTGTATCATCTGCTCTTCCCAGTTTTGTATCATATGTAGACTTGCTGAGGATGCACTCTGACCAATCATCCAGGTCATTAACAAAAAAGTTAAACGGTACCAGCCCCAGTATCAGCCCCTCGGGTACACCACTAATGACTGGCCTCCAGCTAGACTTCATACTGCTGATCACAAGCATTTGAGATTGACACTTCAACTTGTTTTCAGTCCACCTCAGTGTCCATTCATCCAGCCCATACTTCTGTCAGTTTTTCCGTGAGGATATTGTAGGGGACACTGCTGAAAGCCTTACTAAAGTCAAGATAGACAACATCCACTGTTCTTCCCTGATCTGCCAAGTGAATCATCTCATTGTAGAAGGCTATCAGGTTGGTCAAGCCTGATCTTTCCTTCATAAATACATACTGACTACTTGAAATCACCTTCTTGTCCTTAATATGTTTGGACATTATTTCCAGAATTACTTGCTCCTTCACCTTCCCTGAGATCAAAGTCAAATTGGCTGAGCCAGGTAGTTCTTGGATCTTCCTCCTTTTCCTTCTTGAGGATAGGAGTTGTATTTGCTTTTTTTCTAGTCTTCAGGAACTTCTCCTGATGTAATGCCTTGTAATGGCATTAACCAGTTCTCTCAGCATTCATGGGTGCATCCCAACAGGTCTAGTGGACTTGTGTATGTCTAGTTTGCATAAATGTTCCCTAAACTAATCCTCGTTTACCAAGGGTAAGTCTTGCTTGCTCCTGACTTTCCCACTTGTCTCAGGAACCTGAGATTGCCAGATGCAAGTCTTGCTACTAAAGTCCAAAGTGAAGATGGCATTGAGTACCTCTGTATTTTCTCTGTCCTTTGTACTATCTTCTCTGCTCCATTCAGCAGTGGCCCCATGTTTTTCCCTAGTCTTCCTTTTGTTGCTGATAGACTTGCAGAAGCCTTTCTTGTTGCGCTTCATGTCCCTAGCCAGATGCAACACCAGAGAGGCTTTGGCTTTCCTAACTTTGTCTCTGCATGCTTGGACAGTGTCTCTGTATTCTTCACAGGTCGCCTGTCCCTGTTTCCATCTCTCATGTGTCTCCTTCTTATGTTTGAGTTTTGTCAAGAGCTCCTTGTTCAACCATATAGACCTCCTGCCATACTGGCTTGACTTTTTGCTCATTAGGGTGAACCTGTCTTGAGCTTGGAGGAGGTGATCCTTGGAAATCAACCAACTGTCCTAGAACCTCTTCTCTTTAGAACAGTATCCCATGGGCTGCTAGGAGATCCCTGAACAGACCAAAGTCTGCTCTCCTGAGGTCTAGGTCTGTAATCCTGCTATTTGTCTCACTCCCTCCTCATAGGATCCTGAACTCCACCATGTCATGGTCATTGCAGCCACGACTGCTTCAGCCTTCGCATTCCTGGCCCGTTCTTCCTTATTTGTAAGTATGAGGTCCAACAGAGCATCTCCCCATATTGACTCCTAGATCACCCATGCTAGGAAGTTATTATCAGTGCTCTCCAGAGACCTCCTGGATTGCTTGTGCCGTGCTGTGCTGTCTGTGCAGCAGTTACCAGGATGGTTAAAGACTCCCATGAAGACTACAGCCTGCAAACATGAGGCTTCTTGCAGGTGCCTGAAGAAGGCCTCATATTCTGCTTCCTCCTGATTGGGTGGTCTGTAGCGGACACCCACCACAGCGCTGCCCATGTTGGTCTGCGCACTAATACTGACACATAAGGTCCCAGCTGGCTCATTGTCCATCCCAAGGCAGAGCTCCATCCATTCCCACTGCTTTCCTGCATAAAAGACAACTCCCTCTCCTCCCTGTCCTAGTCTGTCCTTCCCAAAAGAACCCATATCTGTCCATTTTAGTACTCAAGTTGTGTGAGCCGTCCTGCTGCATCTCTATGTTCCTGATGTGATTGTCGCCCTGCAACTGCAATCAAACCTCTTAATTCCTCCTGTTTGTTCTCCACACTGCAAATGTTAGTGTACAGGCACATCAGAGAGGTACACAAGTCATGCTGATTTCACAGAATAGGTGTCAGCTTCACCCATGATACCATTCCTGTAGATACTTTCTTATTTCTGTACATACACTTGACGTGGTCCCTCTTCAACCCTGTTTTGTTGATTACAAGGTCCACGTTATGCTGGCCTCCTTGTTGCCATCCTGGTCTACTGCTTTCTCACTGGATTGTAGTTGTTGTCTTCTTCCCCCGTCATTCCAATTCAAAAGCTGTCCTCACCAGGTTGGCCAGAGATCCTTTTGCCACCCATTTACGTGGGACTGGGACACAGGGATTCTTACTATGTGCTTAATGCAGTGAAAATACATTGCATGAGCACATTCAAGGACTCTGCTGTAAAATTACTTGGTTTATTCTTTTACCTTAGTTGCTAAAACTTTCTTAGCCATCTCATGCAGATTTCTGCTGCCTCTACCCCTCTGCCTTCTGGATAAGTAGTGGGGAAAAAATTGGGGGTACTTTTTGCTTGAATGTGTGTTTGTTTTTAAGAAGCATTTTCTTTGGAGAAATGCAAATATGTTTCCATGACCCCAAACAGTTAGAGATTGCCTGAGTCTTCTACCAGCTGTCCTGAAGCTTGCCTTCAGCCTGGAAGAGGTTTCTGTGCAAAATGGCACGGCTAGCTCTACCTACAGGAGAAAGAGGAAGACCATGGAAGCTTTCCTGATGTACTTTTGTATCTACTGATTTAAGGTCTACCAACTTTTCCCTGCTCATGCATGTAGACACACAAGGGGGTACAGAGAAAGGGAGTTGCCTACAAATTCAGGGGAACTTAGGAATCAATTGCTGTCATGTCTTGATGGCTTTCTGTGTTGCTCTTCAGAGACATTTTGTCATACCAGGGCAGCTCTAACATGAGCTGGCTCTGCTGCTGCTGGGTAATTCCCAAAACTGCACTGTCCAGAAAGAACAGAGAAGAATGTGTTGCTCATAAAACTCCCTGCGACTGCTCTTCAAGTCATCTGTGTAGATTAGGAGATTTTGTTTGTTTTTCCCTAGCTCCAATTTAAAATCAGTTCCTCACCTTGATCCAGATAGGATGAAACATGTGGTAGCCGGTAGTGAACATGTGCTTATGATGGATGGATTTATGGAGCTAATTAACTAAATTTAATACAACCTAGATTACATAATTAAGACAATCAGGAAAATACTAGTACATAGCTATTAAAGTCTGGACTGATACTGAGGATTTTGTGAATTAACCTCTTTGGTTAAGCAGTGATATTCCTCTGTAAACTTTTTAAACCAATCTTGTACTGAATGACTCTAGAATAAGTTCTGCAGGGTGGATTTAGGACAAGAATGTCACTAGGTCAGTGACACATGCAGGCTGTAGTCTTTGCAAGAATTTTCTCTCCGAACAACCAAAAAAAAAAGTGTATCTTCAATCTTAATTGAACCCTCGAAATTCGTGCCTACAAACCAAATGAAAATGGAAACTTGATACGTCTTGTCAGCGTATTGCAAGCTATCAGTCACAGCTACAGATGAAAGCTAGCACGACCTACATCTGTCGTGTTGCTACAATGGTGCCGGCATTACAGTTCCATTGTTTAGGTTTAGGGTCAAGCCTGTTGAGACCTCTTTTTATTCAGCTTTGAATGTATCCATTTTCATTAAGTTTTTCAGAGCTATATGAAAGACTCAGCAGGGCAAGATGTGGTGATGTTGAACCTAAGTTAGTCTTGCAGCTACCGAACTGTCTCGTAGTCACAGATGGTCACTGCGATTGTCCATACCAGTCTACCACCGGAGCTGCTATTGAAAGGGCACAAAACTGATGGTACAAAGGGACGCCTTTTTTCCCACCAATAAATGAGGCTACTGTTGCTCTGAGCTGGCATTGTCGGAGGTTTTGTGCAGGGGAAGAATGGCTGTTGACAAACCAGTTTCCATGCCGAAAGACGCTACTCTTATTCCTAAACTTAGAGATCTTTCCTTGGGTGAATAACATTGTCTGACTAATATCAGAGTGGCATTTTGCAAACTATTTTCATTGATTATGTGGATGACTGCTGTTCTGGGAGGTCTAATGCTTACAGCAGTAAATGCAAGCTTGTTAACGTGCTAAACAAGGCATGCCTCTGTTTCGTAATTCCATTAGAGGAAAATCTCTTTGGCTGTACACTGTTAAAAACATCGGGGGCATTAATTGCTACATTTCTGTGTTTAATCCTCAAATGTTAAAGTGTCCTTACATAGACCGAAGGAGCTCAGTCAGTTGTCTCCCTGAGTTACGTAACTTGGTTGACCAATTACCAAATACCTTATTCTTCATGCTTTAAAAATGTAAGGTTTTAGAGCTAGTAAGTAAATCTTCCAAATCCTCCTTCTTCACAATATGAACATGCTTTTTGGGGTTTCTTTTGTCTTCAAACAGAACTGCTTCTTCTGCTAACTACCATTTTCCTCCTTTTTTGGTATGGAGGGGTGAAAGCCTCTGCACAAATGACCTGCCTGTTTGTTAGCCACCTGGCAAAGGTGCTGGTGAGATTAAAATAGTTCTTGCTTGAAAGAATAATAAAAAGCAATAAAGCTGATTCTTGTTGCATGGGATTCTTTGGGGCCTCTGACAGATCAGTTGGCAAGGGAAACCTTAAATTCAAGCAACCACCATGATGAAATGGATGCCTGTTCCTGGACAGGCAAAATCAGTCCTCTGTGGAGACCATCTGAATGATTCACCCCATAATGTTTAAAATTCATACTTTAATAATTAGGGTGTGGGGTTGGGATTTTTGTTTTTTTGTTGTTGTTGTTTTTTGAGGGTTTTTTTTGGCCACCCTTATCCCACTGAAGCTGTCTGTTGGTTAGCCTCCTGTGCTATAGTGGAATTTTTCAGCCCCTCAAGGCCCTCTGTAATTTCTGAGTGGCCTGTTGCCCCAGGAATTTCATAGCTCTCCAAGTACATGAGTTTTTGTTTGCTTGTTTGTTGGTTGTTTGTTTTGTCCCTTCCTCTGGCCTGGGAATCTGTTGCTACATGAAATGTCTTAGCCAGACAGGTATAAGTTACAGAAGAGTATATTTCTACATGTGAGAGGTAGTGAACCTGGTAACGTACTACAGCTTGCAGTCACTAGAATTAAATCCTCTGTGCCAAAGATGGAACTGAAAAAGAGGAATATTTTTCCCATAAGATGAAAATCATTTGCAGAGGGATGGGTCTGACTGTTCCAGAAAGAAACTTCCAACTTTCTTCTGCCTGGATTATTCTGTTAACAGGGGAATCTAAAGAATGAGAATTCTTGCCAGGAAAGAGATGAATATTGATGACTTTCATGATTCTGAAGGAACCGAAAGGAATTTGACACTGACCTAGAGCTGGGTCACTTGAGAAACTAGTCCTTCTTAATGACTTCAGTCAATGTCCCCTTGCTTTTACGCTCGTGCTTTCTGCTGCCTTGCTTGGGCTCAGCTCTAGTATTATTTCTCCCCTTTCTGCCTTACAGTATACTACATGCAAATAATACCTAAACAAACATAATGTGAATTATTAGAATTTGTCAATAGTGACTTCCTGGAAGCTGTGTCCTGTTTGGGGGGTGGTTTCTAGGCTGGCCTGCATTTTTTATGATGTCAGCATAGCTTAGGCTGTCTATGATTCAGGCAGAAGCTTTTCCCTATTGTTTCTCATGTAACAGGTGTTGGTAGACCAAGCAGTAAATGTACTTGAGCCAAGCAGTACAGATTTCATAAATTCGAAGCCTTGTGCAAAAACCACCAGCCTCTGCAGGCAGTGGACTGCAGAGCTCTGAGGGCTGGGAGTGGGGAGTGCTGGGGGTGACACTCGGGTGACGTGAGCCAGAGCCTGGTCCCTCCACTGCGAGGTGGAACCAGCCTGGGCAAGCGCTGGGAACAGCTGTAGCTGCTTCAGCAACCCCTGTGCCAGGCAGTTCTGGCACCTTCCGCACCTACCCGATACGTGGAAGGGCTCCTCTGACTCCGTTGGTTCTGTGTTCCAGGACCCCACCACCTACAGGTAAACAGCCCGTCAGTGAACAGGTCAGATACTGGTCAGGTTTGATTACTGGTTTGAGTAATACTGCAAAAGAACTGCTTCAGATTTTCTGTAGTCACTGTCAGAACAGGAATACCCCTCCAGCCCCCCCTTTCAGCTTCAGTTTAACTTCATTTCCAGAAAGAAATCAAAGTTTTGCCCTGTCAAATGCACTAAAGTCACACAGAGGATCTTATCGACGTGTCCATGGGTTGTACCACCACAAGTACTGGCTGAGTTTCATTTTAAGATGTTGTTTTCTGGCTTTGCACATGGAGTCAAATTTCTAAGGATAGATAAATTTAAAGGAAAAACTTCAGAGTACAGTATGCTCTGCTGAGGGAGTGGTTCCTGGTACATTTAGACCGGTTGTACCTTCTTTGTCTCGTTTCAGATATGGCTGTAAGTTGGATGGAACAGCAAATCCAAAAACACTGTTAAAAGATCTAAGGGGTAGGGTGTAGTTTTTGTGGTGGTGGTGTTTTGTTTTTTTTCTTTTTAACTTTACATTACAATGAAGGGAAAATCTGTCCTATTCGTTATCCCACAGGAGTTAAGTTATTAAATAAAATTTGCTGGCTGCATAAATATTGAAGCTTGAGGTTTAAGGTAACAGCAGCATCCTGAAAAAATTGGGCAGGCGAAAGCTTTGGATGCCTGAAGAGAAACTTTCCTTCTTTGTGAGGAGTTGCTACTCTGCGCTTTAGGGCAAAGCCAATGTGTTGCTGTTCACACTGCAAAATTAACCTCGTTTAAATTGTCCTGGTGTCATAGGAGCATTCTGCCGATTATCTACTTAAATGCCCAAAATTATTCTTTATGCACTTCCTTGCTATTCTAGTGTTTTAAAATGTTACTTTCTTATCTTGTGCCACTTCTTTTAGAAAGGAGAGGCTGAAAGAGTTGGGGCTGTTCAGCCTGGAGAAGAGAAGGCTCCGGGGAGATCTTATTGCGGCCTTCCAGTACCTAAAGGGGGCCTACAGGAGAGCTGGGGAAGGACTTTTTACTAGGGCATGTAGTGATAGGACAAGGGGGAATGGCTTCAAACTGGAAGAGGGCAGGTTTAGATTGAACATTAGGAAGAAGTTTTTCACTTTGAGGGTGGTGAGGCACTGGAACAGGTTGCCCAGAGAGGTTGTTGAGTCCCCATCCCTGGAGGTGTTCAAGGCCAGGCTGGACGTGGCCTTGGGCAGCCTGGTCGAGTGGGAGGTGTCCCTGCCTATGGCAGGGGGTTGGAACTAGATGATCTTCAAGGTCCTTTCCAACCTAAGCCGTTCTATGATTCTAAGATACTTGTAAAATCAAGTTTGCAATTCCACACACAGCAGACTCTACTGTTAACTTTTTTGTAGATTGTAAAATGGCTTCTGAATGTTCACAAAACCCAGAACAGTATAGAATTTTTTACCTTACCTGACGATATAGCTGAAAGCATCTCCATCACCTTTGGAGAGGTATCACGTTCTATGACAGAATTAAAACATCTGGCAAGCGTTCTGTATGCTGATTACTATCATCGTCAATTCCTTGAAGACACCTATTTCCAATGACCTATACTGCGTTATGCCTTTTCCTCAGAAGAAACGGAGAGATTCCACCCCAGGTAATTGCATTCACCCAGACCATTTTCATACTGTCTAGGAGTCTGAGGGATATTTTAACATTCCAGCCTGGCAGGAGGATATAAAATCCTAGAATTCATCAGCTTGGGGCTGTCACTATATGAGAGCTTTCAGTGTGAGGACACTTGGGAGTTCATGAACTACTTCTAAGCGGGTCTGCAGCCAGAAAACTAGGAAGACAAACCTGTTGATATAGGCTTATATTTGCTAAGTACCTCTTGTGGAAAATACTTGTGAAGTTGCTCAACTCGAATGGGATTGAAATGCAGTGCAGCCAGAGTGCTCATATTGCTGTATGCCTCAGCCTACAATTTATTTTAACTGCTAGGACCATTTTTCACTGCTCTGTGATGCTTCCCTTCTTTTGTGTTCACTCCTTTTCCATCCCATGTCGCAAAGGTGGCTGTTGCTACCCTTTTGCCTGAGGAATGCTGGCAGAGTCTCACCTCTCAGCTCTTCCAGCTAAATTCTTAATCAAACAGTCTGTGCTGTGACAGCAAGCGTGCTGCCTCTGCATCTCACCTGCCAAGAGCACTGAACTGATGTGTTTGTCCTTCTGTGGTGGATAGACATTGCCCACTCTCTGTCTGTCTGCCCATGGGAAGGTTAAGTGTCTTAGTTTTAAAGGTCTTCCTGTGTTTTTCGGGTGTTTGATATTGGCTACCAGTTAGATAGTACTGCGTGACAAACTGCTGCTACTTTTAAAGCTCCTTTCCCTCCATCCCTTGACTTCCTTTCAAAAATATGCAAAAAATAAATGCAAATATTTCAGGTACTGCTGTTATTATCAATGCAAACCTTTCAAGGCATAGTCCTGAGGGAAAATAGCAACACCTTATTCATCAGTGTACTTGACAGTAGTCTGGTTGGGTTGGGTTGCTGTTGTTGTTTGGTTACTTTGTGTTCCTGTACAAAGCATAGGGAAAACTGTTTGCATGATTTATGAGTGGTTTATATCAGGAAGAACTGGAATTTGCTTTCACTCTTTAAGTGTATAATTCCTTCATAAGTCGCTTATTAAGTTAAAGACTAATTACAGCTGGAGCTTTACATAAAACTGAGGAGTGGCAGAGAGTAAGAGACTTCCAGTAATACCTTGAAAGTGGTACATTGCAACGGAGGCTGGAATTGTGCCCCACACTTCCCGAAGGGGTGGCCAAACCCTTCTGCTTTAAGTTCGTCTTTCATCACCTTGACTCAAGAAAGAACTAATTTCTTTCTCCGCGTTGGTGAGTGGTGCTGTCTGTTTGAAAGTAGCTGAAGTTTGATTTTTTTATTTTTTTATTTTTTGGGGGTGGAGTTTAACCTTAAAGCTACTCAGTACATTTTTAAAGAAATGTTTTTGGAAAGCGTGTGATATAAAAATCTCAAAATAAAAAAGCACAAAGGAACTTCTAACTGCTTGAGCTGCATATGCTTAAAGTTTATGAAAAGAGGTATTCAGGGTGCAGTGTTGTGCCTTGCATCCTCAACACAGCTGCTTAGCAGCGATAAGGAAGCAATGCTCTATTCATGCTGACCTTGTTTCCAAAGAAGCCTTGTCCTATGAACTACTGAAAATAAGGAAGAATTTGCTGTGACATGCTGCTCGTGTTGGCTTTTAAAGGGGAGTAGAATGAAATCTCTGAGCACGACACATACTGTATCTAACCACACAGGATTTCCTGTGCTGGAATGGAAGCTTAGTGGAAGCCACGTTTTTCTCTTCCTCTTAATTCATTCAGAAAAATAGAGGTCAGTGTCATGAATTGATACGGCTGTAGTCTCTGTTAAAAGCTAAAATCAGCAATTGCCTAATGGATACTTTGTGATGCCAAGAGGACTGCAAGGCAAAATTGTTTCCCTTTAACACAACAAAGCCTATGCTTGCCCCTAATTACACTTTTAAACTCTCATAAGAGAAGAGTTGTGCAGTTAAAAATTCCACCTCACTGAAGGTGAGAAAAAAAATAAATACATATTTTTGCATTAGACTTCAGCGTCTTTTGGTAGTACCCTTTTTTTTTTCTCTAATCAGAATGAATTAAGCTATTGATAAACTTGCAAAAGACACAGAACAACACTTGGATTTTGACTCCAAAAACATTGCTGAAGCTAAAGAGGGTTAAAAATATTTACTTTTCCTTAAATTAAACTTCATGTTATAATACTTTAGTTAAATAAAATTCCAGGTGTTTTTTCTGTCTGCTGCTGATTTGCAACATTTTCTTCCTGGTAGTGTTTCATTTGGTCTGACTGGTAAAATGGGAGCTTCCAGCCATAACCACAGTGAAGTTTGGAGTTACGTGAGTGATTTTGATAGGATAGAGTGCATGCATTTTTAATCCTGTTTAAAAAATAATCACTCTGTTTGCAGTAGATCTTCAGAGAGTGAGCTAACAGCCTGTGCCTTTTCCTCGTGTCCTACCTGTGCTTAGTGGCAAGTGACCTAGTCACTCTCACACTGTGTAGTGGGACCCTGCAAGCTCACTTTATTCCAGAGACAAGCTGACCAAACAGCCCCCTGACTGTGCTGTCTTGACGGTGAACCCACAACCTCCTTGGTACTACTTGACTTGAGTTCAGTGCTTTTAAGTAGCTAACACGTTTTCATTCTTCCTTAGTCCAAATTGTGGTCTGGTGTCATCCTGGAATATGGGTAAGAGTGTGTTTACTGACTCAAGTTGCTTGGGCGTACTCTGTGCAAGTCTTCTCCACAGCTATGGCATTCACAGTGAAGAGTGATTAATTCATCTATAGTTTTCACTTTTACTGAAGTGATGTGACCTGTATTACTTTAACGTCATCTGGATTTGCTTGTGCTCATCCCCAAGCAAATTTTTTTTTTGCCTGAGAAGTAAAAGTTTTCTTACACCTGGAATGGTTCTGCTTCTCTCTAGTAATTCTGAGATGTATCTTAAAGAGCTTTTTTTCAAAGGGGAAAAAGTCATCTGATGGCACACGTACAGCACTTCTGCTTGGTAGAGTCTCTGTACTTCTTCATTTTCTACCAAAGTATTCATAGCCTGGTCCTGCAGTCCCTCAGCATCACGAGAACCAACAAATGGTATCTGCAAAAGGCCTGTCTGTGTGGACTTTACCTGCTTTTTAGCACAGTCCCACTTGACACGTTTTCATGTTACGCATAGCAACCTAGCACATCAGCTGTTTCTGTACGATGTCTCTGCAGTTCAATTTTTACTTAGGTTAGGATTTCCATTTGTATGTTACTGAGGGGATACTTGGACCTTGTTTGTCTCACTTATTTTATTGATTAAATATTTTCATCTCAAAGCAAAATGATGAGGCAGACTATTAAGGAATTTTTGTGTGTTGTACATGAGGATTTCCTTTTGTGCCACTTTACTTACGCTTTGGTTGTGTGTTTATCTTGAAAGAGCAGAAGAGTACCCTGGAGCCACTACAGACAGATGGGTATGTAAACAGTTTGCAGAAGCAAACAGAACTTGTAGATCAGAACATTTCCACTCAATTGGATGATCCGTTAAATAAGGCAGAATTTAAAGGCACTGCTAAACAAAATATGGTGGGGTTTTTCCTCTCTCTCTCTCTTCCCCAACCCCCAGCTCCTCCATATAGTTGTTTTAACGAGCCTTCTGCTTATTACTGGAATTGGATAGTTAAAGAGGGAATTTGATTTTTTTCATTTTCAGTTCACTATAAAACGTTTTGAGTTGCATAGAGAAAAAGTAGCATGGCTTTTAAAAATGTATTTTACTCAGAACACAAGGTATCACAGGTTTTTAAAGTGACGATAACTTTAAAATACTGTATATCTTGTAGCATATTTGAAAATTGAGGTAATAATGTCTCTTATCTTTTTACCCAAAAGTAAGTATTGTTCACCTTTGGTTTTCATAGTGTACTGTATGTTGTATTCTGGGTGAGGGCAGTATCATATGCTGTTCAGTCTGAGCAAAACTGTAGGTGTGTTGGCCCAGCAGTAATAGTTTAGGAAATCCTAGAAGTATTTTATTGAGAGGAATAAAGTTTTCTCAATTCTTCCCAGTGTCTTACTAGTTTTAGCACCATTTCCAAGCTTCCTGTTTCTTTGGTGCCCAAAGAAACCACACATCTATTCATCAGGTGAATTTCCTCTTCTGAACAATAATTTTAGATTTGCACAGCACAATCAAAACTAAAATCTAGTATACCTGGGTCTGCCGTGCACTGCTTATCTCAGCCTACAATTTATTTTACTTGCCAGTCACTTATTATAACGCAGCTGAATTCCAGTTATGGGTTTTATTTGGTCTGTAGGAAAGTGCCTAGTGCATTTATGCCATATTTTCTGAACTTTTCCATTTAACTAAAACTTAGCTGTGCTAAGAAGGCACAAGCAGCCTGCTTTTCAGTTTATGGCTTCTGGGCTTCTGCCTGACAATTCTTTTGAAATTCTGCAAGCGATGGCAGGCACAGCTTGGCATACTTTTATCCGAATTACAATTTGACTTTAGTGTAAAGTCTTGCAGCTATGTACTAAGATAGTGTGATAATTATGCTCTGTACCTGCCTTTAAGGAAATAAAAGTAGTTTTAGTGATAATTTGCTGTTAGCAACAATCAGATAAGGTCCTGGAGTTGATAAAACCAAAAGGGAGGTGTCTGAAACTACACGACGTGTACAAGCCTGTGTGTGTCCTATTGGCTTAGAGGGAAATTCTGCTATATATTGCTTACCACTTGAGCTAAATTTATATAAGACATTGGTGCTCATTACTCTGGTCGTTGGCCTTTCTTTCAATGCTGCTTAATGAATGAGTTGCGAAGAACCGCTTTGCATCTGCAGGTTGTGAAGGAAACATTGGATTGCGTATTAACATGATGGCCTTCCTGTGTGGCATTTTGCTTGCTCAGAAACACTAACCACACTTCCTTTTGATACCTAATTTAAATACATACATACTTCTGTGTGTGTATGTGTATGTGTAAATATATATAGTATGAGGACGGCATTTTAATTGCATATGGTCTTCTTTTACTACGTTTGTGGTAAGCCAGAAAGCCAGTTAAAAAAAATAATCTAGTGTACTTGAGAATCATAGTGTAACCCCGCTGTATCAGCACTTTCCTGACACTACTTGTGTGGGTGCCTGCTGAGGGCTGCATGCCCGAAGGCTGCAAAGGGGAAGGTGGGACGTGTGCTGACCTTTCTGGGTATCAGACAGACTGTAACTGGGCGATAAAGTTTAATGCTTGCTGTGAAGATGCTGAAGGGCAGATACTGAAGATTATTCCAGCTTGTCTTTCTTTGTATTTTTTCCCTCAATTGTCTGAAGACAAAAGAAATTTTGGTGGAAGCCTAAGAAGCCAGTCTGACAGTGACTTGTCTGCTTGCTTGTTAAAGGGTTTATCACTCATGCCCATCTGGGAGAGGTACACTAGCACAGTTATCTGCAAAGGAAAGAAACACTTGTCAATAGAATAGACACAGTGGAAAGAAGGCAGTAAATACTTTAAATTTCATTCTAAGCCTTTTTAATTTGAAAATATAAAATCATTGCTTTTACTTTGTAGTGGCAATGATTGTTTCATGTTGCCTGTAAACAGAAAGGTTCATCAATAAACATGAATTGGTCTACTAGCAACTGCATTTGTGTTTTGTGCAGGTACTTATATATGGTAAATGGAAGATAAGAAAATATCCGTGAATTGGCGTATAGGGATTAGTAAGGACACATTGCCAGAATTAAAACTGGAGAATATTTTGTAGAATAATAGATGAAGTGAGAAAAGAGGAATCTTTTTGTGTGTCCACCATAATATGTATGTTGTACACATGCAGAATAGGAAAAGTTATACTACTGAATAGGAAATCTTTGATATCGAAGCACCTGATAAGGATTACAGGACTTCTTTGTATTAATACTTTGTATATTCTTTGCACTTCTACTGAGTCTTTGTCCCTACTGTCAATGAAAACAATTGCTAATCTGCCTAGTGAGTCACTAGTTTTGGTTTGTTTAAGTAGACCAGGATTGTCTCTTTATACCTATTTCCAGTTTTACCATTGGATGCCCCAGTAAATTCTGCAAGGTTCTGCACAGACACACTTTGATAAATAACAAACATCAGGTGCCACTGGTCACAGATGTTACCAGATTTGGCTGTCTGGCCAGACTGATGATGTTATTTTGAAGCCATGACATGTAGTGAAGTGTTCCCTGTGCCTCTTCAGAGAGCTGATGCCTGCAGATGCCCAAACTTTTTTGGCAAGCTGGAGTCACAAAGTACACGTGGGCTCCCTGGAGAAGAGAAAGTCATAATACACATTCAGGGAGGACTGCATCTTCTGGTAGATTGCTTATTTAAAAGAGATGCAAAACTTTCTTATAGAAATGCTCTGGTTTAGGAGTATTCATTTTACCAAAGCAATTACCAGAGTCCACAACCTGCATCTTTCATCTTCTCTTGAACGAGGTGGAGGGTACACTGCAGACCACAATTAGTCATCATGGATCACACTGTGGTTCCTTCTGTCCCAGGGGACCTGTTTCACTTCTGCTGCCACCAAAATGCTAAGGCTCTCCCATTATGTGCTAGACACGCATCTTATCACAGGACTAGATATATGTGCAAGACACCTGCATTTGGGCATATGGTGACTACAAGGAACTTCCAGTTGTATGCCCATCTACACCTCCTGCCATGGCTGCTGTGTATGTGGGTACGGGAATGCCTGCAAGCCACAGAACTTAACACTTGTTTCTCCAGAAGGTTTTCCACAGTGAAAGAATATCTAGAGCACCACTACTCTAGACAAAAAGTTGGAGGTATACTGGAAAAAGAAAATAAACTGTTGTTACACTAGCATTCATTTTCTTTCATTATCCGTTATTTGTTGCTCCATCAGTTAAACAGCAACAGCAATTTTTAAGAAACTTTGAAGAACAGAAGTCACAGAAGCTATTTCAATATCACGTTGAATTACTTTTCATATATTGACCTATATCAGGATTTTAATGTCTTCTAACCTTGATTTTTTTTTATCTGGCCTTCAATCTCTTGTTTAGTTTCTCATCTTTAAAATGATAAAGGTAACTATTGCAGTCTCTGGGACAAACAGAATCAGGATTAAGGAGAGGGGGAGGAACCCCGTACTAAACAGAAGTGACGTTATGGTAGGAACCATATAGATCAGAGAGGTGAAGAGGACCTACTGAACTTTGAGTTTTACCTGAACTCTTGATATTAAAATACCATTGCATAGTATTATTTTTAACATGTTAAAGATAGGGTGGAAAGTGTATTCTCTATTTTTGATGAGGACTATGAAACCATAATGACATTATTAAAAAAATATCTGGCTTTGCTTTGTGAATCAAATCATAGGGGATAAATACGTGTTCTTGGCACTTGAGAAGGATGTGCATTCATTCTGCACATTACAAGAGTTCATGAAAGTTCTCCAAGTTTTCTGAGTGTTTTTAGTTCAGAAGTGCAATTAGTGTCAAAGACGTAGCAGAGTTGGGCATGGTTATTGTTGCCTCCAGCTGAAGAGGCTCAGTCTCATAGTTCCCTTCCCTCATGAGAATGCCCTCATCATCAGACAAAAGCCTGTTTTGGAGTGAGAGCCTTCTCTTGCTTTCCCTCTGGCAGCATTTAGCTTTCCATGGAGTCCTGGGCAATCATTAGAGAGTCTGAGCAAAAGGGAGAAAGAACAACTTATTTTTGAAAGTCTCATTTTTCAGTGGGAATTTTCTTACAAGCCTCGTACAGATAAAGAGGGACCTTCCTTGTTTATTTTTGTTTGCTAAAGACTAGGTGTGACTACTAGACTATGGTCATTGGTGGAGTTTTTTCTCCTGATCTTTTGAGACAGTGAATCTCTGAACTCGGGCACAGTTAAGTGAGGCTTCTCAGCATAGTCTACATCCCAGTTTTAGGGACAGCCTGGCTCTCATTTCTTTCAGACAGAAGAACTTCAACCCAGATTGTGTCATACTTGGTGACCACTCTTCCCTACAGGCTTTTGAATAGCACCTTCTTTTGTCTGTCTTTCTTTCAAGGAAGAGTTCGAAGTTTGAATGCTCTCTTGAAGTGAGTGCCTGAGGTGTGTGTATCTCAATGCAGGGAGCTGTTTCTGAGCCTCAGATAGAGCCCGCAAAGTCCCTTCTGTATCACAGTGGAAGGGCGAATTCTTCATCCTGGGGTCTGGAAGCAGCAGAACTGCATTTGCATGATACTGTGTTGGAGCAAGTAACTCTTGCCTCTCTACCCAGTCCTCTCCCAACCTAAAGACCTGGAAAAATAAATGAATGCAAACGAATGTGCACTTTGGGATGATGTTTCTTCTACGGTAGAAAGTATAAAAAATTCTCTGCGAAGAAGAGGTAGAAGTCTTAGCAGTTCGTATTAAGAAACAAACTGCAAAGATTCCTTCTAACAGACAGTTTCATTTAAACAGAGCACATAAAAACAGGTAATCAAACCAAGACCCAGCCTGCAAGTGCTTCTGTACAAATGTCGAACCCTTACAAGCTAATGCAGATGGATTGGAGCGTCTGGATTTCAGTTAGGATACTTTCACAGTGAATATCCCAGAAGTAATATTGGGTTATGTGTCAGAATGAGTAGGTTACATCCTTAGGATAATGGCTTTGTGCTTTAAGGAATGTGAAACTGGGTAGCATTAATAAGCCAAATATATCAACAAATGACTGTCCATGTGGATAGAAATTCAGTGAATATATAGAAATTATTCTGGAAATATACCGTCAGTTATAACACAGGGTGGTGTTAATGATGCAGAATACAGAAGCAAATGAGGATCACTGTGATGTTAGAAAGCAATAATGACCAGAGTCTTTAGTTACTTCTACAGACACAAAGGAGGTCACAAAAGGTATGATGTGGAAATAATGGTCTAGTATAAATGACTTGGAGAACCTACAAGAAAAATCCGGATTTTGTCCCGGGGCTTCATTCACAATTTATAGGCTGAAGACTTTTAATAGACAATGTAATCTATTTTAATTCAGTTTCCTCATTAAAAATGAAAAGGCCTCCAAAAAAAACCCCACTTCCCACTATGTTTCAGAAAGGAAGTAGATAAAAATGAGGAAACAATCAAAGGCATATTAAAAGGAGCAGCTGAAAGGGTAAAATACATAACAGACTATGGATTAAACCATGGATTAAGCTATTAAACCATTAACCATGGTTTAATGTGTTGTCTTTAATTGTTGTCTTTAAGTGTTTCAAGTTAATAGTATCCTACATATCAGAGTCTGCTATGTAAATCCTTGTTGCAGAACTTCTTGAATGCTGTATGTGATTGTAGTCGCTCTACCCTGAAAGAAGGTAGCATAACTGAAAATGTACAGAAGACAGACAGAAATATGGAACCACTTTGGTGCGAAGATGATTCCAGATAGCCTGGGAGGAAATGGCTGGGAAGGGAAAGGGGAAGTTGTGTGTAACTGAAGTCAGCAAAATAATGAACGTCATGGAGAAGATGACTAGGAATGACTGAAATGGTGACATTCTGGGACACATTATTCCTGGAGATTGTGAGTACAGAGCATGCCTAGGATTAAGAAGGAATTAGGCAATTATTAGCCCTCATTAGAAGTGTCCAGTGTGAACAGTGGTGATCTCCAACCTGGGAAGCAACTGCCAACTTGCAAGTTCTTCAGCCACCAGTGGTCAGAGATTGGAATCACATATAGGAGCCAGTCTGCATTTACTGTTTCTCTGCTTACCCTCGTTTTTGTTAGAGATAATGTACAGAGCTGCATGGACTTTTGGACTGAGCTGTTATAGCTGTTCTTCTATTCTTATGTAGTGTTTGTAACATTGAGTTTCATACAGACAACCTTGGTTCCTGCAGCCTGTGGACATGAAGCGTTGCAATTCACAGGTAAAAATGACTGGCTGATGGAAATTTCTTTCTTAAGAAACTCTTAATTCAGTGTTAAGTAGGTGGAAATACTTTCTCACTGACAATTGAAAAAAATGGCTCTGTGCCCTATGAATAAGATACAGTTCTGTCTTGCTGTGTTTAATTCCTTAATAAGAAGAGAATATTCAGTTCAAGGACGAAAACAAGTATTTGGGGTGCTGGAAAGCCCTGTACTATGAAAAATGCATCACTTCAAAGCCTAACTAATTTCTTTTTTTTTTTTTCAAGAGAGCAGGTTTTCTCAGTCTTTTTGTACTTTGGGAAAGTCTTTTGCTTGACATGTTGCATAGAATGACTTTTCTTTGATAGTTGTTAACATTTCACCAAATTGTCTGCAAATATTGCTTTATAATAGAAATGTGAAGAAACTGGTTCTGGACCTCTTAGGATAGATCTTCAGGGAGTGATTGGGCTTTCTTTTAAACTTTTTTTTTTTTAACTTGGCCTCCATTAAGTAATTTTGCTGGTATTTCCAGTATGTCAATTACATACTGGAATAGTAAAACTTAGAATACATATCACTTAAACATGAATACCTTGACATTTTTATTCCTGAAGAATTTTCTTCCTGTGTCCTGAAACTGTCCTACGTTCCTGTGCAGACATTAAGCTACATGAAGAGAGGCAAATATTTTTTCCCTGAATTTTGTTAGGCTGATCTGATCGTGCTTACATTTTTGGATGACACTTCTTACAAAAGGTAATGCATACAGCAGCATGATTCAGTGGCTATTGACCTTGTCATATTAAAAACGTTTGAAAGAACTTGTAATCCACCCTGGTGCATGTCAAAAAAGCATAGTTAACAATCACTGCCTTGACAGAACTCTGTATTCTCGCAGGGAGATCTAGATGTCTTCCTGATCCAGGCAAACTGTGTTAACAACAATATCGAGTATTTTTATTTTGAGAATGATTTTTCTTGTTTCCAAGTGAGTTTAGCATATGATTTTGTTCATTTGAACAAAAATTCTTACTTCTCTAGGGGCCTGTCTACAATGCAAGGAAGAGTTCAGTCCAGTTAAGTTTTCTTTAACTGTAATTGTGTAGCAAAATTTATTTATTGATAAGTAGGTGTATGTGAAGAAGAATATGTACGTTCACTTTGCTGGTAAACATGCAGATTATCCTTTCAGTGCCTGTATAGAATCATAGTATAATTGACATTGGGAGGCACATCTGGAGGCCACCTAGTCCAGCCTGCTCCAAGGAGCCCCTTCGATCAGGTTGCCGATGGCGATTTCCACTTAAGCTTTACATATGTCCAAGGATGGAGATTTCACAGCCTCTCTAGGAGAACTGTTCCCTTGTTTGACCACCATCACAGAGAAAACTTTTTCCTTACAGCTAGTCAGAATTTGCTGTCATGCAGTTTGTGTCTACTGCCTCTCTCTCTGTCACTCTGCACCTTTGAGAATACCACGGTCTGTCTTCTGTGTGCCTTCCCATTAGGTAGTTGAGGACAGTACTAGTGTCCTCCCTTGTATTGTAGTCAATGATTAAAAGTGGAAAAACATTCAAGCTGCTGTTTCGTTTTCCTGTGGGAATTGCAATATGGAAGTCTTTTGCCTCTGAAGTCCTCTGTCAGGCGAATTTTCTAATTATAAGAATTTTTTCCCTCTTTTTAAGGGAGTGTAGCCCCATTGAACTTGTCCATTAGATGCTAGTGGAAAGTATAAAGCAGTTGAATTACATCTCTCTGAGAATTACAGTTCCATTTTGAATCCAGATATTTTCAGCTTGAAGTGTTTTGTTCTTTCAGGCTCTCTTCCAACAAAATATCAAAATCTTGTGTGTGTAAAGCAATCTTTTATAGGAAAAACTTGAGCTTTGCCATTCCATATAAAATTTGGTTTTGACTTAATTTTGCCAGAAAGCTTTTAAGCAGATGTTTAATACATCTAATACATCTGGATGCGCTTCTGCTGCTGCCAGAGGAATTGTACCCTAGTGTTTTCTGAAAATGATGACCTTAATCGTGTTTTCCAAACCCTCTGAAAGCTCATCTTTGGTGTATTCTAAGTTGTGGCATTTTCTGATGTTCCAAACAATTTTGCTTTGGTTGGAATTGATGACTCTTTTTAATAACCATCTAATTTTTCTTTACTACTACACCAAGAAGCATAAAACGAGTATAGCTTTTGTGCTTTTCAAATATTAAATTTGAACTTGCTTCGGAATATACAGAAAACAAAACAAAAAGGCAGAAGTTGCTATATTGAACTGTGGCGTTTGCTTCTGATGTATCAATTCAAACATGTTTTAACTGCTCAAAACATACCACGCGTAAGCAGGCACCCTGCAGTACTTTGACAACAGGACCTTACTGCCTTGGTATTATGGAACAAACGCTAAATGAAATGGTTTGATCTTCTAAGGTTTATAAGGAAGCATTGTGTTGGTTGGAGGCTTCTGTGATTTAAAACACAAAATGCTGGTATTTTTCAATTAGTAAAAAGGAAAGAGAATAGGATATGATTTATTGTGATCTCTCAAACAGTGTAACTCAACTTGTTCAGATACATAAAATACAATGAGATTTTTAGGGCCCAATGTTTGAAGCCGATGAACATAGCCCCATGGCTTTAATTTAGTTTGCATCACACTGTGATGTGTCTGACCTGGTTTGAGCCTTCACTTTCTCAAGTTCATTCCTTGGAGGGCAAGTTTTGAAAAAGTCTTTTCATCTTGGAAGGTTTTAAAATGGCTCATTGTGGCAGGCAGAGGCAAACCCCGTCCATTGCTTGGGCTTGGATTACCAAGGGAATGAAAAGAAAAATGAGAAGAATTTTACAACTTATTTTTGAGGGGTAACAACATTGATAAAAGTTAATACAGCTAAGGTTAGAAGGACTCTGTGAAAGCAGTGAATTCAAGTATTTCTCATGACACACACTGAAAGTCCTCATAGCAACTATCACCTGGGAGACCAGTGAAATCCTGAAAAATCCTAAGGTCAGATGTAAGCACCAGGAGATATTCCATTTTGATTAACTGGGCTTTGGACCGAGCAATTCCTTCCCCGCTACCCCTCCACCCCCCATTTTAGCATTTTTTTAAATGGCTGAAGAACACCGTGGTTTAGAATAAAGTAATTCTTCATTGCTGAAAAAAGTTACACAGACGCAGACAGTATTACGTAAAGCTAGCATGGGGCTGGCATCGTAATGATCTCAGACCTCCGAGTAAGCTGTCAGGGTACCGAACGGCTGTAAAAAGTAGTTGAGGTGGACACACTTAATGCACAATAGGCATGAGTCTACAGTCTAACAGCTTGCAGCTTCTTTACTTTTTTAATGTATAAATGGCCACCTCCTGCAGGCACTGCCTTTTTTTTTTTTTAACTTAATGGGAAATTTTAGGTAACATCTCATCAAATTTCTGTTTTGAGTACCATGAAACAAAGTTGTTAGA
>VUYV01000156.1:2254200-2288729 GCA_008711295.1 Anarhynchus alexandrinus | reverse complement strand
GTTCCCCCAGACCACCTCAAGGTCCCCACTCAGCGCCCCTCCACTGCCATCACCCCTCAGGGCCCTCTACAGCCCCCCCGCCATGTTCCTTCGGGGCCCCCTCCGGCCCTCCCGCATCGTCGCGCACCGCCCACCGTCCCCCGCTCACCTTGACGCGCTCCAGCTGCCTCGCGGCGGGCCCGGCCTGGCACAGGACCCGCCCGCCGGGCCGCGCTTTTCCCCCGGGCCGCCCCGCTCCAATTTCGAACTGGGCGCCATTTTCCCCACGCTCCCTCGGCTTCTGGAGCGTCCCGGCCCGCCCCCACCACGCACCCATTGGCCACCCCCCGCAGCCCTCCTTGGGAGGCCGCGCTCCATTGGCTCGCCCCACCCCGGCGAGGCGATCCGACCAATGGCAGCGCAGCGCCCGCGCTGTGATTGGCTCACCCTCCCGCCCATCCGCCTGGGTGCGGTTGCCATAGCGAAGAGGCACCGGCGGGGGGGCGGTCCCTGGGGAGTGGGCGGGGCCGTTGCCGTGGCGACGCGGAGGTGCGGCCTGGTCCGGCGCGNCCCCCGCAGCGCTCCCTGGGGTCAGGCACTTCGAGCGGGGACGGGGCGCCCGCCGCTCGGGGAGCACCGGCCACTGCGCCGGCGCGTGGGCCAGCAACTGCGGGGTGGGGGGCAACGGCGGGGTCGGTGGGGGACGACGACACGGCCGTAGGGGTGACGGGGGAGACTCCGGGGCAGCTCTGGCGAGTTGGGGAGGCGCGCGGCGTCTGCGCCTGAGGGGATGTCCGCCTTCTTCCCCTCTTCCCTTCCGTCAGCTCTCGGCCAACTCTTCGGGGAGGAGGCTCGGCAGCCTGCCGCAGCGTGCGGCTTGAAGCTTCCCGCCCCAACACCGCCGGGCGGCCAGCGGGCAGGAGACATCCCCGCACCCGCCGAAGGCTGGCCCGGTGCTGCTGGCCCTCACCCGCTGCCGGGGATGGCGCCCGGCTGCGCCTCGTGCGTGGCCGGCGCTGCAGTACCGCTCTTCGGCCACACGGGGGCAGCAGCAGCGAGAACGAGGACGGGTAGTCGGGCCGCGACAGGCAGGGAGGCGGGGCCCGGAAAGGCGGGAGGCGGGGCCGAGAGGCGGGGCCGAGACAGACCGGGGGGCGAGGCCGGGGAGGGCGGGAAGCCGGGCCCAAAAGGGCAAGAGGCGGGGCCGGGGAGGGCCGCTTTTGAAAGCGTTTTTTCATCTTCTATAGATATTGGGGTGGGGAGGGGGGGGTTGTTTGTGTCAAGTTTTTAAATGCTTTCTCTATATAGGCTTGCTTTGCACTTCAAAAGCCTTCTAGAGCATAGATATTTCACTTATGTATCTATTTACACAATGATGTATATTTAGGGTAAATATAAAACTCAGAAATACCAGAAAACCTCGATGAGCTGAAGGGGAGAGACAGAGCAATTAAAGAATAGGGATGGGGAGCCACACAGAGAACAATAAAGGCAAAAGGCAAAAGGCAAAAATGGGCTACTGGAAAGATCTTTTTATATTCTAAAATCTATAATAGCGCAGATTTTTTTTTTTAGCGTAGGTTTTTATTTTGAACTCCTTCTATATACATAAATGAATAGTCCTTTATCAACATATATTCAAAGGAGATATTTTTCTCTCTTCCAATGCCTCACGCACATATTTACAGGTTTTAATGTTTTTTAATCCCCCCACTAATTTTCAGCCATTTTTGGGCTGTGACCCGCCTCTTTTGGGGCGACCCCCATGTGACCCCCCCCATCCACCACTCACCTTCTCTTCCGCTGCATCATCGCCCCCCNACCTTGGGCTGCCCCAAATGCCACCACCACTCCCACAGACATCCCCCTCCCCCTTTTTATTCACCCCCAAAAAAGCCACAAAACGACCAGACCCAGGGCTGGCCCCTTCCCCTCAGGGCGCTCAACCACCGGCAGGCAAACCTGGGCAGGGGGATCTATCGAGCATCACGAGGCGTGTACGACAAGACACCTGAAAAACAAAATTCCCCAATTATACTTCAGCATATTACAGAGTAGCACAGAAGAAAGTAGAGGCGTTCTATCAGACTAAGGCATAGGACAGTAGCTGAGCTGCAGGAGGATTCAAGGGAATCGAGTATGAATATGTTTCAGGTCTTGCTTAGGGTTAAACATCTGTCTGTACATGGGCACACAATTCCAGTCCCCACAAGGAGCACCGCAGCTAATGAACCAGAGAACCAACCCGTGCTGGTATCAGTCACCCTGACACAGAAGAAGAAATACACAAAGAAAATAGATCACAAGAGTAAAGAAGAACCAGGGTCATCGTGGGAACAGAGGAAGAACCAGAGGTAATCACCCGATCCTTATCCCTAGGTGAGCTGCAAGATACACAAAAAGATTTCACCCATCATCCAGGCGAGCACGTTGTTACCTGGCTACTCTGAGGCAAGGGTAATGGGGCCAGCAGCTTGGAATTAGAGGGTAGTGAAGCCAAGCAGCTGGGATCCCTGTCTAGGGAAGGGGGTATTAACAAGGCAGTTGGAAAAAGGACATAAACCCTCAGCCTCTGGAGGCGACTTCTGTTAGCCGTGAAGGAAAGGTATCCCTTCAAGGAAGATATTATATGTCACCTACGCAAGTGTCATAAGTCTCTACAGCGCACACCATCGTATGCCAGCTCATTGGCAGTAATGGGCTGGAAAGATGAAGAGACACCAAAGGTGAATGTAGTGGCTGGCTAACTCCAGCAATATGAAGGAAGTCTTTTTATTTCCCTATGGGTCTGCATCTTGGTTGTGGAAAGACTGTCCAAGAAATCCAAAAACCTGTTCAAAAAATTGTCAAAGCTGTTGGAGTTTCAGCAACTTGAAGAGGATACGTCCCACTCCCCACTTGTATGGACCAGTATCTCAGCTATTAGGAGTAAGCGTTTTTCTGCTCAAGACAGGATATAGAGGGTATACACCACGAGACACCCTGTGGTTTCACCCGCTTTACCACAGAGAGGACATGAGGAAGTGGGATGGAAAACCTACCTTGACTCTAGAGGCATGGGTATGTGAGTTGCAAGGGAAAACAATCACAAATGGGGGCTCTTCCTGGAAAAGTGCTACTCTGGTTTCCAGTGACAAAGCAGCAGGGTTTCTGATCCTCTTGAAGGAACTTCCAATTGGTATTTACAAGCAGTGAATAACAAGGATGGGATTCAAACCCATGTGTGCCACACAAACCTATTCATTGATAGCAGATACTACAATCAGAACTAGAGAGGCCCTGCCTCCAGGCAGGTGGAGGAGAGGGACAACTGGGTTTACTAGACTGCATGGATTCGATGGCCTGGCACGTCAGATCCACAAGAGTATAAGGCTCTGGTAGACACCAGTGCAGAGTGTACCCTAATGCCATCAAGCTACAGGAAGGCAGAACCCATCTGTATTTCTGGAGGGACAGGGGGATCCCAATGGCTAACTGTATTGGAAGCTGAAGTGAGCCTAACTGGGAATGAGTGGCAAAAGCACTCCACTGTGACTGGCTCAGAGGCTCCATTCATCCTTAGCATATACTACCTCAGGAGATGGTACTTCAAGGACCCAAAAAGGGTACAGGTGAGCCTTTGGTATAGCTGCCTTGGAGATGGAGGAAATGAAACGGCTGTCTACCTTGCCTGGTCTCTTGGAGGACCCTTCTATTGTGGGACTGCTGAGGGTCGAAGAACAACAGGTGCCAATTGCTACCACAACAGTGCATCAGTGGCAATATCTCACCAATCAAGACTTTCCGATTCCCATCCATAAGCTGATTCGTCAACTGGAGAGCCAAGGAGTGATCAGCAAGACTCGCTCACCCTTTAGCTGTCCCATACGGCCAGTGCAAAAGCCCGATGGATAGCGGAGGCTAACAGTACACTATTGTGGCCTGAATGACGTTATGCCACTGCTGAATGCTGCTGTGATGGACATGCTAGAACTTCAATATGAACTGGAGTCCAAGGCAGCCAAGTGGTATGACACAATTGATGTCACTAATGTGTTTCTCCTCAATCCCTTTGGCAGCAGAGTGCAGGCCACAGTTTGCTTTCACTTGAAGGGCCGTCTAGTACACCTGGAATTGACTGCCCCAGGGGTGGAAACACAGCCCTATCATTTACCACGGACTGATCCAGACTGCACTGGAACAGGGTGAAGCTCTGGAACACCTGCAGTACATTGACAACAACATCGTATGGGGCAACACAGCAGAAGTTTTTGAGAAAGGGAAGAAAGTAGTCCAAATTCTTCTGAGAGCCAGTTTTGCCATAAACCAAAGTAAGGTCAAGGGATCTGCTCGGGAGATCCAGTCCTTGGGAATAAAATGGCAAGACAGACATTGTCAGATTCCAATGGATGTGATCAACAAAATAGCAGCTATGTCTCCACCGACTAGCAAAAAGGAAGCACAAGCTTTCTTGGGCATTGTGGGTTTTTGGAGAATGCTTATTCCAAATTACAGTCTGATTGTAAGCCCTCTCTATCAAGTGACCCGAAAGAAGAATGATTTCAAATGGGGTCCTGAGCAAGAACAAGCTTTTGAACAAATTAAACAAGAGATAGCCCTGGGGC
Source organism: Anarhynchus alexandrinus (assembly GCA_008711295.1). Taxonomy (NCBI): domain Eukaryota; kingdom Metazoa; phylum Chordata; class Aves; order Charadriiformes; family Charadriidae; genus Anarhynchus; species Anarhynchus alexandrinus. Next base: position 2,284,146 of record VUYV01000156.1, on the reverse strand, counting down.
TGGTCTGGGCAGGACAAGATGTTCAAAACATGCTGTACAGCACAGCCGGGGAGAATGACCCTACCTGGAGCCTCTGGCAGAAAGCACCGGAGGCCCAGTGCCAGAAGACTGCTGCTGCTGGCATGCTGTGCCAATGTGTCCAACCAGCAGCCTGGTGCCAGGAGCCTACAGCCCCATGTGGGCATGCCACAGGACAGGGAGGTGTTTGACGCCTATCGCTGTTGCATGCCAGTGCGCTTTGTTCCCCCTTGTGCCACCACAGAGCAGAGCTGCCAGATCCTTAACACTGTCCAGGGCTTCCCAGTACAGCCCTAATCTGATCCCGATTCAGCTGCTCCCACAGCCACTTCAGCTGCCCCTTCAGCTCCATTTCTCATAGGCTGCCCACTGCACCCCCGCTGTCTCTCTCAGGTTGCCCAGGACAGTCCCAGGCACACAGACCCTTGCCTTATGCAGGACACACAGCTCCAAGCACAGACCCGCCTCTTTCACACTCCCCACAAACCCATCTACCTCCCTCCCCTTACTTCCAGCTCACCTCCTCCACACAACCCCGTAGTCTCAATAAGTAGAACTTGGCAGAAGCTCCATTGTCCCTCCTGCCCATGCCTTTTACCCAACACTAAAGTGGAGTAACGCCCTATAGCTGCAGCCCCTTAGAGAAAGGGGCCATTAGTACTAAGCACCTGGGCTTGTTGGCTACCCCCCCACCCCCCGCATCAGCCACGTCACCCACAGCTGCAGCCTTAGATAATACTACTGATAGGGTTATCTAGGCCTTCATAGCATTGCTTCCCAAAACTCCCCTGTCATTGTTAGGGACTCTACTCTGTCCTTGATTCTTCTACTCAGCTATAATCAAGTGCAGGGAGGTTCTTATCTTATGCACTACCTGATATTTTACATACCTTGCATTCTTTCAGTATCCCCTAAAACTCCTCCATCATAAAGTTCCTATTCTGCTATTGGATAATAACAGATAGTTACACTGTAGCTGTCACCGCATCAGCTCTGCCCTAATTCGGTGCCAGAATATCCTTGTGCCTCTGTCAAAAGGCTTCTGCAGTCCATTTCATTGCTCTAACATCATACCACCATTTTCAATTATACCTTCCTCAGAATCTCTTTTTATCTCTCTCATTTACAACCCTCATGCCGGAGCACACTGTGCAGTAAGGATGTTTTCTCAATGTCTCCTTCTCTCCTGAACAAAACTGTACTGTCAGCATCTATTCTTTATCGTTCTTCTTACTGATAACTGGTTTTAGTTCCTCCAATAAAATTAAAACATACACCTTGTGCCAATGACCCCATGATCTTGAACTTTGGAGCAGAAACGCTTGTAAAAACAACACATATCTCCTTCCATTTAATAAAAAAGTAACTATTAAAATAATGTGTAGGAGTTCTACTGACTACTTCCCCCACTCCCTCCATCTTTTCCTGAATTAGAGATGACCTCTGAAAAATAGCATTTGCTTCTATTTGTTTTGCTCCAGTAATTTACAACAAACCTTTGAACGGTGAGAATCTTGTTTATTTCTGGACACGTGTTTCTATAAAAGGCTTTCCCCAGACAGGCACAAAGGCTATCACAATCAGCCATCCTGAACCATCCGGAAAAAATATGAAATTCGTTGGCATAGATGTTTCTTTCCTCATTCTCTTCACCCTCACTGCTCTTTGGAATGCAGGTGAGTGACTTTCAAAAATTTTGCTGCTTTTAACTACAAACTTTTTTGACTTCTGAACTTCAGAATACACACCTTGGTAAGAAATTACTGATACCATTTGTACATGCTAAAGCAAAGGCATGCAAGCTGGCTTTTACCGGCAGTGTCATTTTCAATCCCTTCCTCTGTAATTTCCAGTAGGACAGCGGATCTTTTCTGTAGGTAAACAGACAATCCAGAGAATGCAGTAAATATTTCTAAAGGCACAGAACAACTTTCTAGCTCCCATGAACAAGCATTTCTACCTCCATCACAGGCAGGTTTTCTGGTATAGAATGAAGGCTGACTTTTATTTCTGACTCTCTACTGTTCCTGTTCTTTCCTGGCACACACCCACATATTATACCAGGATAAAGGAGAAAGGCTAGCAGAGAGAGAAAAACACAGGGATATTTTACTACCTTTCCGTTTTCTTGATCTCTCCATCCTACCAAAAAAACCCCAAACAGTCCTCCCCATCCCTCCACCCCATACACAAAATAACAGTCAGTGACATTTTCTCCTCATTTCAACAGAAGCTGACATACCTGGAACTGCAAGCAATTGCTCTTCAGCCCCATGAGGGGTGACCATAAATTCTTTTTTCCTCTCCTAGTCTTGTTCATACATTGTTAACAACCTTTGAGGAATAGGTGAATCCAGCAGCTTTGGGACGCAGTAGATTTCTCCTTCCCAATCCACTAGAGTCAGATCTGCTATATTTTCAGATTCAGGAAATTCCTCCTGTCTCAGTCCCACAGATGTGGATACTGCTGTCCCCATCTGTAGGTCCAGCCAGTATGGAGACTGAGGCTCTATAGCAAAGCAGCAGATACACATACTACACCCACCACATTAACACAGCCAGCCACACAGGCTAGCACAGAGCAGTGCTTTTACCAGCATCCAAATAAACACAGACAGCACTTCCATACACCTGCACATCACCCAGTTCTGTTACTCCTCTTCAGCTGATCACAATGGAATGTCACTAGCAAAAACACAAACACACCCTTTCGCTCCATATTCACAGACCCACCACATTCACAGACACATTGCATGCTAACATAGGCTTTAAATTTGCCTATCAGCTAAGCCCAGATCCCAAATCCCTTACATGGTCAACAGCTCAGAACTTGGGTCTTTCCAAGTGCGGGTCTCCTTCTGATGACTGACCAGTTCATCCTGAAGTTCAGTTATGACTACAACATGTGCGCTCACACACACACACACACACACACACACAGAGTGTCAGGATTTACTAAAATGGCTATGGTGATCAGGTGCAGGGCTCAGTCAGAGAAACATACTGACCAGCAGTTTGTTTATGTGTGACCGTCTCCCTCTATGTTCCCTTGTCTCCGTTTTCCCATGCTTATTCTTCACCAAGCACTTTGACCCCTCCCTTTCTTTTTGCTTGTGTCCTCCCAAATGAGCAACCCTCCCCTAATTACTTTTCCATCATTGGTCCCAGTTTTGCTACATCCATGTCCAAATTTAGAATTTTTGACACTTACCTAGGTCATCTCAGCAGTGCATGGTATTATTCATTTAGTTACCCAAGCAGTGTTGCCCTTGCAAGATTCCACTCCCAAAAAGGTCCTCAGTGCTCTCAGTTGTCTGTGCAGTTTGTCCATCTCACTTAACTCCCCCTTAACTGTTTATGAAATCCAGTTGTTCCTCGGTGTTACTGTAACATCTGTCAAATTCTCACTCTTTCATCTGTGTGGAGCAATTTTTCATGTCACGTCCAGTAATTACTCATGGTCTGTTCAGCTAGACCTCAGCCAGACCTAAGCCAAGGGCCTAGTCAGCTGTCTGTGTCCTCTTAACAGCTACCTTGTTAAGGTAGACTCAAATAAAATGCACAAAAGAAAGAAATATCAGTAGCTTTTCATAATCACACATTGGAGCACACTTTGTCACTAATGTTAGCTTTCCATTCATCCAAGAGCGCTAGCCTTCCATTCTCATTGATTCCCATGTAGGGTTGACAGTGACGAGATCCCATTCTGGTTTGCTTAAGACCTACTCTCGGAAATAAATACAACTAGTGACACTCACCAAGGGGCTGCTCTGAGATTTATCTTTGTATTAGATGTAAAAATACCCATGGAGTTGGTGAAATTATGTACTGTCTGGGGGGTAAATATTCAAAATGGAGCAACCTTAGTATGCAGGTGATGACAGCGTTCACCTAAATACATTCCTAAACTAACATAAGCAGCCTACTTCATTTATTTACAGTAGTCCTTTAGATGATGTACTTCTGTTTCAGAGAGTATCTAGAAGAGTTCAATAACATTTCTGACTACGTTTTTTCTTCCTTGAACAAGGAGCTCAAGACTCCTGTGCATACCGATGTGGGGAGCTGCTTGGTACCTGTTCTTGCCAGGTGACGTGCCAGTCCTTGGGGTTTTGCTGTCCTGATTATAAAGAATTTTGTCTTCAGATTTCTCCATACTCAGGATCTCTGATGGGAGGCAAGGACTTTTTGATTGAAAATACAGCTTTTAACGCCTCTTCTGTGGTAACATGCAGGTGGGCCATGATTTTATATTCCTCTGCCAAAGGGAGGTGAACCTTTTTAATCTCCCTTTTCAACAACAGGTAATTACCACAAAACAAGACTTGTCTATACAGGAGTGAAAACTTAACTTTGTAAAGTTGTCAGAATCTTGAAACATGCAAACATTCTGCTAACCCTCACCCTCATGGATATGTGTTGTCTGTATTCCTACACAGGATCATTTCATTTAGGTCGAGTTATTGTGCAACACAATCATTAATCTGCTAGTTCTTCCCTTAACATATCAAAACAGTGACTTTTCTAAAAGAGCTTCTTTTTGGGGCTGTTTGTTGTCAATACTTTTTTAGCATTTCCATTTAGTAAAAAGGAAGTATTCATTTCTTAATCTGAATGAGAAAGCAACAAGAAAGAAATGTAGGTAGGACAGCTTATCTTTTTCCTGTAAGACAAAGCTGTGGATCCTAAGCATGTCAGCCTGTATCACACTTAGGTACATGTGTCACACATGCAATACATACGGTACACTGAATTTGACTGACCTCAGTGTCCTGACATTCTTTCCACAGAGGGTTCTGGGTGAGATTTTGGAGTTCTTCCCATCTGGATAGCAGCACCTGAAAAGGTTTTTAGTTCTTCATTGGGAAAACCTTTGACCCAGGCATTCATTCTATAGAACACGACTGTGTACTTTGAATTACCTGCACAGTTGCATTATCATAGCCAATACAAACTTCAGTTCAGACAAGCAAAGGTACAACTTCCTGGCAGGCTCTGACTCCCTACGGTACTTGGAGCAGCTACGCAGTCACCATACATCAATCTTGAGGAGTCACGGGTTCAATTATACTTTAGCGCACTGGGCAAGAGCCCCAGCTGGAAGCAGATGGTTAAATAACAAGCAATGAGTTCTGAGTTAATCTTTGCAGCAGAAATTCTAGAACAGCATGAAATTACTTTTGTTGTGTTCACAGGATTTACCAGCAAAAAAACCCCACAAAACCAGACCTTTGCAATGCCTGCATATCATGGTCAATGTTAGCCACCCTGTAATCCTATTAATCCTATAACATCACCTTTTTCTTCCTGCTGTCCCTTTGTTATTTGTTGCTAATTTATTGTGCCTCCTCCCCAGGAATTAGATAGTAAATCTAAGGCTTGCAGATTGCTGTGTATTTGTGCAGTGCACAGCAGAATCCACACTGGTGTAATAAGCACAAAGTACACACAAATTTTTCCAGTTTATATTCACTGCTACAAGCAAAACAGCCACGGGACTTGCAACGATCTACACATGACATAAAGTTGCTTAATGAAACACAGCTGAGATGTTCAGAATTTTCCTTCTCAGTGGTGACACTGAAAAGTGTTTTTAACATCAACAGGTTCAAGCAGAATATCACAACCAGTGGCTATGTTGCTAAGGATGGAAATGCCTACTGCATCTCCCCGTTGCTGTATGAGACTGGTTTCATCCCTTTTGAGGTTTCTACAGATGATGGGCTGACGTTTCCATACTCTGGAACTTGGTTATCAGGTTACCTAAATCTACAGTATCCCTTTTCTTTCTGTGTTCATGCTCATGCATACAAGATTATATAAGCCTTTCCCTTCTGAGTGCTTTTCTTCTTCCTTAACAGGCTGTTTGGCCTCAGAAAAGTGATTCTTGCTGCCCTCATGTTAATTCATATTTTGAGAGATGAACTTTCACAGCAGTTGAATTCTGCTGCTATACAGCAGCAGCACTAACACATAAAAAGTCCTGCTTAAAAATGAAGTTGGCCAAAACAGTTCCCTTTTTGTAGCTAGGAAAATAGGAATAGCTATGTAGGAAAATAACTGCATCATGGTGTTGTAATCTAAGGACTACAGACATTAGTAAGTGTTGCATTCTCTCAGCTTCAGCTTATTCTTTTTGTATCGTGCATCCTGTTAGAAAGCATAGGAAAGCACAGGGGAAATAACTGCTAAATCTTAAATAATATAGCGGTACTTTTTCAGAACTGTGCAAAGCAGAAATGTTATTAATCCTTTTTTTCTGTTCTGTAATGTAGTACATCACAGCAAAGTTTCGGATGAAGAAAAATGCACATTGGTAAATGAGACAAAATGGCAATACTATGGCACCCCGAACACTGATGGAAACTTAACTCTTACCTGGACACAACAGGCACTTGCAGCAGCCCACATCAACATAGAAGTCTGGGGATACCAGGAAACAGGTAAAATGACACTTTTCCTACCTGCGCACAAGTAGTCATCGCACGTGTAACTTATGTGCAGAGCTTTGCACGGCATGCGATCGCTTTTACTGAGACCTCAAGAAGAGATCTGCATGTATAAATAAGTCATGACAATAATGTCAGCTTTTCTTCTTCATTTACATATGAGTGAAGACATCTAATTTCAATTTTGTGGTAACTGTTCTTTTCCAGCATCCGAAACAATTTTCTTCCTTTATGTGACAGGTGACAGTTACTCAGAAAACTGGTTGGCCGAATGGAAATATCTTTATACTTTGGCAAGAGAAATTCCCAATACTGGGAAATTTTCTTTCATTCCTGTACCCGCTAAAGGAAATTACAGTACATGGGACTTTGGAATTTTGAGAATTACACCCAGCAGCTATTCTGACGGGCAGAGGCAAGTACATCACAACATTCATTTATCATAGGTACCTTATTATTGCTTCCTGCATTAAAGCTGCTGTCTCCTTTGATGTTTAAAATGGGGACTCAGGCTCCATTTCACATGAAGAAACGGGTGGAGAATTGGAAGGGAAAAAGTGAGAAAAACACGGGTCGAAATAAAGACAGTTTATTAAGTAAAGAGGGCTGAGGGCGTAAGGAAGTAACACAAGGGCAACCGTTCACGACCTCCCACGAGCAGTCACCAAGTAAGGGTTGCTCTGGAAAAACTCCCCCGCTCCTGAGTGTGATGGTCTATGGCATGGAATACACCTTTGGCCACTTTGGGTCTGCTGTCATGGCTGTGTTCCCTTCTAGCCTGTGTTCCTTCCTACTCCCTGGGGGCCAGCGTGAGAAAGAGAGGAAGCCTTGACACTGTGCAAGCACTGTTTGGCAACAGCTAAAACATTGGTGTGTTATCAGCACTGTTTTGGTCACAAATCTAAAACACAGCACTGTATGGGCTGCTATGAGGGAAATTACTCCACCCCAGCCAAACCCAGTACCCTTGGCAAACTAGGACCTGCTGATTTCTTTTGTCACAACTGTGGAGGAGGCGCTAATTGTGGAGCTTTTGTCACTGCAGCCACAGGCCTTCCTCTGCATTTAATTTTTTCCTGTTTTGCATGCAGGCCTTCGCATTCCTACAAATTTTATGCCCACTTCCTATATTTCTGCATGATATGTTGTGATTTACCTCTGTAAGTGCTCCATACATACTCTGAGCTTGCATAGATGTTCCTTCATAATTCTTCCACGTCTGCAGTTTTTGATGTAGATGGTGTGGCCCCTGTGAATATATAAATGCCACCTCTTCAGTTCTAGAACATATTACTAATACAGCATAACCTTTTTTAGCATTTACAAGTCGCTACCCACAGAAGGGTAACATTTTCTCTTTCTAGAGTTTTTTTTAATTACAGTTCGTGTATGATATTTTTTCGTGGGTGGAGAGCAGAGTAGCCTTGGAAGACTTCAAGGATTCTGAATGGTTTCTCCCCATCTGTTGCCATCAGGCCTGATACTACTGGGGCACAGGGTTAGGTTTTGTTAGAGAATCCAGACGTTCTTCATTCTGGCCTAAATGGAACTATGATGTGAAAAGGCATGAATAGAAAACCTGTCTCTAAAAAGATCCATGTAAGCCAGAATCACAAATGCTAAAATGTATTCTGATTATTGCATACTTGCTGCATGCTGTCACATCACCATCTAAATCAGGAAAAAATTTGATTTGCTGTAACTTTTTGCAGGAAAAAGAAAGCAGTGGCCTTTGTAAGGAAATAACAACTCGCAAGTTGAAAGATTCTTCGTAATTATAGTTGGTGATTAAGACACAGTGTTACTGTTAATACAGTGCTTGTTCAGCTGTCAGATCTATTTTCTGGCTTTTTCTTTTTCCAGCAACATTCCATCAATCTGGAGCTCAGAGCATGCACTGGCTTGGCACCTTGGGAAAGACTTCAGAAATGACCCAAATGCATGGGCAACTGCGAAATGTATAGAATGGCAGAGAAAGGAGGAGAAGCTTCCAGACTTCATGGAAGAAATTATAGATTGCCCTTGCACCTTGGCACAGGCAAGAGCTGACACTGGCAGGTTCCATGTGAGTTATCGATCCCTCTGGCTTATTATGGTTCCATGTAGAAGCTTAGGGAATGCCATGCTCCTCACACACACCTGTTTCCTCTCTAAAAGTCATTACAAGGAAATGAAATTATATTTAAATTTGCACAAGTAGCATGTCAAATGGCAGAGGCAGATACAGCTTATCCAGGTAGTATGAATAAAAAAACTGCCTGTAGGACAGCAGATGGAAATCACCTTCAAACAGGGAATTAAGACAGTAGTTCCAGTGGCAGACTGGGAGGGAGGGCAGTGAGCTCTGTGGAGCTGGAAGCAGGGATGACTTTTTCAAGATCCTACAAGATGGCAGTCTGTCTTTGTAGGCAATATCCCATGCCAGAAGAAGCAGGCCACATTTCTGCCTAGTGTATCATAATTTGCTGCAGATCTATCAGCCTTGTGTTTCAGAGCTCAAGTCCACAGCAGTAATCCATTATTTCCCGTCTCCTGCTTCCTTCCTCCTTCTCAGCTTCACTGTTAACAAGGAACTGACAAAAGCTAAGAAATCAATTGTCATTTAGTCTACGCTTTCACTTACAGCACTGATCTGAGGAACAGATAGGGTAAATTCCTCTCCTATTTATGATACCAAATGGTGGCAGTGTGTTTATGCATATTTAAAAAAATTAGGTAATTTTGTTATTACCCCTTCCTGGTTATGAAATGTGATGTGTATTTCAAATGATACAGTTAAAAGCATGTGAAGAAAAAAAATTAGATCTACTGCACTGCCTCTGTCTAAGAACATAGGACAAAAGTTAAGTTTAGTCTGGTGTGATCTGTGTTTGTTTTGCACTTATAGTTGAATTCCGCATTGAGCTGCATCTGTTCTTCAAGGTCTGTTGTAATAGACTGCAAAATGCTCAGGTTAGATTAACAGGTCGCTCCAATCATGTTGGTATTAAATTCACTGTTTTTTCCTATCATTCCGTGCTACTCAACACACAGCCACAACCAGTTCATTTAGACTTCATACAAACATTAGAGACAAAGAGTGGGGAGAGGACATGAAAATAGAAAGCACAATGGGGGAAGAACCCCATTAAGCGTGCGCATTGATCTTTTTCAGACAGATTATGGCTGTGACATTGAAAAGGGGAGTGTGTGTACTTATCACCCTGGTGCTGTGCATTGTGTAAGAGCCATTCAAGCCAGGTAAAGAAAATTTTTTAAAACTGCATTTTTTTATGACTTGTTCCACCTCAGAGATAGCAGCATGACAGAAGTCACAAAAGTCTCTGGACTCTCAACTCTCAGGCTCATAGCAACCACTGTTTCCCTCTTATTCTGGTATTGGACCTCATTGCTGAGGTGAAGTTAAGAGCCTAGATTTAATAAACAATTGATTGCACTGTGCTAAACCTTAGGATACCAAAACAAGTGCTAATGTCTAAAAGAGATTTGATTAGGCCTAATTAAGCCTTTCCTGTATTGGTCAACTTAAGTTCAACAAGTTATTCTTTGCACTCTTTCCATCAGAACAGTTTTGAAGAGTGCTATGTTCGTGTAGCTATAAGGCCTACAGAATTTCCTTCCTGCCTTGGTTAAAAACCCCTCCCTCCCTATCCCTAATCTGGTCTAATTTATAAGAACAGAGCAGGGGCGGGAGGGGGGAAGTCTAACTGGGAGGTGTCAGATCTCTGGACATCATAGAAAGCTTGGCAACCAAAATATTTAGCTATATCCATAAAAAGGCAATAGGTAGCCTCTAGATAGGAATGGACTTCACAGAGCAGAATGATGACTTTCTTCTTAACCAGTCCCCAGTACGCGGCAGGACAGCAGTGTTGCTATGACTCCACGGGGACCCAAATCCTCACGCGTGACTCCACAGGAGGCAGCACACCTGATCGAGGCCATGACTGGGGTTCACCACCTTTCATGAAGCCTCCCCGGATACCTGGCTTTTCCCATTGGCTTTATGATGTCATCAGCTTTTATTACTGCTGCCTGTGGTCTGATAATTGTCACGTCTATATGAAAAAGCGGCCCTCCAGCGACTGCAGGACGTATCGCCCACCTCGAGCTGGTAAAGGCTTCCGAATTCCATTATGGAGTGTAGCTTTTTGATACAGTGTTGGCTTTTAGAATATTTGTATATGTATGTGTCAGTTGACAATGGTGAGGGTACAATGTCCTGTGAAAAATTTCCATGGAAGGTTTCTATTGATCTATCAGTGGCAAAATCTGTATGTGGTTTGTAATTGTCCTGCAAGATTTTCTGCTGTTGAGCATCTCATTAACCCCTGGAACCTAAATAGCTGAAGTTCAGTAGTCAATATCCACGACTTCCTATCATCAGTGGGCACTTTCTCAGAAAGAAGATGGTTAGGGATGGTTAATGACAGCTTGTCGGTATCTAGAAAAGGTTTCATTCTGAAAAATGCTACTCATATCAAATATGGAAGTTTTACCATGTACAAGTGTGTCAATTTTTCCTGCCCGTTGCTTTTAAGTAGTCCTCAAGTTGTGCCATACCTCTATTGCTGCCGAATGTCTTGCCACCTTCTATGCTGCTGGGGTGCTGAGGTGTCCAGCAGGACTGTGGCCTCCCATAAAGAAGGAAAGTGCAAAGAGGCAGCAGTTTGCTTTAGGCTACAAGGGGAAAACCGCAGAAGGCCCTGAAGGAGGTAGCTGGGATGTGATATGGGAGACTCTCCCCGGACTAGCAGTAACAGAGAGTGAAAGTCTTTCCTGATTTCCCCCATCAAATTTTCCTGTCTGGAAGCAACAAAGGAATAGGGAGCTGGGATCCAAGTGTTATAATAAGGTTGGAAGGGCAAGGTCCCTGCCAGCCCATGGCCCAGTCCCGAGTGAGGTGAGCAGGGCAGGTATAGTGATGGCAGCAACAGTCAGCTGAGAGTCCAGACCTCCAGATGAGTTGGTGGTGGCCGAGGCGGGTCTGAAGGAAAGCTGAGAAATCAGTCTGCCAGACAGGGTCAAAGACCAGGTCCAGTGATGGTAAGCAGGGTGAGACACAGTCAGGCAAGTCTATAGTGACAAGGCATGTCCAAGGACAAGCCAGAAAGTCAGTCACAGGTATGTGTGCTGATCAGCAGGATTCATGGCCAGGTGTAGGTATGGCTGTATTGGAGATGGAGGCAGGTACACCTATGACATAGCTCAGGCAGGGACTGAAGGCCTGGCCTGAGTTTAGATAGAGCCCATGGACAGAACATACAGATAGAGGTCCCGGTGAGACTGGTCAGTGCAATTAAGGCCTATGAGTGGGCTCAGGGCCCTGACAGTTCCACTACGGCAAAGGCAGGCTACAACATGCCTTTCTTAAGCAAAGACATCTTGATGAGGGATGTGAAGCACATGGTCTGGCAAAAAGATTCCCAGATGTACTTATGCCATTACATCCATCTCTCAAACATTCTCTTAGAAAGTACATGCCAAACCGCCTGTGCTACCGCACAGCCAGGAGTGTGTTCTTTAACCTTGTGCAAGCCTAATCATCTGAGAAACTAACCCTCAAATGCTGCAGAACCCTCTGCAAAGATCTTAATGCCACAAGCTTCTCAGATCATGCCAAATACAGATGCAGTGCAAAATCAGCTCAAACAAAAAAAATCACTTACCTTGGTACTTACAGAACTCTCCTGGAACATGAGATGCTGGGCTTAAACACCTCATCTGCCTGATGCGGAGAAGTTACTTGAACCTATCACTCAGGGAAAGGCCTTCTTTACTGTGATTTTCTGTTGTGTTTGTTTGCTATGTGCATTTTGGTCTGAAAATCCCAAGTGAATGCACTAACTGCTGAGGAGAAAAAAAAAAAGGCCTTCTTTCCCTTGGTCTAATGAACCTGATTTATGGAGAGAATTCTTTCTCTAGGGAAAGATTGAGAGAGACAATGATCCCAAAATACTTAACAATCAAGCAGTTAAGGACCTACCTGTCACATGGATGTCCTTAGTCGTTGAGAGTCAGATAAGATGATGCAACTTCAGCTTTTTTTGCTGCAGGGGAGAGGGGCCTTCTGAACTCTTACTCATCTAAAAGGCAAAACCAAGGATATCTGCTGAACTCCAAAGTGGCTTTGTGGCTGAGGATCACTGCCATGTCTCTCTGTTCAGGGCAGATGAGACTTCAAAGTCCCATCCCATTTCTGTGACTGTCACTTCCAGTTACATTTGGAAGCTTCCTGGTGAGCTGCTTCTGCAATAGCGCTGTGTTTGTGTCCAAATCTCCCCATACACTGTATGCGAATCAGGCTTCTAGACTGACAGCAAGGATTCTGGTAGGGGATCTACCAATTAAGCATTGCTGCCCATAACAGCCTTTTAAAGTGCAGCCCTAAATGTTGGCTGATGAAGATAAGAGTAACTGGAATGACGTTTCTCACTGTTCCCACCGTGCTGTTCAAGGTTGCCATGGCTGTTCCTCATGTCACATTTACCATTGATCAGCCTTGCATTTTGTCCTTTATTTAAATGCCATTCTTTGGATCACCACAATGGGATTTTCTTTCCTCATGAACCTAAGAAGAGGAGCAATGGGTTGTGGTTTTTGTTTATCCTATTTCTTTTTTTTGCTTTTAAAAACAGCATCTGCTTTTGGGGATCCTCACTTCCTCACATTTGATGGTCTGAACTTCACCTTCAAAGGCCAAGGAGAATACACGTTGGTAGAGTCTGATCTCACATCCCTAAGAGTGCAAGGAAGGACACAGCAGGTACACTTTCCCAATGGTAAGTTGGTAAGAGAGGAAGCAGCAATAACAAATAATAGCTTCTGAAGTGGCTTGGTTTGCACTTCACAGCATTCCTCCTATCTTCTCTAGTCTTCTTTTTTGGCCATTGGTCAGAGGTCAAGCTAATCAAAAGGCAGACAGAATGTTTAGGAAAAAAATAACTTCCTAATCCAAGATTATTTGCTAGTTTTATTGGGTTTGAGTAATGGAAGTGTAAGGTTTTCTGTTAAGAGCTCAAGAAAACTATTCTCAGTGCTCTCCATGCCCATTCCCATCTATTAGGAAACAAAAGGTCAGTTCTAGGAATCAGTCAACAGCTGTAGCTCCCAGCTGATGCATTTTGATACTACCGTAGCTGAAAATTAACAGAAGGCAGGTAAGCGTATGCCTGCTTTATTTTGTTTCTGTGTTAGCTGTATACGAATGCATATGTTGACTGAGCACAAATGTCCCAGAAGGAGCTAAGAAAACATACTTTGGATGGGGAAAAACTTTCTGAGCACCTCAAGCTAGCAGAAATGTCTGGTGAGAAGTTGTTTAAGGGGGTGATTTTTTTTAATTCGAAGGGCCTGATTGTCCTGGTCTTTTGACTTGTTTGTAAAACAAAACCTAGGGCAGAAGAAGCTTTCTGGAGGTACCTGTGTCCTTCATCATTTGAATGGGCAGATGGCAAACCAGCCTGTAAGAAGGAGATTGTCATATACCTGCATTTTAAAACTAAGAAAAAATAGAGTATGAAACAGCAGAATGGGATTGTGCTTCTTAGGACAACCTGAAAAGCCAGATACATTTGCTTATGCTTTTCCTGTATCTAGTGCTATTTTACGTACCTTGCCTCAGGAAAGAATATTCCAGCTTACCTCAGGGATGCCCTTCAAGGATTTGGTAGTTCTGGTAGAATTATAAGGATGAACTAAAAATTGTCTGTGCATTTCACCACCCATGCAGACATGAATGCTTATACTGAATATCACACTGGACAGGATGGAGATTATCAAGGAAATATTTTGCCCTTGATGATAGATTTTACTGTGTTTGTGGTAAAAGTGGCATGAGTCACTGAGCAGTTTATTCTGAAGATAATTTCTTAAATTTTTGTTCACTCTGTTTCCTTTTTCTGTCATGCCCTCCCTGAAATTATCTTCAATTTTCCCAGGCCTTATTCACAGTATTGAATGTGCAAGAAGGAGATCAACTGGTCTTCTTACATAGTTCAGCCACTGCCATTGGGATGAAGAATTTAGAATTTCCAGACTTTTTTAGCATTAAACATTCTGTTTTCAATATACCATACTGGTAGGAGACTTATATCATGTGTTTTTATGTAACTTATATGCTTAGCAATTCCCTCAAATATAAATAGTCATATTTAATTATTTTTAGGAAATGTCTGGGGATTTTTTTTTTGCCAGAATCATTATAACCTTCCATATTTACTTTACATCATGTTGGGTATTCTGAGTGGTTGTTTTTTTATTTGGAAGGAACTGGGGCTCAGGTGACAGGCTTGTCTGCAGTGGCCATGCAGGAGAACAAATCTGATGTGATTGAAGTACGCTACTCGGAGGGTTTGAATCTGGAGGTCCTGTTGAACCAGAAGGTCGTCAACTTCTCTGAGCAAAGCTGGATGGACCTGAAAGGTTAGTTACAAATGTCAGCTTTGTAAGCTATTGTATTCCAATGGAGCCCATACATAGTTAAAAATATCTCTACATGCACGCATTTTGACTCTCTTTTCAGTGTCCTTTTGTGAAACAGGCTACAGGTCACTCCAAAAATTATGTGAGGAGTGAAAAAAAGGACAGGCAATGTCCCAGCTCATTAGAATTTATTTTATTGTTACATGACTTCCTTCAGTTCAGTTGCTGCCAGACTGAGGCAGAATCAGTGGTAGTGCACAGTTGGCATGGGCCTTGGTGAAAGAAATGAAATTGAGAGCATGGTGGAGAATGCCGTTTCCATCCAATCTGCCTACCTGGGCCTGTCTTTATACTAGCCCAGTGCATGAATTCCTCTGGCCTTTAAGACTGATGACAGCTACAATATGGGCAGGAATATAGCCATCAGAACTATGGGCTACACATCTCCTTCCAAATAGCCACGGATCAAGCGCGCTACAGAGGAGCACACGGTGGCTATCTGTGTTCCCAGGGAGTCATGGTTCAGGTGAGCACATCAGAACCTGCAACCTTCCTGCTTCTCATCAGCATTAGTGGCAGTTAGCCTAGCTGTACCTGGAAGCGCCTATGTTGGGTCCAGGGAGAGGCAGAGTCATCTAATTTGCCAGTGGGCTGGACTGTGGCACGTTCTCCTCTCCAGGAATGTCCAAATAACATAAATGGCAACCTTTACCAACACCTGGTGTTTGCCTGAACTTTCTGGCATGTGAGAGCAGTGTGAAGGGATGGCATGCAATCCTGGCGATGACAGTGAAGTGTTTTAACAGATGGCTTCAATACCCACATCTTCTATGGGCTTTCAGTGGCTTGTAGAACAATGGTTTTCCTTCTCATCCTGTGGAGGGTGAACGGAATTAAAAACTTCTTACTCCACATTCTGCTTTGAGCTCACTGCATCTAATGCAATGAAACCTACCAAGCAAAATGAAATACAGTAAAATATAACCAAAATATATACTAAAATATAATTGCATTTCACATTGACCTATCAGGAGCTCTCTTTATCAGTTAGTTGTTATTCCTCTATTTTCTAGCCAAAAAGGCTATGAAAAGTTGACTTTTTTCCTCCAGGGATGTGATCATTTGATTAATCTTTATAATAATTTGACAAATACTCTAAACATTACTAGAATTTTAACAGCAAGCCTCCTCTTCAGCGGAGGAAGTTTTCTGTGGCTAGCAATTAGTATTCCTCAAATGTCTGGAAAATATAATGAAGAGCAGAGAGAAGGCTACAGTGACAAGGAGCTGCAGAAGCAGAGAGATGCATGAAGGAAAAAAGAATGGGAGAGTGATGAGGCTTGGAGAAGAAGCCATATTAGGGAGGTTGAAGAATCACAGAATCACAGAACGGTCAGGGTTGGAAGGGCCCTCTGGAGCTCCCCCAGTGCCACCCCCTGCCAGAGCAGGGTCACCTACATCAGTTGCACAGGACAGCGTCCAGGCGGGTTTGGAATGTCTCCAGAGTGGGAAACTCCCCCACCTCTCTGGGCAGCTTGTGTCAGTGCTCTGCCACCCTCAAAGTAAAGAATTTCCTCCTCATGTTAAGATGGAACTTCCTATATTCAAGTTTGTGCCCGTTACCTCTTGTCCTGTCACTGGGCACCACTGAAAAAAGACTGTTCCCATCCCCCTGGCACCCTCCCTTTAAGGATTTATAAGCATTGATAAGATTGATAAGATGTCTTGACAAGACAATCAAGAAGCAGAGGAAACCTGTGACCACTAAGAGCAGTGCTTCCTGCTCACAGCCACTCTCTGATGTAATCTCATATCTTAAAGCTTCTGCTCTGGGACACTGGCAAGAAGGCAGTGCAGATCATATCAACTGTGGGCCTTTTTTTGCTACTACTCTGTGGTAGCCATCTTACCGCAGTTGTAGGTATGAAGATGTGGCCTCCCTTTAAATGCTTCTCAGAATGTAGCCCAGAGTGGAAGGGAGGAAAAGCTTTATGAAAAATGGTTAAAACTGATGACACAACAACCTGTTCACTATGGATGACTACCTATTTTGTCCTCTTCCTCTCATTGTTATAGGGCTCTTTCTCCATTCTACGGCTGATCAGAACATCACAGTGATGTTCTCTTCTGGGTCTGGAGTGGAAATAAGGGGAAGTGGAGGATTTCTGACCCTGACAGTTCTGCTCCCAGAGAAGTTTATGAATCACACACAGGGTCTCTTTGGGGTAATGAATGGCAATATAGAGGATGAGTATACCTTCAAGAATAAGACCACCATGTCAGTTCATGCAAGTCCCCAGCAGTTGTTTGAGTTTGGAGCTCACTGTAAGTAATTTCTCTGGTCTATTATTACATTTTCTTTACAAATTCAAAACAACTTCGATTTACAGACTAGCAAATGAAGTCTATGCTAAGCAACCTGTACCAGGGGAAGAGAAGGGAGTAAGAGAAGTATTCCCTCCTCTACCCAAGTGGGTAATGTACTTAGCCGAATGATTGAAGACAGAACCACGATGGACCATCCTGCATTTTGTTCCATCAAGAGTCAGAGTGCATATTTCACAGCTTACACTTTCAGAATTCCACCTACCACAGTCAGCTGAACACAGCATCACCAGACTAAAGTGGTACAGAAGTATAGCAATAGCCAGGGTCAGCTACCTTTTTCCAGAATATTGGCAATGTTTCCATCAAGTACCATGCTGA
The DNA here is from genome assembly GCA_008711295.1 of Anarhynchus alexandrinus. NCBI lineage: Eukaryota > Metazoa > Chordata > Aves > Charadriiformes > Charadriidae > Anarhynchus > Anarhynchus alexandrinus. The sequence goes on along the minus strand of VUYV01000156.1, from coordinate 2,266,549 downwards.
CAATTTAAAAAATAATTTATTAAATCACAATTTAATAATTGTCCCTTTAAAAAAGAGGGTGAGGGGTGTGTGTGTAAAAGAATGGATGCTTTTATTTAATGAAAGCGATTAGGCTGCTGTATCTAGACTGAATCATTAGACTGGTCAGCATTCCTCCTGACATCAGGTTAGAAGATGGGCCAGAAACATGATGCAAAATACCCTCTGGCTACCAGTTGATTGCTGTATCAAGCACAGTGTAGCTGTACTCCAGGATTCAGATCATACTGAAAAGTTGCACCGCTCCTACTTCAGGAAGTTTCTGATTTAGCAAAATGAAAACAAAATGTGGGGTCATAGCAGACATGATAAATTTAGGGACACGCAGGATCAGGATTTGTGTTGCTTGTAATGTTTGGTTTAGCTAGCTCTGTCTGAGGTACTTCTTTGTCACCATTTTGCCAGCAGGCATCTAAAGCCGTCTTTGTGTAAAATCATAGCTACACGATTATTTGGATCTAATTTTAAGTAATTGATCAAACACCAGGTTAATCAAACACTAACCTTAGGGCTAAGTTAAGATGCTGCATTTGAAAAGGAAAATAATCTTGAGCAGAAGGAAGCTATAGGGCTTTGTAGATCTCTTCCAGCTCTAGATACGTTTACGTAAATAAGTACTTGGATTAGTAGCAGAAGGTGGTATAGGTCTGTAGGCAATGTTACATATGAATCTCTCTCTCTTTCTCTGTCTCCCAAGGGGCTGTTGAAAATGGAACTTCTCTCTTTACTTATGACTCAGAGTTGTTACTGAACAATTTCTTTTATGGGGAAAAGCACAATGCTTCCTTTCTGCCCGTGTTCATTCCTTATGAAGACCCTGCTGATCCCCTGGTGAAAGACATGGTCTTGCTCTGTGGCTCTGACCCGTTCTGCAGATTCGATGTCCTGACAACAAGAAGCCTTGAAGTGGGACGTTCCACAAGACTATCTCATCAGAATCATAAGCTCCGGGTAGAAAATCTAAAGCCAGGTGATACAACATTCCAAAAAACATCCATCACTGCAGTTCTTTCTGCAGGGCATCTAAATAGTTAACACTGTTCGAGGAGGCTTTGGTCAGCTGTAGGTTCATACACCTGTAAACACTCTTATTGGGAGGAATTGTCCTTGTACCAGGAAAACGCTGCACTGGTAGGATAGTTAGACAAACACAACATAAATTTCTTTCAATTTCTTCCACTACTACACCCTTATCTTCATTTTCTATGCCTTCACCTGTCTTCCTCAGACTTAAAAATAAAAAATTTAAAAAAAATCAGAAAGTACTGTCTTTCCGTTAGCCTAAAAATATTTATTTTTCTATGAGTTGCCACTAAAATGCCATTTGAATCATTGTGATGGAGATTTGCTAGTCCAAATCCAAAATACTTTAATCAGCTATGTCTCTTTTACTAGTGATCTCTTGTGGCTGGCTGGATCATCCAACCAATGGAAGAAAGAATGGAACTAACTACCTGCTGGGGTCAATCATCAGTTTCATCTGCAATCAGGGCTATGAACTCACTGGGGCAAAGGAAAGAATTTGCCAAGTGACGGGGACCTGGTCTGGAGACACACCCAGTTGCGTGGCAAGAGCAGGTCTGTTTCCTTTTAAATGTTACAGATTGACATTAAAAAATCATTATCACAAACAAGGCAATCTCCGTATGGGATGATGGCCCTTGACAAAAGCAACTTCTCTTACTTGGAAAGACATTGGACATGTGATCCCTGGGTTTCTAGAAATACTAATATTCAAATCTAAATAACAGGTGGTCATAGTGGTTTTGTGGGGTTTTGGGGTTTTTTTTTTTGTTTTTTTGTTTGCTTTTTTAATTTCATGTATCTACTCTTTCTAAGGGTTTAGTGCTATGTGCTTCTCTTTCTCTAGGTTTGGCTGAAAGCAATTGGTAGCCATGGTTCTTGAGTGGATGACCTAAAATAAATTTCAAACTTGGTATTCAAAAAGCAGGAAAGCATAGTACTTAGCTAAAAATGATTCCATAACACAAAAATGCAGAGACTACAAAAAGAATCCTTATTTACAGCATTATTTTTGTTGTAATTTTCTTATGTAAATGTAATGTTCTTTAGCAGCTTTATAAATATATAATCTATGCATACATGCATATACATAGAGAACTAGAGATTATTGAAATCCTTTAGTGTCCACATAATTTGAGCTATTTTTCAAGTATAAACAATGGCACAATCCCCAACCATTTATTGTCATCATTTGTTCTGTCATCCTTAATACAGTTTTAACTTTCTTTGCAACTAACTGGGGCAATATATCTGGGGCAATAATATATCCAGTCTGAGCCATCTGAGGGGGTGAGTTATGAAGTCACACGTAAAATGAGTGCCTGAAGAGAAACTTTGCAGAAAAGGACCTGGGGGCCTTGTGGACACCTAGTTGAACACAAGCCAGCAGTGTGCCCTTGCGGCAAAGAAGGTACATGGTGTCCCAGGCTGGATTAGGAAAAGTATTGCCAGCAGGTTGGGGAAGGTGATCCTTCCCCTCTGCTCAGCACTGGTGAGGGCAGACCTGCAGGACTGTGTCAGGACTGTGTTCCTCAGCGCAAGAGAGACGTGGACATCCTGGAGAGAGTCCAACAAAGGCACACAAAGATGTTTAGGGGGCTGGTGCATCTCTCCTGTGGGGAAAGGCTGAGAGAGCTGGGAGCTGTTCAGCCTGGAGAAGAGAAGGCTCAGAGGGGAATCTTATCAATGTGTACAAATACCCGAAGGGAGGATGCAAAGAGGACAGAGCCAGGCTCTTTTCGGTGGTGCCCACCGAATATTTTCTGACAGTTTCAACTTTGTTTTATGCATGCGCTACGTACACTCCAAATGTCCTCAAGATGGCAGTGTTTCAAAGCACCAGGGTGCTGCAAGGCCACATGGCACGTTGAAGCACTTTTAACGCTGAGTTAATTGTTCCTGAAAGTACTCATCAAATAATTCATATCAACAGATTCTCCATTCTGAGCACCTTCCAAAGAAATATGGAAAGTACACAACACACCAGCAACGAATTCTTGGCCAGCTGACACATTTCATCAGCCTCTGCAGGCCTGCACCAATTACTTGTTCATTTCCAATGCAGTTCTGCATGTTTAGTGATATTTGTGAGATGAAACGCAGTGAGTTTGGGGCAGCAGATTGTGGACTTCAGCATAAAAAATAATTATTGAACATTTGCATATACAATACAGGCAATGTTGCTTAATTTTAAATAGATGAGTGAACGTTTATGGAATGTTTCCTTGGACCAGCCATTGTTAGTAATCAATATGCAACTGGTTCTATTCCCAGGGGCCAATCGCAGAAGTGATGCTATTTTGGAAAGAGGGAACTAGAGGTATTTCAAAACATTTCTGTTTAATATGATAGGCCAGAGCATAGGGAGTACTTTAGTTAATGGTTGAAAATACAACAGATATAGAAGTTTAGCAGATAACTTAGCATGCTTCCTAGTTCACAGTAATAACAGATCGTCTGCCAAAAGTCTGAGAAGAATGGCATCTTTACAAAGTAAGGCCAGATCTTAAAAAGTCAGTGGCAAAACATTTTGCCAAGCTGAAAGCTAAGAACATTCTTCCATTGCCATCAACCGCATACATACTGGATAGGAGCCAGTCAGTCTCAATAAGCAAACTGGATGCTGACATTTACACTAGAGAAAGGGGGGCAAAAAGCCAGTCCTGAGAGATCGGACAGAAGGAGTTGGAAGATACACAGAGATTAACTGCATTCAGAATGATGGAGACGTGCTGCAGCTTTATGGATAAGCAAACAAAAACCCACAATGTTTTCCAGCACATGGTTTCCTGAAAGATGACAAAGAACAACAAGGTGTGAAAGAATTTTATTGATCAGATTGTAACAAAGTCCTTCATTGCTATTTGATATTTGGGGTTGTAGTTCATTTGTAATGTGAGCCAAAAAGGATGATTCTTATCAGCCTCAAGAAGTTGGAGTACGGCAATGCTGCCCACAGCAGCAGGGTACTGACAATACTGACAACTGATTGAGAGAATATAAAATACAAATTGCATACAGAGCTCTTAATNTAATTTTTTTTTTTTTTTTTTTTACTGCAGTGCCCTAATAATGCTATTCATATCTAGCCTTGTTCCTCCTTTTGTATCGTAAGATGTGCTGCTGGATATCTGTGTCTGAGAAGGTTATTTTATTGATAGGTCCAAGTGTCTCCAGAGAAGATAGGCAAAACAGTCCAAATGTTCTTCTCACTTATGTCTAAACTTCTAGCATTTTTATAGCATGGACAGCTAGTACTCGCTTTCCGCTAAATACATTTCCGCCAAATACATTTCTGCCTCCGGTCTAAGACACAGTTGAAATCCAGCGCCACTTTTCCTTGCGCTGATTCTGAATTCAGCCTAAGTACAGAAAAGGTCTTCATGTTGTCAAAATTGGTTGTTACCAAGATCGGTTTTCTTCACTGTTTTCCTCTTTACACAGCAGCAGGCTGCTGTTTTGCCAACATCCATTTTATCAAGCCCTGTGACAGAGGGCCTTCTTGATGCCAGGAAAATGCTGACAAAATTAATAGACGGCACTTCCAAATTTCTGGGCGCCTGAATGGGTGACCACTGACCTAGCCACTGTGATTAGTGGTCACATTTTTACTTCCAGCATGAACAATTAAAACACACCTTTTCAAATTATTTCTTTCATGCTGGTCGTGAACACAGGGACCAGCCCTCTATTATTCTCAGCTTCTAGAGGTTCTTCTTTACAGTGCTGTGCCTGTTACACTTACTGCAGTTTTGTTGCACATCAGATTCAAGCTCTGTATTGCAAATCACCAAGGTTTTTTGGTTGCTATATGCTTCTGTTTTTCAAAAGCTAAAGCAGTTAAAATAAAGGCATGAGGACTGTGAAAAGTGGATAGGAAGAGAGACGGAAACAAAATTGAACACCAATTATTTTGCAAAATCCATTTCTGTATTTGAAATTCCAAATACAAATTATGCTGTTGGGCCTGCATATTGTTGCTTTTGAGTTTTGCTTCCTTGAATTAAAGTTTCCATGGAAATCCTCTGCTAATAATTATTTTGCTATGCTTCTAATTACAATCCCACTGCAAGTCTTGCCAGTACCACACCAACCTCCCTTCACAGAATATCACACAGAGGAAGAAAAAGAAACTATTCAGCAAAAGCAAAAAGGAGACTCTAGTAAAAACAGAAGTAAAATGCAGCTAAAAATTATAAAACCTTAGCAATATATACACATATAGTCTGTTTGTGACAGACAATAACTTGGTGGTGTTAAGGGCGATCTGGTTTTGTCTGTCTTTTGTTTTTTTCGCTGTTTTTTTTTTTCCCCTCCTCACTTTTAGGTTTCATTTTCCAAGCTCAGGCTCTGTGTAAATACAGTTCTTTTTGGAAAGTTATCAGAAATCTCATTAGCCTTCTGCGCTTTTTTTTCAGATGAGGATGCCAAAAAACCATTAGGTTTCCAGGAGACTGGCTGCAAAACATATTACAATTAAGAAATATAACCTGAGATTGTAAATTAAATACAAAGATTTCACAATAAAGGCAAATCACCACTGGACCAAAGTACCGAGGCCCATGGTGGGTTCTCATCACTTGGCAGAGACAGGGCACCTGCCTGTAAGGTGTACATTTTTGAGCCGTGTACAGAAGTTACTGGATGAAGGACCAATGCCTGTGAAACAGTTTATGTACCCACTTCTTTACTTAAACAAATTAGAAACCAAATTATCTATTCTGATGCAGTTCACCGTACCCACATCAGAATAGTCACTTTTGCTCTCTTTCACATAAACTGTTAAGCAGCAGAGGCAATTTCAAAATTTTAATGCCAAAATAGGGGCAATTTTTAAAGCAATCAAACTGTATGGAAAAAGGATTGAAAAATTGCCAGTTGTTGGGATTGGCAGTGCTACATACATGTTGTACATTCATGATGCTGACTACATACTAACCACTAGCCATCCTTTCTTTGTGTTAGAACAGCTTTTGCAGCCACCTGCGGTAACTGTCAAGTGTAGGAATTATGTGAGTTCCTACTCTTTACCAGTTTGTTCCTCATACAAAGAACAGTAAAATTAACACTATATGTACAATTTAAAAAATTGTCACATGTGACTACATTCAAACAGATATGAAGAAATGTTTCAATGTCTTCCTGTTTTGTTGTGGTTGGTCTCTGGTTTTCAGATATCAAACAAGTAATTCTTCTTGGCTGTGTATTTGGAATAGTTGGTCTTGCAGTCCTGGCACGTCTGACTTTCTTATGTAGAAAGGAGAGGTAAGAACTCAACTGAAAACACAAATGAACATGCTAAAGAAATAGCAAGGGTTATGACCTTTATAGTAATTTTTCTCAATGACAAAGAAATCAAACATGATATTTTCCTGCTATGATCTTTTATGAAAAGAAATCAAGTCTGAATAGTCCTTCTGTCCTGCTGGAAGGCTATGAAGCAAAGTTGGAATTGTATTTCCACACAAACATGTGATTGATTGATTCATTGATTGAGAAGGAACACTACTTTTTGGGTCAAAATGATTTATTTTTTAAGTGATAAATCTACCTGATTAAAAGTGTTCTGTTTCAGAACAGGTGTGCTCATGATACCCACAAGTAAATTTGATGTATCATCAAATGCATTGCATGATACTGTAACTTTCAACATATCTTTGAACATATTCCCACTTTTAGGCATGCTTGAATTCACCTAGAGAATGCTGATATGTCTCTTGTGAAAAAAAGAGGTGAATAGACTTTTCAGTTTGCTACCCATTTTTAGAACCTTTCTATTACACAGAAATAAACTCGCTATAAAAACTATTACATTTTGAAAAGTAATCTCTACAAAATGTTATCCGGCTTGTAAATTACTTCTTTGAGGATTTGGTCCTTTGTTTTAAAAGGTTGTGATGATTTCATATATTCTGTGTATAATTCATTCTGTTAGCCACTGCTAACAGGACACTTAATATTTTTGGCTCCATGCCTTTCTAACAGGTTCATCGTTGCAGAGACTTGAAACAGAAGCCAGTATGATAGCCATGTCCATTGTGGAAAATACAGCCCATTGATTCTGAGCTCAGTCATCCATTAACTATGTCTATCAGAGGGCCAGAGACACTACTAAATTTTACCCTTTCCCTTTATGTTCACAGAAGCATTGTGTTCTACACTTCACAGAGAACACTCATACCCAAACCACTTTTTATTCCTCCTTTGTACACATGAAAAAAAAAGGACACTCAACACAGGGTAGATAACTGCAGCAATTAATGTTTTTTGCACGCATAAAAATGCATAGACAAAGACACCTCCTCTACTTGCCAAATTTTACACACACCAGATTCCCACATACAAAACCAACTGGTTTAAAACACTGCTATTACAGTTGCATAGACTTCTCACATTTCAGAGCAGCTTACAGAACTGCTACTGTAAACTCATCATTGTACATCAAAAACTGTTTTAAAGAAATAGAATGAAGCCATCAACCCTTCTAAATTCTTGTATATTTTGCAAATCTGTAGGTAATTTTCATATGCTACCAAAAGCTTATCATTTATGAAAAAATTTTGTGAGCTTCACAAAGTCCATAGCACTCAGCAGAGCTGTATATTTGGATAGCAATAGAGGATAAAATCTTTTGTATAGCAGTAATAATTTTTGAACAGCTGAATTGTAACTAGGGAAGGCTTATTAGACAATTATGGAATCATGAAAGTCTGTCATCTACTGTATACTCTTCTGGATCTCATGGTAAATATAATTCTATGACAAGTCATATGTTATATATAAGGAGGGAAAGAAGTAGTCCTACATACTGCAGGTCTTTGAAAACTTCTGCCTCTGCACCCAACTCTGACTATCACCCCGGAAAGGAGCTGCTCTCAGTGTTCACAGCTAGGATCAGACTTACATAGTAAGAGAGAGTGAAGTATCTTAAAAAGCAGCAAGGCCAATATAAATGTACAAAAATCCTAATCATTGAATGCTATGTGCTTTTAGATTTCTTTCTCCTTTAACAAACAAACAGAAAAACAATTAGGGGCTATATTTTCAAGCTTTCCCCAGCCACCTTTCTATCCTAAAATGTGAAAGATAAGTTTCTCAGAAAATCACATGATTCTATGAGCAGAGATTGGGGGGTGGGGGGAGCAGAATCACAGTATTTAGAATAAAAATTGCAGGAAATCAAAATTCCAAGGTGGTCAGTCAGTTGGTTTATGCTTTTCTCAGTTAGTTGTGAGGGTTGCTAGGCATTTGCAAATGTATCTATTAATATTTTGGTGATATGTTTCTATTAGCAAAAAAAAAAAAAAAAGCCAATGTAAGGTCCATAATTTATCACTGAATCCCAAGTTTCCTGCTCACTCAGACTTTTTTCCTCTTTTTTGTACTCAAAACCCAACTTTCTTTCTAGACCCTTCATTATCAGTGTTTTCAAACCAGTGACATTTGCCCAGTTTCTCCTTTTGCTCCTATAATTTAGACCGTTGTACCAGAAAACAGAAATTGATTGTTGCACAGGGATAACAGCAAACCTTCAGTATTCTCTAATTTAATCAAATGTTGCTCAAATAGAAGGAGTGCTACATATCCTGCAGTCACTATTTTTGGTAATTTAAATATTTTGAATCTTCAGTAGTGTATGACAGGGAGGGATATTGCTCCTTGGGGGAGGTATGCACTGAAATTACACAGAACTGGTACTTCAAAAATTGGTGCAACATTGATATTCCACCTAACCCAATCCTCTTCTCAACTTGATCTAAGCAATGACATTATGGTAACTACTTTAACAGTAATCTATAGCCTTTTTTGTTTTTAAACTTTTTCTTTGTCTTTTCTTCCAAAGACACAAAGGCAACCAGAAACTTCTTTCAGAGGTTCAAGTTGGATCTGAATAAGAAACAATGAAATTCCAGAGGAGTTTTTAATGGAATGCAGAAAAAGCATAGCAGAGGATTAAATTGTCCACAGCAACAAAGATAGACTTTCCAAACACAAACAATGGTTTTATATTTTATACTATCACTTGATTTCTGCTTTCAATATAATGAGTGTTGAATTGTATGGGAAATGCTAACCAACTTCCTGGGATTACATCATGACAGGCTCAGCTCAGCCCACTGTCTATCACGAGCAAAGGATAATGCTTCTGAAAGCATCAGTCTCAAAGTTACAGGCATTAGTTTCTCCTAACAGTCACATCTCTGCCAGCAGAACCAGAGTTCTGACAAAATCAAGAGTTCATGATTTCTCTGCACTTTTCTTCTTTCATTTGAAAGTCGGTAAAATGAAAAGAATCCTAGCCTAATATGCCAGCCATTATCAGAGAAACGTTTGCCTTCTCTGGGGCCATGTAAGGCTGATTTAGATAGATGCACAGTGGATGCACAGTCAGATGGACTACTGGCAAGTGGGGCTGAATTTGCAGATTGTTGGGGAGGTTTTAGTAGGGAGGGAGAGATTTAAACATTGTATTCTTACATTTTGGCAAGTCTGTGAATACAGACTCAAAGTGGCGTTTTTATTTCATTTCTGACCTAATTTTAAAAGGATACAATAGGGGAGGAGGGAAAAGTACTCAGAAAACGAAACCTTTCCTTCCAGGTTAGCTTATAATGATTTTTTAAAAAATCCATCTTTATTCAACTGTCCAATTAGAGTCCAGCTTCAAAACAAAAAAAGATCTGTTAGCTGCACTGGAAATGTTTTGCAAAACTTGCAATGTTTTCCTTGAATAACCGCAACATGCATACTGTTTCTTTTTTAATATCTAGCTGTACTACAGTGTATTTCATGATCTTCATTAAAAAGTGATTTCTGAACTACTACCTTGTATAGAATCCTTTTACCAAAAAAAAAAAAAATAGAATCACCATTTGCTTTTGCCTACATCCCACAGGGTTTGTGAAGTCAGTTCTGTATTGTGCAACTCTTTTGATCGTGAAAGAATTACTAAGTTTTGCAGGTTGTTTGGTCTTGTTTTCTAAGGTCTTTAATTCATAAACTACTGGAAAATCATGGTGGTTTCAAAAAGCAAGGACAAACTACGTACCAAATGTACAGGAAAACTAGATGAGTGAAACAGTACAGATTTTACATTATAATGGGAACAAGACAAATTGAAAGAAATGCCTCAGACAATGTATTATGAAGTACAAAATTATTCATTACTTATTAGCTGCCATTGCTGTTGCCATTGTTGTTGTTCGTAAAATGAGACCACAAACCACAAGCATAAAATTACAAAATGAGAACAAGTGATCTTGAGTACAGTAAGCTGAAACACAAACAATTCTGTACAACAGAAAAGAAAGAAAAAAATCTTGTAAAAAAAAAAAACCAACACTTTGAAACTTTGGGGGAACGATCATTGGCAACAACTGGCTGTCCATTGCCAGTGTGCTACAGTTTAAAAAAGAATAAAAAAAGTGCAACCGATGTATACACACATATCAACTGTGTGTGCAACTGATTAGTGGAGAAAGTGGGCAGCAGGATGAATGAAGGTGATTTTTGCCTAGGAGTGCTGGAAGACTGAATTGGCCTTTTGGAGATATACAAGGTTGACTTTGAACTTTGTTATCAATACAGCATTAAAAATTTGTAAGCCTTCTCTCTTCCAGTGTCCTTAAGGAACAGAATGCCAGATAAAATGGAATAAAAATTGAGTGAACGGGTAACACAGTGGGGTCCAAGTCCTTGGAGAGGAGAATTTTGTGGGTCATTAAATCACAAAGTAGTAATGTCTCATAAGCTGTACCACAAGGAAGTGCTGCATGTACACACAATGACTTGTAAAAGAATGTTAGTAGCACTTGATGTCTGTAGCTCAGACTGGGAAGGGAATATATGGAATGAATCAGAACTACATTCCTCCTGAAAAATTTGTACATTAATCTGAGAACACAGTCAATGTCTATGAATCAGAATTATTCAGCTTAGCCCATCATAAACGAAGCAGTGGTAAAAACAAACACCCACCACCCACCACAAGCTGTTCCTTCTGGTTGTTCTTGGTAACCCTCCCATCACAGCAATCTCTAATTCTCTAGTTTATACATACACGCATACACACACACACACGTATATTCTGTGGCAACAAAATCATGTCTGCTCACAGTGCTCTTGTGCAACCAATGTTCAGGATAGGGACATTTAGCAGAATTTGTGAGCCAAATAACTGAACGTACTTATATATGACCCATCCCTGGAGCTGTGCAAGGCCGGGTTGGCTGGGGCTTTGAGCAATCTGGTCTAGTGGCCCCATGGCAGGGGGGTTAGAACTAGATGAGCTTTAAGGTCCCTTCCAACACAAACCATTCTATGAGCCTGTGATTCTATGATATGTGTAAGGAGGAACTAAGTATTTCCACATTTACCATTAAAAAAAAAAAAATAACACCAAGCTAACAGAACACTGATATTGTTTTTCAATATTTCATCAGCTTAAAATGTCTACATTCAGTAGGAATTCACCTCAAAGAAATAAGAATGTGGCACATTATTATGCTGTGTTATTAAAATATACATGTAAAGCCATGCTAGTATGTGACCATTTTTCTGCTTTTTATATATATCTTGTGAAGTCGAAAAGAAATTTAAGCACGTTTTCACCTCAAAATCAACCTTACAGCTTTATATGATGGGAGGTTTCTGCATGCTGAGATGTACCACAGTGTGCAGTGAAACAATAGTTGAAGCCCACAAACCATATTTTATTTCGTACCTCTTTCAGAGGTACGAAATTGCACTCTCCCTTTTAGATGTTGGAAGATGCCACCCCATCACATAGCAATGCTGTAAGGATGCTACACGGACAAGAACGTTTGCACTCCTCCCGCTCCTGACAAAGCAAGTGTCACTTTCTGTATGGGATTTTGCTGCATCAGTTGCAGCAAAAAGGTCTTGCAGGTTGGTTTGTTGTTTTTTTTCCCCGTTGGTTGTTTTTTAGCAAAGAACCACTGCCATTGCTCAAACGTCTGACAGATCAGCTAATAAGCCTTTGTAGAAGTTTAGACTTTACCACCTTGACTTCCNTCCCCCCCCCCCCCCAGCCCTTTGCTGTCTGCATGTAGATGGCCAAAAAGAAAAAAAAATTATCTTTCTGCATGCGCATTCCCCGTTCTCAGCAGCAACACCGCTCTCTGCGGGCGCCGCGGTCTGTTATCTGCTGTGCGTTTCTGCCCGTTGGTGCCCCGCGGGACGCGCGTCTCCTGCGGACAAGTGCCTGGATGTCCGTGGAAGTTTGTGCCGTTCTCTTTCCGCCCCCCGCTCCCCCTCCTGCGCCCCC